>WAAF01020659.1:31044-42797 GCA_013400475.1 Tricholaema leucomelas
ACTGTCCCTGGAGGTGCTCAAAAAAAGCCTGGATGGGGCACTTAGTGCCATGGTCTGGTTGACTGGACAGGGCTGGGTGCTAGGTTGGACTGGATGAGCTTGGAGGTCTCTTCCAACCTGCTTGATTCTATGATCTAGTTCCAACCTCCCTGTCATGGGCAGGACACATCAAAGGACAGATGCATCCCAATGCATGTAATACATGTTACACACAAAACCAAGGATTTGGATTCACTGTCTTCATGGATTCCTTCCTTGCAATCCAAACACAGTCTCTGACATATTTTTCAAGGGATATTGCTTTTTTTTTCTCCCTGCACACACAAGAAAATGCCACATAACCTGAGGCACACACACCAACATCAGAATGGTCTCTGAAAAATGAAATGTCATCCTTCTGGCCTTAGCTAGAGATGGTCTAATGTTTTGAGAACAACACAAACAATAACTTAGACAACAAATTAGAGTGCTTCCAAGGACAGCCATCCTAACCCTTCATTTCAGATAGAATCATAGAATCAACCAGGTTTGAAGAGACCTCCAAGATCATCCAGTCCAACCTAGCACCCAGCCCTATCCAGTCAACCAGACCGTGGCACTAAATGCCCCATCCAGTCTTTTCTTGAACACCTCCAGGGACAGTGACTCCACCACCTCCCTGGGCAGCCCATTCCAATGGAAACAATGGTGATGGCTACTGCACTCATAGGCTTGCTGAGATGGATAAGAAAAAGAACACAAACATAGATAACACAGTTTGCTCTCTGGCTTTGGCCTGCACTTCTCTCTCTCTAACCTGCCATCTGTCTAATCCTCCTGCTTCCTAATCCCCCTGGCCGACCCTCCAAACTCACTTTGAACATAAGGCAAAGTCTAGGGTAAGGTAGAGGGGTGGGGAGAAGTTGGAGGGTGGTTGGGAGCCCCTCCTGGGGACTCTGGTTTCTGGGAAGGCTGCTGTGTTCCTGTATTACTTTTTAACTTGTCTATTTCTATATTTAGCTCTATATATTATAAATACCTGCTTGTATGCTGTGCCAAGCTGTAAATATAAAGCTTCATTCTAATTTCTAGCTTGGCTGAGTTTAGCCTGGGTGATTTTTCTTAAGGAAGGAGAGGAGCAGGGAACTCCCAAACCATCACAAGCTGCTTTCTCTGTGATTTACGTCTCCTGTGTTCTTCTGGTTTCTGTATCAAGGGCTCTCAGCATAAAGGCAAGGAGTTGGCATTCAGTGCCTGTAAATGCCTGCTTCCCTGGGCATGCTCAGATGTTAGCAACCAGGAACATTAGGATCCCATGGCATCAACATGCACAGAAAACAGACCCCAACTTGGAATTGTGCCTGCAAGGCTGAAATAGGTACATTTTTATCAGCAACATCTACAGAGTAAACCAGCTTTGGAAGTGGGCACAAACTGGAACACACAAAGTTCCACTTAAACACAAGGAAAAACTTTTTTCCTGCAAAGGTGCCAGAACGTTCTCTAGAGAGTTTAAAAACTCACCTGGGCATCTTCCTGTGCATCCTGGTCTAGGTCAAACAGCTGTAGCAGGGGACTTGGACTAGATGCAGAGGTGTCTTCCAAAACCTGCTCTATGACTTCATGTCTTATGCTGTGCAGAGCAATTCCTTAGTCAGGGGTATACTCCTATACAATAATTCCTGATACTAAAAGCACATTTTAACTGTTTTCCAGAGCACAGATGTGTAGAATAAAACCTGCAATACAGTGGTCTGTAAAAACTGACTCCTGGATGGGCTTGAGAGATATCCAATGGACAGAGACAACAGAAACATTGCCCATTTTCCCTCTCTGTAGGTAAACCAATATTGAGCAAATCTGTTTATTCAGGGCAGTGCTTATCCTTGTAAAGATGTCTGTAAATTTTTATCAGTCACAGAGTTCTCACAGAATTTCCTGTTGCCTGTTGCAAACTGGCAAAATGGGACCAGCCTTCAGATGAGGTACTGGAAGGTGTCCAGAGAAGGGCGATGAAGCTGGGAAGGGGCCTGGAACACAAACCCTATGAGGAGAGGCTGAGGGAGCTGGGGGTGTGCAGCCTGCAGAAGAGGAGGCTCAGGGCAGACCTCATTGCTGTCTACAACTACCTGAGGAAAGGCTGTAGCCAGGTGGGGTTGGGCTCTTCTCCCAGGCAACCAGCAACAGAACAAGGGGATACAGTCTCAAGCTGTGTCAGGGGAGGTATAGGCTGGATGTTAGGAGGAAGTTGTTGGCAGAGAGAGTGATTTGCATTGGAATGGGCTGCCCAGGGAGGTGGTGGAGTCACTGTCCCTGGAGATGCTTAAGCAAAGCCTGGATGTGGCACTTAGTGCCATGGTCTAGTTGACTGGGTGCTAGGTTGGAGTGGATGAGCTTGAAGGTCTCTTCCAACCTGGCTGATTTTATGATTCTATGATTCTGTGTCTTCCAAGGTTTTGGTTTTGGTTTGATTTGTTTGTTTCATTGGTTTGGTTTGAATCATTACTCTTTCTCTATGATAATTATTTCATACGTTCTTCCCAGACACAGGTACTGACAGCAACAGGACAAGGGGCAAGGGGCACAAACTGGAACAGAACACAGGAGGTTAGAAACATAGAATGGTTTAGGTTGGAAGGGACCTCAAGGATCATCCAGCTCCAACCCCCTGCCATAGGCAGGGACACCTCCCACTAGAACAGGTCACTCAAAGCCTTATCCAACCTGGCCTTAAACGCCTCCAGGGAGGAAGCATCCACAACCTCCCTGGGCAACCTGTGCCAGTGTCTCACCACCCTCACTGTAAAGAACTTCCTCCTAACATCCAGTCTAAATCTCCCCTCTGCCAGTTTAAACCCATTCCCCCTCGTCCTGACATTCCCAGACCTTGTCAATAGTCCCTCCCCAGCCTTCCTGTAGGCTCCCTTCAGATACTGCAAAGCCACTCTAAGGTCTCCTCGAAGCCTTCTCTTCTCCAGGCTGCAGAGCCCCAACTCTCTCAGCCTGTCCTCAGAGCAGAGCTGCTGCAGCACTCTGAGCATCTTCGTGGCCTCCTCTGAATTCACTCCAACAGCTCCATGTCCTTGTGTTGGGGGCTCCAGAACTGCACACAGGACTCCAGGTGGGGTCTGAGGAGAGCAGAGCCAAGGGGCAGAATCTCCTCCCTTGCCCTGCTGCCCACACTGCTCTTGCTGCAGCCCAGCACAGGGTTGCTGTCTGGGCTGCACTCACACTGCAGGCTCATGTTGAGCTTTTAATCACCCCAGACCCCCAGGTCCTTTTCCTCAGGGCTGCTCTCAGCCATTCACCACCCAGCCTGTATCTGTGCCTGGGATTGCACCCACCCGGGTGCAGGACCTTACACTTGGCCTTGTTAAACGTCATGAGGTTGGCCTGGGCCCACCTCTCCAGCCTGCCCAGGTCCCTCTGGATGGCCTCCCTGCCCTCCAGCAAGTCAGCTGTGCCATGTTCAGTTTCTATCTGAACATGAGGAAAAATGTCTTTCTTTTGATATTAAAAACCCACCTGGATCTGACCCTGGGCAACGTAATCTAGGTGAAGATGCTTTAGGCAGGGGCTTGGACTCAATGATCTCCAGAGATGCCTTCCAATCCCTGCCATTGTCTGGCTCTATGACTCACGGAAGAATCACTACAGATTTGCAGTCAAAGCAAGCTCTGATAAAGGATTGCCGCTTTGGGCCCAGAAATCAAGAGAAGAGAACATCCCTCTCCTGTGGCATCACAGTGCTGTGATGCTCCTTTTCCTAACAGTCACACAGAAGAAAACAAAATCCAGCAAGGAGCCAGATGAAGTTCAAATAGTTAAGAGCAGAGGAAGTTGCTGCTGATCCACTCTGGGACTCAAGCAGCATCACTGCTTGGTCCTGCCTTCCCCACTGAGCCCCTCTGGCCCTCCTTCCACCTACACCCCAGCATACTCCTTCTTTCCCATGTCGTGGGGGGCCCAGAGGCCCAAAATAGGCTCATACCTGTTTACCTATCAAAGAAATACAACAGACCTGGTGCCATAAAGTCTGGCCTGCCCAGGGCCCAGGCTGTGTAACACGGTTGTACAACGTGGTTGTGTTAGCCCACGCGTCTAGCTTATGGCTTACTGGGTGCTCTCCCCATATTTGGAGGGGCAAGGCCTGTGGACCCTGCCTATTATGGTATGCTTCGGCTAACTGCCAACCTGATTGATCATTCTGGTGGCCAAGAGGCCATTAATCTCAGCCCACATTTGATAAATAGGAGGTACACAGGTAAACAAAGTGCTTGCCTGCTTGCCTGCCTGCCTGCTCACCCACAGGGCTCACCTGCAGTGCTCACTCTAATGCCTGCTTCCTTGCTTTGCTGCTATTTGCCTGTGCTATCTACTTTTCTCTGTGGAGACAGAGTCTGCCATGGGCTCCCAGCCAGCCATGCACACCTGCATGCCACTGTGGTGAGTTACCAGGACTGGATCCTGCATTGCCTGCCTTTATCTAGGGAGCTCAGTCTCCCACGCAGCCGTGCACCCTATTGCACGCCCGCTGCCTCATCACTGCCTGGTAAGCTCCACTGCTGCGAGTTCCCAGGAGCAGACCCTGGATTGTCTGCACACGATCAGCCTGTATGGCCAGAGTTACACCGTGCTGAGACCGTACACTATCCTGCCTTCTGCACCTGAGGTCCTGCCAGAAGAAGCCAGGAGAGCAAGGTCAGAGATTGTATGCATGTCTGCATCCTTTCCCCTGAAGCCAGGAGGATTCCAGCCAACGTCCAACAAGACAGAATCTCCCAAAGATTGGACATTTATATAGGCTGTGACATTGCCCCAGGGGGTGATTGATAATTAATAAGAATCAGTGAGTAAATGCTTTAATGCCTCTGTAATTCTCTACTGCCTTCTGCCATAAGCAGAAAGAGCTTGGGCCCATCTACTGGGCAAACAGTGTACTGACCCCAAGCAGCATTTGGCCACGGGGAAATTCCTCTCTCTGTTTGTAGTTTGAATGCTTGGTAGTTATTAACAAGTTACTGTTTGATGATATTCCTAGAATGTCTTCCATAACTGTGTAAGAACAAATACGGTGTGGCCAGCAGGAGCAGGGAGGTCATTCTGCCCCTGTACTCTGCACTGGTTAGACCACACCTTGAGTGCTGTGTCCAGTTCTGGGCCCCCCAGTTTAAGAAGGACATTGAGATGCTTGAATGTGTCCAGAGAAGNCAGGATTGGACGTGGCACTTGGTGCCATGGTCTAGCCTTGAGCTCTGTGGTAATGGCTTGGACTTGATGATCTGTGAGGTCTCTTCCAACCTTGGTGATACTGTGATAATATTAATATTAAAATTCAGTGGTTGGGGGTGGTGAGAGTTAAGAATATTGAAGTTAATAAATTACATATTTTTATATAATATCATCTTGCACCAATTAATTTCCCCCCCTCCACAACATCCCATTGGAGGAAGAACATCTCAGGTCCCCTCTGTGTGTGTCACTGCTCTTCCCACAGCTCATTCTGACCTTCACAACTAGGGTATCAATCACTATTGATAGCAGTAAACGATCAGGAGAATCAATCTTG
Source organism: Tricholaema leucomelas (assembly GCA_013400475.1). Taxonomy (NCBI): domain Eukaryota; kingdom Metazoa; phylum Chordata; class Aves; order Piciformes; family Lybiidae; genus Tricholaema lacrymosa; species Tricholaema leucomelas. The sequence goes on from WAAF01020659.1 coordinate 36,593, forward strand.
AAAATAAAGAATCTAAAAAACCAAAAAATCAGTATTTTCATTCCTTGTTGTTCATAGTGAAGCAGCAAAGGAGAAAAGAATAAGTTAGGGAAGTGCTTGCAAAGCCAGAGAAATACAGCATTACATTAAAATGGTTTTCACTTTATTTTCTCCAATGAAATGAAAAAAAAAAAGTGAAACAAGCAAAAAAAAAAAAATCCTGATGGCAGAGTCCAGAGTGGGGAATTTTTGTTGTTGTTGTTATTGCTGTAGGTTGAGCTCCCATATCTGTGAATTACAAAGAAATACCACTTTTGGAGCTCATTTCTCTCTTCTGTTGAAGATGTGTGTTAATTTTCAAATGTTTGGGGGTTGATTTAAAAAAAAAAAAAGAAAGAAGAAAAAAAAACATTATCAGCTGCCCCCTGGTCTCTAAATGGAGCAGAGCAAAAGCTGACCATTGGATGGCCTATGCACATGTACTGAAATTACACTTGTGGAACTGGGAGTGTGTGTTTCTAGGAGATAAACACATCACACATTACAGCAAACCAAAGTTAATCTATTGTTATCTCTCTCTTATTTCATCAGCTCTTTGGATTAGACTATACAGCTTCAGTACCATGCACTAGGAGTAGAGAAGATGGAAAAAGCTTTTTTTGTTATTTTTACTTTAAAGAATGCATTTTCCAAAGCCTGATTACAAAAACTTAGCTGGCAGGAATTAGTACCACAAGTACCGTGCAAGAAATGTATTCGCAGCACAACGCAAAAGCTTCCCATCATGGATCTGAGGACAGTAACGAATCATAGAATCAACCAGGTTGGAAGAGACCTCCAAGCTCAGCCAGTCCAACCTAGCACCCAGTCCTAGCCAAGCAACCAGACCATGGCACTAAGTGCCCCAGCCAGGCTTTGCTTGAGCATCTCCAGGGATGGTTACTCCACCACCTCCCTGGGCAGCCCATTCCAATGCCAATCACTCTCTCTGCCAACAACTTCCTCCTAACATCCAGCCTAGACCTCCCCTGGCACAACTTGGGGCTGTGTCCCCTTGTCCTGTTTCTGGTTGCCTGGCAGAAGAGACCAACCCTACCTGGCTACAGCCTCCCTTCAGGTAGTTGTAGACAGCAATGAGCTCTGCCCTGAGCCTCCTCTTCTCCACGCTGCTCCCTCAGCCTCTCCTTACAGGGCTGTGCTCCAGGCCCCTCACCAGCTTTGTTGCCCTTCTCTGGACACCTTCCGATATCTCAACATCTCTCTTGACTTGAACTGGACACAACACTCAAGTTGTGGTCTGACCAGTGTTGAATACAGGGCAGAATAACCTCCCTTGTCCTGCTGGCTACACTCTTCCTGATCCAGGCCAGGATGTCATTTGCTCTCCTGCCCACCTGGGCACTGCTGCCTCATCTTCAGCTATTCTCTGCCAGCACCCTCAGGTACCTCTTTGCCTGGCTGCTCTCAGCCACTCTGTCCCCAGCCTGTAGTGCTGCTTGGGGTTGTTGTGGCCAAAGTGTGGAACCCTGCACTTAGCCTTGTTCAGTCTCATCCTATTGTCCTCTGCCCACCCATCCAGCCTGTCTAGGCCCCTCTGCAGGGCTCTCCTATCCTCCAACACATCCAGACCTGCTCCTAGCTTGGTGTCACCTGCAAACCTACTGATGCTGGACGCAATCCCCTGGTCCAGATCATCAATAAAAATGTTGAACAGGACTGGGCCCAGCACTGATCCTTGGGGAATACCACCAGTGCCAGCTGCCAACTGGATGTGGCACCATTCACCACCAATCTCACTAGGTCTGAAACCAGGCAGACATTGCACCTTTCCAAACCAAGTCTAAGTGCTTACCTTCCCATCCACAGACTGTTTCTCATGTGACAGTTTCAGTTACAGAACAGATGCTTGTAGACTTTTTTTTAATGCCTCTCAATAGTTCTGCCTTTCATTGTACACTATTGAAAATGAAAATGGCACCAACTGTACTTCCAATCCCTGCCCGTGGGACATAGCACCAGTGTGCTGGGAAATGAGTTTTATCAGCAACTGCAGTACACTTGTCCCAAAAGAGTCAACTCAGTCCAAACTGCGTGTGTGAAACAGTACAGGTGGGCAACCTCCCTGATTGTGTGCAGGAGATGCTCCCATCCATGCACCTCTTTCCTCAAAGCTGTCTTCTCCGCTACTGCCTGGAAAGATTAAACTGCACACTCTGTGGCCTGTCAAACACGTCTGGGAGCCTTTAGCAACGCTCAGCAATGTGATGAGTGACCATAGCCACAGTAGAGTGAAATGGGAAACAAAGAGAACAGAACAAGTTAGCTCTGTGTGCAGTCTCATGGGCCACTCTGTTGCAAAAACCTGTTTAGCTTGCTGCAGGAACGCGGTCAAGGCCCCACGGATCAACGTGATCGAAGGCAATGCCACAGGGACTCCAGACGATTCAATGTGAATTATGTCACAGACATTTATTGATCATTTCTGCTCTCAATATATCCCTCAGGGCACAAGGCACAGGCCTACACATTAGCATAATTAGTCAAGGACAACCCACCCCATCAGCATAAACCCTGCCTTGCTTTCCTCGTTAACGAGGTGTCCGTTATCGATCCCTTCTGAGATAAGGTAGCCAGCAGCTGGTGGGAACCAAGCTCAGCATCCACCTGTTATTATCCTTCTTCACTTTGCATTCCCACACCACTCTACTGAAGAAGAGCAGGAAGGAATGTCTTGGTGGCAGGTCACTAGTGCTCTGTGTCCTGCTTCTCTGCACTAGGCAAGGTTACAAGTAGATTTAGCATGAGCTGACAAATAAGTTGCAGAAGGAGTGGATAAAAAGGACCAGGCCCACTAAGAAACTGATGTTAAATGGAATTTTTTGCCTTCATTTATTTATTTTCTTCAGCCTTCTTTCTTATTGTTCTTGGCCCTTTTATGAGCTCCTCTGGATGTTGCTTTTTGTGATACCAGCTGATAATTGCAGGCAGTGATGAAGTAGAGTTCTGCTAGCAACTGGTATGTTGGCTCAATAATGCAATCTCCCTTACTGACAAGGCCTAAAGAGCAATCTATCAAAAGAAGAATAATCCTCCCCTTTGTCCCAGGGGCAGAGACAAGGTTTTATTAAAAAAGGAGGAGGGGGTTGTGGGTGAATGTCTTTGTTGAGAATTTTTGCAATTGTATTTCAGTTTTCCTCTCTGCACTGAACTGCCACTTGCTCCCACATCTCCAGGCTGGTTTGCCTGGATAAACCAACAGAACGCTAACCAGCCTCTTTTAATGCAAAAGGCAGACCCAAGCAGGGACAGCCCTCAGCCTATAACCTATATGACAGTCGTTAAACAACTGCAGGCTATTGCAGTGCAAAAGGAGACTTTCCACCGAACTCTCAAACACAGCCCCAATCTTGCTAAACTCAGCAAGTTTAGCAGGAAACCACCACGCTAAATGCCCCTCAGTCAGATCATTAAACTCTCTGGATCCTGGATGTGTATTCTGTATGTAGTGTATTACATCCACTTCTCACTGAAATGCACTCACTGAAATGCTTAATAACAGCCAGAAAACCCCAGGTACCCACGGGAGAACTTAATTCACAAAGCACTGTATCTCTGACCCCTTGTCCCTTATGAGGGATCTTCGAAACCAGCTCTAAAAGACAAGCCTTGGAACTAAAATGTGTAACTGCACTGGGCACACACACAATAATAAATCACAGGCAATATATATACTGGTTCCAAGGCATGTTCTATTTCCCCATCTCACTGCTAGCCCCTTCATAAGCTGCAGACAATAAACAACCTGTCTTCTCTTTTCTCTCTCTCTGCTAGAGGAAGTCCCCAAGGATAACAGTCACCTCCTCCACATGCCCCCATCTCATCTCATCTCCCAGTAGTTTAGCTGATTTCCATACCAGAGTGATTGTAGATGACATTCTGGACCTTTGTTCTAGTTAAGACAGTTGAGGCAGGAGCAGCAGACGCTACCCATCAGATCACTCCATATGATAATGCATTTATCCAAGCACAGTAAATGGGGATCCATCTCATCCTGCATTTCTTTGTTTCTTTCTTCTCAGTTACTCACATATACAGTCCTCTTACTATGAGGACTGAGCTCAAAGCAGATAAAATGCAGCCTCATCTCCACCCTGTCTCAAAGCCAGATGCAACAAAAGCCCCTGGGGAGCCGCAGTTAGAGACAAATTCCTGCTGAAGTCAGCAAGCAGCATTGCGGTGCCACTTTAAATATGACTGCACATAGTCTCCATGACCCAGAGCCATTGTCAGGACTACCCCCTAGTCTGTGTTAGTTGGCCTTTATCACCTTACCTTATCTTCCTAAAAAATAACTGCTCCATCTCCCTTCTGGTGCATACTGCCCTAGTGCTGGCTGGCAGAGCAGGAGAGCGGTGCATCAGAAACACAGGCAGCATAGAATCATAGAGTCATAGAATGGTTTAGGTTGGAAGGGACCTCAAGGATCATCCAGCTCCAACCCCCTGCCATAGGCAGGGACACCTCCCACTAGAACACCTCCCTGGGCAACCTGTGCCAGTGCCTTACCACCCTCACTGTAAAGAACTTCCTCCTAACATCCAGTCTAAATCTCCCCTCTGCCAGCTTAAACCCATTCCCCCTCGTCCTAACATTACTAGACCGTGTAAATAGTCCCTCCCCAGCTTTCCTGTAGGCTCCCTTCAAATACTGGAAAGCCACNCCAACATGTGCCCTTTATCACCATTATTCTGCTGAGAAACACAACCAGTCAAAGTATAGCTGAGACAGGCACTTCACACACACACTGCTCAGCTCTCACTTTGGGCTGTGCCTTCTTTCTGGCGGTCTGGTCTCTGGCTAACTCTGCCTTTAACTCTCTAATCCACCTAACCCTTTTTTCCTCTGACCTCTTTGTCGTCTCTCTTTGCCATCTCACCTCAGACCTCCAGATTTATCACCTGAGATATACGTGGGTTGATCTGGTTATTTCTGAAGGGAAGGAAAGAGGGAGGGGGAAGGGGGGTTGGGTCGGGACCCCTCCTGGGGAGTCTGTTTCTGGGAGTGGTATTGTGCTTCTGTGTTACTTCTCATTTGTATATGACTGCATGTATTTGTGTGTATCTGCTTGTATATCGTGCTAAGCTGTAGATACAGCTGCATTCCTTCATTTCCAGCCGTCTGAGTCCAGCCTGGGTGATTTGCTTACGTGGGGGGGGGCAGGAAACTCCCAAACCATCACAAGCTGTAACAGTAGGAGCTAGCAAGCAACAGTAACTATTCAAAAGAATTTTCTCTGCTGATAACTTCACCAACTGCTATCCTAGACATCTTTCTTCACTTGCTTACTTTAATTTACAGGTGTTTCAACACACAGCTGAACTTTCGTTACCTTGATACAATCCACACAAAAAACCCAGGTGACTCAGTAACTGCAAGAGATCATAGCCCATGAACTTAAGCATGTTTCACTTCTCCCTTTCCCAAGAGAAATGCTACTGAAATCACAAATAACCAGGAGAAGATTCGATCTTCACATGCCTCTTCTCACAGTATGCTCTCTTACCCCTCCCTCAGTCTATAAATGGATAGATCAGATGGGACACCAGGAACATTCTTCCCTGCAATTTGCAACTCTAGGCTAAAATTTAATTAACTAAAATTTAACTAACATGAATTTGAACCACAGGTTTGTGCAAGAAAATATTGAGGGCACATCTAGAAATCCAAGGGTCACTTACAGCCCAGGGTTTCCCACCTGGAGTACTGTGTACAGTTCTGGAGCCCCCAACACAAGAAGGACATGGAACTGCTGGAGCCAGTCCAGAGGAGGCACCAAGATGCTCAGAGGGCTGCAGCAGCTCTGCTCTGAGGACAGGCTGAGAGAGTTGGGGCTCTGCAGCCTGGAGAAGAGAAGGCTTCGAGGAGACCTTAGAGTGGCTTTGCAGTATCTGAAGGGAGCCTACAGGAAGGCTGGGGAGGGACTATTGACAAGGTCTGGGAATGACAGGACAAGGGGGAATGGGTTTGAACTGGCAGAGGGGAGATTCAAATTAGGTGTTAGGAAGAAGTTCTTTGAAGTGAGGGTGGTGAGACACTGGCACAGGTTGCCCAGGGAGGTTGTGGAGCACAGAAGCACAGAATGTGATCAAGTATCACCTGCTCTAGTGGGAGGTGTCCCTGCCTATGGCAGGGGGTTGGAGCTGGATGATCCTTGAGGTCCCTTCCA
>WAAF01020664.1:0-32737 GCA_013400475.1 Tricholaema leucomelas
GAGTCCTGCACCTGGGAAGGAAGAATAAACTCCTCCAATACAGGCTGGGAGGTGATCTGCTGGAGANTCCAACCTGGTTGGTTGGTTGATGCTCTCCCCATAAGCCATGCCCTCCAGTCCCCTCATCATCCTCATAGCCCTCCGCTGGACCCTCTCCAGCAGATCCCTGTCCCTCTTCAACTGGGGAGCCCAAAACTGAAGGCAGTATTCAAGATGAGGTCTCAGCAGGGTAGAGTAGAGGGGGAGGAGAGTTTCTGTTCAGTAAGCTAATTTTTAGGGGGGAAATAATCTACAACCTCAAGTTTGACTTGTGTTTGTTTGTGAAGTAATCGTGTATTAGAAGAGCAGTGTGGTTGCAGTTGGGCTGGCAAACAGAGGCAGAGCCAGGCCAACTCCAGGCTAATTTCCCATTTTAAGATGGAGAGCAAAATGCTTCTCCTGAAGAGTTTGCTTTCTGAAATTTGTCTGTAGATAACCTTGGCAGCAATTTACAACAAATGGCTTCAGTAAATGGCCACTGGAACTCTTAATGTGCCCTCTGAAGTCTGACACTATTCAAGAGCCAATGCACTTCCCTTCTAACTTCATTTTATTAGTCAACTAATTACAACTAAATTAAGTTCTGCTGGTAGGAGAAGCTTTCCTTACAGTCATAATCAGCAAAGGAGGAAAGCCTCAGGAAGGGAAAACAATAAACCAACCCAGGCCTTCCACTTTCCAGCATAACTGGAGATACAAATTGAATCCATCATACATAAGTAAAGGCAATTGACCTTTTAATAGGATAACTTTTGTTCTTGTAACAGGTGTTTTGGAGGCAAATCTTCTTAATGCTACACTGAATTATGTAGGAAAAGGTCTGGACATGTGGGTGCAGACCCAGGCTTGGATGTCACTGGAAGCGACTGAAATGTCCTGCTCAGGAACCTTTTCCCCCACTCGGAGCAAAATGCAGTTAGGAGCAGGGAAGGAGATGTGAGCAGGGTGAATGCTGGAGGTAACTTTGGCATCTGTAAAATTAAATGATGAGCAGCTGCTTACAAAGTGCTGGGAAGAAACTGAAACCAGGGGCTCTGAAACCCACCTGGGTGCTGGATGGCCTCAGCTGGTGTGGCAGCTTTGGTGGCACAGCCACGGCTTCATTTGTTGAGCATTTGGAAAGTTGGGATGTGGGAGCTGTGGGATTGCTTCTTGCTGCCTTACAAGCATGCAGCAGTGTCTGTGAGGCAGCAGTCAGAGGCACTGCAGGGCACTGCAGGGTGCAGTTACTGCCTTGGGTAGGCAGAATGAGAGACTTCTTCCACCCAGCCTTGTGCTGAGGTCACTCCAAAAGGCCAACCTGAGGTCACTACTTCTACTCTTGCTCATGCTCAGAATCACAGATTCATAGAATGGTTTGAAAGGGTCTGGAGAATGCTGGTAGAGATTAAATCTCATGTTGGAAGAGGAATAAGAGACCTCAGGGTAATCTTTCTATCCAGGTTTCATTCTAAGTACACAAGGGAGAAGCAAGGTCATCAGTAAGCTGACAGTGAAACTGATGAAGTGTTTGAAGATGGATTTGAACCTTCACGTGTCTGGACAGTGACTGGGGGGTTGGAGGCATTCTTCTGTTTCAAGAACATCCTGGTTAGCTGCTGCTACTTGGAGCAGTGGCATTTCTGCTGTGCTCTTTCCACAGGGGCAGTCATCATGGTTGGATGAGTGTGGGGCTTGGTCTTGAAGCACTTAGGCCTAGGGAGGTGCAAAGGGTGCAGAAGTTGGAGGTGAATGAGGTTAAGGCTTGAGAAACTATTCATAGAATAGTTTAGGTTGGCTTGGACCTTCAAGATCATCCAATTCCAACCCCCTGCCATGGGCAGGGACACCTTCCACCAGCCCAGGTTGCTCAAGGCCTCCTCCAGCCTGGCTTTGAACACCTCCAGGTAGGGAGCATCCACAGCTTTCTTGGGCAGCCTGTGCCAGTGTCTCACCACCCTCACTGCAAAGAACTTCTTCCTAACATCCACTTTATATCTCCCCTCTTCCACTTTTAACCCATTACCCCTTGCCTTGTCTTTACAAGACCTTGTCAATAGTCCCTCCTCAGCCTTCCTGTAGGTCCCCTTCAGATACTGGAAGGCCACTCTAAGGTCTCCTCAGAGCCTTCTCTTCTCCAGGCTGCAGAGCCCCAACTCTTGTAACCTGTCCTCATAGCAGAGCTGCTCCAGCCCTCTGAGCATCTGCCCTCCCTCACTGGAAAGGATTTCTTCCTACTCTCCACTCTAAATCTGCCTTCCTCAAGCTCCAGTCCATTTACTTTCTTGTCCTATCATTACAAGCCCTTGCAAAAGTTCCTTCCTGGCTTTCTTGGAGGCACCCTTCAGGTACTGGGTAGCTGCTCTAAGGTCACCCCAGAGCCTTCTCCAGGCTGTTAATGTCCTTTGACCCCACCAGAATCAGCCATGTATTTACTCTGTTCCTTTTTCCTTTGCAAACAGAAGCATTTGGCAAAAAAAAAGGCTATCTGGGAAAGAGGTCAGGAAAGATAAAGCACATCTGAGTGTTGCTGCTTTTGACTTGATGTCTTCAGAGGCAGGTAAAAAGCGACTTGAGTCCCAGCCTGCTCCATTTTCCAGAGAGAGTGTTAATTCCAACAGCATTTTTAAGTAGCTTTTTGGGCACAGCTTTTAGAGCTGTGACATGAATGTTTTAATCCTTGCTATGCAACTAAAAGCCTTGATGCAGAGTCTGGATTTTCATCATCTTAAGTCATTAGCAATATTGGATTATTAGTCATGTAGTGTCATCAAGGAGTTGTCTGAAGTCTGCGTGGAGCTCATTCCTCTTGGTGTTTTGTCGCCTTCTTCACGAGCATAATGGACTTCTAATTACCGTTAAACTCGCCATGAAGGGTTGTCTGAATCACCAGAAACTAGTTTCAGCAGCACCAAAGTTGGAAGCCTTTAGGAAGGCCATGAGGCAGCATGTTCTGAGTGATCAGCTAAATCATGGAATCATAAAATGGTTTAGCTTGGAAGGGACCTCAAAGCTCAGCCACTTCCAACCTCCCCCTGCCGTAGGCAGGGATACCTCCCACTAGAACAGGTTGCTCAAGGCCTCATGAACACTTCCAGGGAGGTTGTGGAGCACAGAAGCACAGAATGTGATCTTTGATCACATTCTGTGCTTCTGTGCTCCACAACCTCCCTGGGCAACCTGTACCAGTGTCTCACCACCCTCACTCTCTGTGCTCCACAACCTCCCTGGGCAACCTGTGCCAGTGTCTCACCACCCTCACTGTCAGGAACTTCCTCCTAACATCCAGTTTCAACCTCCACTCTGCCAATTTAAACCCATTCCTCCTTGTCCAGTTGTTACAATATCTTGTCAATAATCCCTCCCCAGCCCTCCTGTAAGCCTCCTTTGGATACAGGAAGGCCACTCCAAGGTCTCCTCAATGTCTTCTCTTCTCCAGGCCAAAGAGCCCCAACTCTTGTAGCCTGTCCTCATAGCACAGGTAGGCTTTGATAAGCACAAGGGATTTGTTGTCATAGACTCATAGAATCACCTGGGTTGGAAGGGACAACTAAAGGTCATTTAGTCCAATGCCACCTGCAGTAAGCAGAGACATCCTCAACTACATCAGGTTGCTCAGAGCCCTGTCGAGCCAACGAGATCAGGCTGCCAGGGTCACCTCAAGTCTGATCTTGAATAGCTCCAGGGATGGGACCTCAGGCATCTCTCTGGGCAACCTGTTGCAGTGTTCCAGCACTCTCATGGTGCAGAACTTGTTCCTAACATCCAGTCTAAATCTGCTCTGCTCTCATTTCAAACCATTGCTCCTCATCCTATCACTGCAGCCCTTTGTACGCAGTCTCTCTGCAGCCTTCTTGCAGGGCCGCTGCAGCTACTGGGAGGTGGTGATTAGATTCCTCCTGAGCTTTCTCCAGGCTGCACGTTTCTTGGAGTCATAGAATCAGCCAGGTTGGAAGAGACCTCCAAGCTCATCCAGTCCAACCTAGCACCCAGCCCTATCCAGTCAACCAGACCATGGCACTAAGTGCCTCATCCAGTCTTTTCCCGAGCACCTCCAGGGATGGTGACTCCACCACCTCCCTGGGCAGCCCATTCCAATGGCAAATCACTCTCTCTAAAGAGAGTTCTTCAGGTGCTGTCCAAACATCACTGCTGGAAGTGCTTTTGTTTGCTTAGAAGCATCTGAGATGAGGATTTGCTTTGCAAGATCAGGTCTGCATTACATACCAGCTGGGTGATTTCTATCATGGCAGCTCAGAGGTACCCTTCTAACTAATGTGTCTGTTGCTTATAACAACATTTTATCACTTTAACTTGTTTGTCTGAGGAAGGAATCCTTCCTGTGCCAATAGTTACATCTGCTGCCACAGCTGCATCGACGAGGGGCACAGTGCCCATGTAGCACACTGCTGTTCCTTTACCAGCCCCTACTCTCTTGTCAGCCCTATGGGAAGGGTAATCCACCAGGCTGGAAATAAAGGTACTCCTTTGCTACTGGGGGTGTGTTTTATGCTCTAGATCTGTTAGTTCCCTTCAAACACCTCTTCCCCTTTCTTTGATTGAAAACCTTTCCTCTTGGCAAGTGAGAGAGAGAGAAGTGCTCTCCCTCCTGCCCTTGCTGCTCAGGAAACGGAGCCCAGTTCAATTTGTCACCTTGCACAAGCTCTGGCTTTGCCCAACTCTCTTCAAATCTTCCCTTCTTGATGAAACTTTGCCATCATGTGGGGGCTGCACCTGTTGGAGAGAGACATTTCCTGGGGGGCTGGAAGGATCTTGCCAGCATTTCACAGGACAGCTGTGCCCAGGATGGCAGCAGGTAGCTGGAGACGGCTCGCTTAGGTTGGGAGCCAAATGCAAAGCTGCATTCCTTCCTTAGACTTTCAGACACACAGATACAAGGTGAGAGGTGCAAGTTTTGAGGTTTAACTCCAAAAGAGAGGTGATCACAGAATCAGAGAATTTCTCAGATTGGAGAAGACCTTCAAGCTCATCAAGTCCAATCATCAGTTTCACACTGACAAGTCCTTGACTAAACCAAATCCCTCAGCACAACATCTAATCACTATGAATTGCTATGGTTGGAAAGGACCACCAGGATCAGCCAGTCACCCATGAAAACATTAAGCAGTTGGCTTCAGTATTCTAGGGAGCAGGAAGTATCTTCTCTGGTCCCCCTTCCTCTTTCAGTCAGCTGCCAGCCTGTTGAAATCAAAGCCCCTAAACCCCTCATTTCTTCCTGGCTAAAAGTTGCGAATCAAAGATGAAAACTTTCTGCTTGCCAGTTGTGTTCCACCTAGCTGAAATTTCCCCTCTATGTCTTCCCAGCATCATAGAATCAGCCAGGTTGGAAGAGACCTCCAAGCTCATCCAGTCCAACCTAGCACCCAGCCTTATCCAGTCATCTAGACCATGGCACCAAATGCCTCATCCAGTCTTTTCTTGAACACCTAAACCAGATTTGAGGCTGCAGAGCTCTGGAAATAGTTCTCTCCATTTCAGTCCTTTGTTCCCTCCTTGGTGCTTTATGTCTGGAGTTTTCCTGTGTGCAGCTTCTGGTAGTTGAAGACCTTTTTTAAGTTAATACATTGGGATTCTGTTGCCTACAAGAAGCTTTTGCAAGGTACCTTCTGTGGAGCTGCAGCCACTCACAAGTCACATAAAATCACAGAGTAGCTGACAGCCTAACTCCTGGTAGCTTACTCCAGAGTCCCAGTGGGCTTGAGCTGAAGTCCTCCTGCCATCCCTCCAGGCACTGGAGAAGTGAAACTGTTTGGAGTGATTCCTAATTACCAAAACTAAAGAGTTTATAGGAGTACACAGCTAGAACACAGCCTTCTGCAGTACCTCTTAGGCCTGGACATTAAAATGGTCACATTTGTCTTGAATATTGCTTGTAGTGTAGGAGGGAATGAATAAATGTATGGGCCTGGTGAATAATAAAAGCCTTTTGGAAAGAGGGATGGAAGTTACATAATTGACATCTCTTCAGTGAGTCCTCAGAGCCCTTAGATGCCACTTAGCTTTGTCAGAACAGTTGTTGCTGCAGATAAATTAATTCCATGGGCTTTGACCATCATGAAGGGAATCTGGACCCTTTGCTTAATAGGAGGGGGGAGAAGAAATGAGCTGTGCTGTATTGGTGTTCTGTGAGGATGTCAGATGCACTCTTTAGCAGGTCCTGAGATGAAAATGTTGAATGGTTGCCTGCCCCCCCCCTCCTTTTTTTTTTTCTTAATTACATTTAAAATGAGTGATTTAAAGCTGCTTAAAAGTGGGAATTTACATTCCTGGAGATGCTGTAAAACAAAAAGCAGTTAAGAAAAGAAAAACAGAGCAAGAAGCAGAAGTTTTGTAGTTTAATCAGGAATTAAAATGCCAGGAAAACCTTAGAGGAGGTTTGTTTCCATGATGTTGAGCTTCCCCCAGTAGGAATGGGTTATAAATGGGTGTGTGAATGGGTTTGTTGGTTTTCCACCAGGGCTTGTGAGCAAAGGTTTCTGTATCCCCCCCCCTCCAGAGTGATGTTTGGAGAGGCTGCAGGTTAGCACTGAACTGAAAAGAAGCCTTTCAGTGGTAAGACCATCTCAGTAGGATGAGAGAGGTTCTTCTTCCCCTGTACTCAGCACTGCTCAGGCCACACCTGGAGTACTGTGTCCAGTTCTGGGCTCCCCAGTTCAAGAGAGATGTTGAGGTGCTGGAAGGTGTCCAGAGAAGGGCAACAAAGCTGGTGAAAGGCCTGGAACACAAACCCTGTGAGGAGAGGCTGAGGGAGCTGGGGGTGTGCAGCCTGCAGCAGAGGAGGCTCAGGGCAGAGCTCATTGCTGTTTACAACTACCTGAAGGGAGGCTGTAACCAGGTGGGGTTGGGCTCTGCTGCCAGGCAACCAGCAATAGAACAAGGGGACACAGCCTCAAGTTGTGCCAGGGCAGGTCTAGGCTGGATGTGAGGAGGAAGTTGTTGGCAGAGAGAGTGATTGGCATTGGAATGGGCTGCCCAGGGAGGTGGTGGAGTCGCCGTGGCTGGAGGGGTTGGAGCCAAGCCTGGCTGGGGCACTTAGTGCCATGGTCTGGTTGGTTTGGCTAGGGCTGGGTGCTAGGCTGGGCTGGATGAGCTTGAAGGTCTCTTCCAACCTGACTGGTTTATTCTTCTGTTCTGTTCTGAAGATCCTGCTCTGGCAGGGGGTTGGACTAGACAATCTTTCGAGGTCCCTTCCAGCCCCTAACCTTCTGTGATTCTGTGTGGTTTAGGTGCAAAAGGTAGAACTTGGCCATTGTTAGAGAAGGCAGATTACTCCCAACAGCTGCCAGCACAAACACAGGCTGACAAAGTGCCACTGCTGGAGCATAAAACTGCATTAGAAACATGAAGATTTTTCTCCTCCTGCAAAATTAGTAAATTCTGAAGAAGCAAACTAACTGGCATGTGAGGTGAAAACCCCTCTGGAATAGGTGGTGCAATCTATTTGTCATATGGGGGTTTTACCTTCTTACTGGGGCTCTTTAGCTTGGAGGAGACTGAGAGTTGACCTCATCAATGTTTGTAAGTATGTAAAGGTGAGTGCCAGGAGGCTGGAGCCAGGCTCTGCTGGGTGATGCCAAGTGCCAGCACAAGGGGCAATGGTGGAAGCTGAGGCATAGGAAGTTTCATTTAAACATGAGGAGGATTTTTTTCCCTGTGAGGGTGACATAAGACTGGAACAGGCTGCCCAGGGGGGTTGTAGAGTCTTCCTCTCCCCTGACATTCCAAACCCAAATGGATGCCTTCCTGTGTAATCTGGTGTAGGAGATCCTGCTCTGACAAGAGGGTCGGACTGGATGAGCTTTGGAAGTCCCTTCCAGCCCCTGACATTCTGTGATTCTGCTAATATGTTCCTGACTGACCTTGTGCAGGGAGGTAGCACCTGCCTCTGGAAGGAACCAGCTCAGGAAATGCCTCATCCCAACTCACAGTCCTCTGATGTCATCCTTCATACCAATCAGATTGGAGTTTCAAAGCTGCTCAGTGCATGAAACCCACTTTTACAGGCGAGTTCATCCAGCTCTGAGTTCTACTTGGCACTGCTCCCCAGGTTCAGCTTGAGGAAATGGTTGTGTCTGTGCACTGCTGCTCAGTGCTGTTGTCACTGGGGCTGAATTTCAGCTCCTTCAGCTATCCGCAGGCAGCTCCTCTGCGTCCATCCTGCCTGTCGGGGTCTGGCGAAGCCACCTCTGGGAGCTGCTTGTGTACTGTGTGAAGGGAGAGAGCCTGGATGGTCATAGAATCAGTCAGGGTTGGAAGGGACCACAAGGAGCAGCCAGTTCCAAGCCCCCTGCCATGCCCAGGGACACCCTACCCTAGAGCAGGCTGCACACAGCCTCAGCCAGCCTGGCCTTAAACACCTCCAGCCATGGGGCCTCAACCACCTCCCTGGGCAACCCATCCCAGCCTCTCACCACTCTCCTGCTCAACAACTTCCTCCTCACCTCCACTCTGACTCTCCCCACCTCCAGCTTTGCTCCATTCCCCCCAGTCCTGGCACTCCCTGACAGCCTCAAAAGTCCCTCCCCAGCTTTTTTGTAGCCCCCTTCAGATCCTGGAAGGCCACAAGAAGGTCACCTGGGAGCCTCCTCTTCTCCAGCCTGCACAGCCCCAACTCTTTCAGTCTGTGCTCACAGCAGAGCTGCTGCAGCCCTCTCAGCATCCTCCTGGCCCTGCTCTGGACACTCTCCAGCAGCTCCACATCCCTCTTGTCAGAGGGACTCCAGAGCTGTATGCAGTACTCCAGGTGGGGTCTCAGCAGAGCACAGCAGAGGGGGAGAATCCCCTCCCTGGCCCTGCTGGCCACACTTCTGCTGCTGCAGCCCAGGCTCTGCTTGGCTTTCTGGGCTGCAAGTGCACACTGCTGGCTCCTGTTGAGCTTCTCCTCCAGCAGCACCCCCAAGTCCCTCTCCTCACAGCTGCTCTCCAACCATTCACTGCCCAGCCTGGATTTGTGCTTGGCATTGCCCCGACCCCACTGCAGGACCTTGCCCTTGGTCTCGTTGAACCTCCTGAGGTTGTCTTGTGCCCCCCTCTCCACGCTGCAGCAGAAGATGCTGTAAACGGCTGTGTCAGTGCTGAAGAGGTCTCTGAACGGCGTCAGTCTGCTTTCTCCAGCCTGTCTTCCTTCCCAGGGTATTTTTATCTGTGTTCAAGAGATTGCTCGTTATGGCTGATTACATTATTGGCCATTTTTTTTTTGTCTCCTTTGATGCCTGTGCCAGTCATGCTTATGTAAAGGGGCTTGATGATGTTGAATGGTTAAGAATGAACAAATGCAGCGGGGATTCAATTGCTGTTTTGCTCTCCAGCACAAGTGTTCTTTCTAAATCAAGGCTGACCACTTACTGTGCCAGTCAGCTACGGCGCCGCAGACGTGGAGAAGCTATTCCCTTTTTGTTTGATTTAAGGAGAAATGTTGTTTGCTTGAGGTGCTCTGCTTCATTTGGAGGTTTTAGGAGTGGCTGATTGGTGAGTGCTCTGCATGCCTTCGATCAGATTTGGTGCTGCCTGATGCTGATGCCAGCTGCGGAGTCCTGGGTATTGTGCGTACCTCTTGAGAGCAGTGCCCTGTCCTCTCTCCAGACAGGGAATTGGAAGTTATCAGTGAGTTGTTGTTGATGGCTTCTTTCAGCTGCTTTGAAGATGAAATTTCTTACTCACACAAGCATCCTTCTCAGGTGGTCCGTGCAGTTCTAGAATTCATAGCTCAAGGAATGGTTTAGGTTGGAAGTGACCTTAAAGGTCATCAGGTTCCAACCCCCCTGCCACAGGCAGGGACACTTCCCACTAGCCCAGACTGCTCAAGGCCTCATCCAGCCTGGCCCTGAACATCTGCAGGGAGAGGGCATCCACAGGCTCCCTGGGCAACCTGTGCCAGAGTCTCCCCACCCTCACTGTCAAGAATTTCTTCCTGATCTCCAGTCTCAATCTCCTCTCTTCCAGCTCAAAGCCATTCCTCCTTGTCCTGTCACTACAAGCCCTCATCAAAAGTCCCTCTCCAGCCTTCTTGTTGGTCCCCTCCAGGTACAGCTTTAGAGCACCTGATAATGGTGCTTGAGAAGACCTCCCTGCAATGTCATTTACTACTCAATTAATTAGTTGACACAGCTCTTCCATTTCAAGCTTTTAAGAGCTTTGTGAGTGTTTTCCAGTAGCTTGACAGAGTCTTCCCACGGGTGCAGTAACTGCTGAGTTGCTGCGAACTGAGGGACACGCCGTGCTCCAAAGTCATCTCTCGCTGCTGCCACATCCCTGCTTTGCTCTGCTGTTTAGCAGATAGCTGGCTGGGTAGTTAGGCTGCTCCTCTGGCAGAGCAAGTCACCCTCCAGAGCGAGTTAGCTTTCTTTTGGCCCAGCACCCTGCGACGATGTGCGGAGATTGGGAGGCTCGGCGGTAGGATGGGCTGTGGCAGCCAACAGTTGGATTGTCTTGAACTGCCAAAGCCCCTCAGTCAGGGAAGCACACACACTTCTTTCATCGAGCTTGGCAGGCCCAGCCAGGCCCTTTCTGCAGAAGAATTGCCATCAGTGAGGTATTCAGGAGAAAAAAAAAATGACTGTTCAAAAATGACTGTGCAAAAAAAAAAAGAAAGAAAGGACAAAATTTCATCATACCATGGCGGGGATGCTCCGTTAGCAACTTCTTTGCCTCTCTGTATTCAGACAGAGCAGGGTCTCTGTGTGCTTGATTCATCACACTTGGCTTGAGAGAGAGCACAACATCTCCAGATAGCGGCGAGGCTGATTTTGTCGTGCTTCAATGTCCCTTTCATTCAGCCCCTGCTCAATAGAGCTTTGTGGAGTTCTCTCTCCTAGAGGCTGTGGCTGCTGCTGTAGAGGCAGGAGCGGCCTGGAACTATGGACCATAAAAAAATATTGGCAAACTGATGGCTCTCAAAAATATGACCTGTGCTTAAAGCAACAGCAAACTGTTTATTTGACTTTTAAATCATGGCATCTCAGTGGCTTTTGATTCTTTGGAGCCTCTAAACAAAAGCTTGATATACTGCGGCTTGCTGTGAGCTGGGGGGGTTTAAGCCATGGCAGAGCTGGAGGGCAAAACATGCCCCTGTGGTCAGAGTGAAATCCCTTCCTGCTAGGGCATCGCAGCTGTTGGTGGTAGTGCCATGCAGAGAGGAGCTGAGCCAGAGCCTGCAGCGAATGAATCATAGAATCATAGAATGGTTTAGGTTGGAAGGGACCTCAAGGATCATCCAGCTCCAACCCCCTGCCATAGGCAGGGACACCTCCCACTAGAACAGGCTGCTCAAGGCCTCATCCAGCCTGGCCTTAAATGCCTCCAAGGAGGAAGCATCCACAACCTCCCTGGGCAACCTGTGCCAGTGTCTCACCACTCTCACTGTAAAGAACTTCCTCCTAACATCCAGTCTAAATCTCCCCTCTGCTAGTTCAAACCCATTCCCCCTCGTCCTGACATTCCCAGACCTTGTCAATAGTCCCTCCCCAGCCTTCCTGTAGGCTCCCTTCAGATACTGGATGTGGCACTGGAAAGGAGGGAGAAAAGAGCCTTGGCTAAGCCAGCTGCAAACTGCACGACCTTGCAAGGAGCTGAAGCCTTGCTCCCCGATTGCACCTCTTGTTGTCTAGGTCTTGCCTGCAGAAACTGCTGGAAAAGGAAGTTCTGGAGTGGGGCACGTTCGTGACAGCTGGCAGTGTTTCGTGGTGGTGATGCTGTGTGGTCTGTCAGCAGGAGTTTGTTTTCACAGAATCATAGAACAGTTTGAATTGGAAGCAACTTTAAAGATCATCCAGTTCCAACCTCCCTGCCATGGGCAGGGACACCTCCTACCAGACCAGCTTGCTCAAGGCCCCATCCAACCTGCCTTTGAACCATTCCAGGCTTGGAGCCCCAACGGCTTCTCTGGGCAACCTGTTCCAGTGCCTCATCACCCTCATGGGGGAATAGTTTCTTCCTAATGTCTGACCTCAGTCAAGCTTCATCTCTTTCAATCCATCACCCTTTGTCCTGTCACCCCATGCCTTTGTGAAATGTCCCTTCCCAGCTTGCCTGTAGCCCCCTTCAGGTCCTGGCAGGCTGCTCTGAGGTCTCCTAACCTTCTCCATGCTGAACAGCCTCAGCTTTCTCAGCCTGTGTTCATAGGAGAGGTTCTTCAGCCTGATCATCTTCTTGGCCTCCTCTGGACCTGCTCTAACAGTTTGATGTCCTTCTAGTGTTAGGGGCTTCAGAGGTGGAGCCAGCACTGAAGAAAAGCTCTCAGGAGGGACTCTTTCTCCTCATCCAGAGAAATGCTGTTGCAGCTGTTTACTTGGTTGGTCAGCAGTGCAAACCTGTCTCTCTCTCCCTGACAGCAGACTGCGTTCTGTCCTTTGGAACATCATTTGGGCAACTGGAGGGAGGAAGAGGCTCTGCACTTTGGGTTTTTGGTCCCCAAATTAATGATGGGCTTGATGATAAAATGCTGCTCAAGTCTACTGGCACATTGTTCATGGTTTGTGGGACAGAGATGTGAGCTAAGTGGGAACAGCTGCCCTAAGAGTGTGGTTTGGGGAGGGAGCAAAGCATGGGACAGAGCAGCTTCAGAACGGCTGTGTATGAGTGTGCAGGGCAGCTTAACGCAAGGGAGAGTGCAATTTCCCCAGCCTAGAGAGAAAAGTGGATGGAGAAATTTGGTTCTCTGGTGCTGCTGAGTGTCTGCTGGCTCAGGGTGATGCTTTTACAGCACATTGCTGAGGGGTTTTGCAGGTTGCTGTGCCTCTGAAAGGACAGCACTCGCTGTTCGTCTGCCTTCACTTGGTGCTATTTTTACAGCTCTCTGTGTTCAGCTGGCTCAGAATAACGTGCTTGTCACTCACCTGTCAGCCAAGGAATGCAACTTCCTTCCCCTGAGAGTAGCTCCAGTATGAGGAATATCTTCATTTACCAAAGAACTCTGTGCTGTCCTCTTCCTGTGTGCTCTTAAAAGGCAGGTGTTTACAAAAAGTCTTCTCTTCGGGGATGACCTAGTTCAGGAGGATGCTGTGCAGCAGGTCAAGGTCTTGGAGTGAAGTTTTTAACATCATAGAATCATAGAATCATAGAATGGTTTAGGTTGGAAGGGACCTCAAGGATCATCCAGCTCCAACCCCCTGCCATAGGCAGGGACACCTCCCACTAGAGCAGGCTGCTCAAGGCCTCCTCCAGCCTGGCCTTAAACACCTCCAGGGAGGAAGCATCCACAACCTCCCTGGGCAACCTGTGCCAGTGTCTCACCACCCTCACTGTAAAGAACTTCCTCCTAACATCCAGTCTAAATCTCCCCTCTGCCAGCTTAAACCCATTCCCCCTCGTCCTGACATTCCCAGACCTTGTCAATAGTCCCTCCCCAGCCTTCCTGTAGGCTCCCTTCAGATACTGCAAAGCCACTCTAAGGTCTCCTCGAAGCCTTCTCCTCTCCAGGCTGCAGAGCCCCAACTCTCTCAGCCTGTCCTCAGAGCAGAGCTGCTGCAGCCCTCTGAGCATCTTCGTGGCTCTCCTCTGGACCCACTCCAGCAGTTCCATGTCCTTCTTGTGTTGGGGGCTCCAGAACTGCACACAGTACTCCAGGTGGGGTCTGAGGAGAGCAGAGTAAAGGGGCAGAATCCCCTCCCTTGCCCTGCTGCCCACACTGCTCTTGCTGCAGCCCAGCACAGGGTTGCTGTCTGGGCTGCATGTGCACACTGCAGGCTCAGGTTGAGCTTTTCATCACCCCAGACCCCCAGGTCCTTCTCCTCAGGGCTGCTCTCAGCCATTCCCCACCCAGCCTGGAGCTGTGCCTGGGATTGCACCGACCCAGGTGCAGGACCTTACACTTGGCCTTGTTAAACGTCATGAGGTTGGCCTGGGCCCACCTCTCCAGCCTGTCCAGGTCCCTCTGGATGGCATCCCTGCCCTCCAGCAAGTCAGCTGCACCACATAGCACAGCATAGGATGCTATTGGAGTTGTGGAGAGTCGTGGAAGGGATCTTCCAGATCAACTGTACCAGCAGATGGTTTTATTTGATGAATTGAAGCATACCTGGAGGAGCACCTGCCTGATACTGCAGTCTCTGAGTAGCTTAGCAGTACACAGGTGTCACAGAAGGGTTGGAAGGGACCTTAGAGATCATCTACTCCAACCTCCACACCATGGGCAGGGATGCCTCTCAACTAGACTCAGCTGCTCAGTGCCTCATCCAGCCTGGCCTTGAACAATTCCAGGGCAACCTGTTCCAGGGTCTCACCACCTTCATACTGAAGGACTCCTTCCTCAAACCCAGCCTAGCACTACTTTCCCTCAGCTTAAAGCCATTCCCCCTTGCCCTGTTGCTAGAGACCCTTATGAGAAGTCCCTCTCCAGTCTTCTTGTAGGCTCCCTTCAGGTATTGGAAAGCAGCTCTAAGGTCCCCCTGGAGCCTTCTCTTCTCCAGGCTGAACGACCCCAGCTCCCTCAGCCTGTCCTCATAGCAGAGTTGAAGCCAGCTCCTTCCCGTGCCCGTGTCCTGTCGCAGAGGTGTGCTCTGTGCAGCATCAGCAGAACAGCTTGAGCTTTGCAACCCCACTGCACCACTTGCATGGCTGAATTGCTTGATGAGCCTCCAAGTCCTTCTGGGCTGACACGCAGGAGGACAGAGAAATGTTGCAAGGAAAAGGCAGCATTCCTCAGAACCCTTAATCCATAGCTGCATGAGAGCTGGGTTGGGTTTTTGAGTTGAGAGGTTGCTGCTGTGTCACTCAAGTGGGAATAGGCTTTGGAGCTGGAACTGCAAGGACTGCCAGTGATGCTCTGCTGCATTTGGCTGGAGAGAGCTTAACCCAGTCAGCAGTAACAGCAATCATAGAATCATAGAATCAACCAGATTGGAAGAGACCTTCAAGCTCATCCAGTCCAACCTAGCACCCAGCCCTAGCCAAACCAACCAGACCGTGGCACTAAGTGCCCCAGCCAGGCTTGGCTTCAACACCTCCAGGCACAGCAACTCCACCACCTCCCTGGGCAGCCCATTCCAATGCCAATCACTCTCTCTGCCAACAACTTCCTCCTAACATCCAGCCTAGACCTCCCCTGGCACAACTTGAGACTGTGTCCCCTTGTTCTGTTGCTGGTTGCCTGGCAGAAGAGCCCAACCCCACCTGGCTACAGCCTCCCTTCAGGTAGCTGCAGACAGCAATGAGCTCTGCCCTGAGCCTCCTCTTCTGCAGGCTGCACACCCCCAGCTCCCTCAGCCTCTCCTCATAGGGTTTGTGTTCCAGGCCCCTCACCAGCCTTGTTGCCCTTCTCTGGACACCTTCCAGCACCTCAACATCTCTCTTGAATTGAGGAGCCCAGAACTGGACACAGCACTCCAGGGCTGGCCTGAGCAGTGCTGAGCACATGGGCAGAAGAACCTCCCTTGTCCTGCTGCCCACACTGCTCCTGAGCCAGCCCAGGAGGCCATTGGCTCTGCTGCCCACCTGGGCACACTGCTGCCTCCTCTTCAGCTACTCTCTACCTGCACCCCCAGGTCCCTTTCTTCCTGGCTGCTCTCAGCCACTCTGTCCCCAGCCTGTAGCACTGCTTGGGGTTGTTGTGGCCAAAGTACACGAACCTTGCACTTGGCCTTGTTAAATCCCATCCCAATCTGTCTGCCCTCTCTGCTTGACTATGAGTTTCTGGCCTGATGGGTTATGATGTTTTGCCAGAGAAGGAACACATCTTCATAATGATTCAAAACTGAGGGGGTGTGAGCAAATCTGGAGGCTCTGTAGTTCACAGGGGCACAGAATGGTTTGGGTTAGAAGGGACCTCACACATCATCTAGTTCCAACCATCCTGCCATGGCCAAGGACACCTCCTACTAGACCAGGTTGCTCCAGGCCTCATCCAACTTTGACCTTGAACACCTCCAGCAAAGGGGCATCAAGACTTCATGATGGGTTACTGGTGACTGCTGGGAGCAGGTAAAAAACTTTCTACAAGTGGAAGTAACTCCAAGTTCTAACATCTGTGTTTTGTTTTCTCCCACTCAGGTGGCCAGCTTAGCCTGTTCCATCTCCAACAACGAGGAAGGAGTGAAATTAACCCCCAGTTCTAACATCTGTGTTTTGTTTTCTCCCACTCAGGTGGCCAACTTAGCCTGTTCCATCTCCAACAATGAGGAAGGAGTGAAATTAACCCCCAGTTCTAACATCTGTGTTTTGTTTTCTCCCACTCAGGTGGCCAACTTAGCCTGTTCCATCTCCAACAACGAGGAAGGAGTGAAATTGGTTCGCATGTCAGCCAGCCAGCTTGAAGCCCTGTGCCCACAGGTGAGGAAGAGCATAAGAGCATAAGACAGACCCTAACAAACAGGGCAGCTGGTCCTGTTCAGTGCACATCTTGGCCTCTTAGTGCTGTCTGTGGACTTGCTGCAGAGCTTCTCTTTTGTCTCAGTACCTGTAGAGAACGAAATGCAGTGTAGGTTTGGAGACTTACCCACTGTAAAGTACATGACAAAGGAATTAGTGAGGGGAAAAAAGTCCTTTTTCACTCAATAGCTCAAATTTCATTTGGCCAGAGCATTCAGCAAGCCAGAGGGCTGGGGAGGCTTTGCTGGTTTACTCTGCACAGTTGTGTCACAGAGAGATGTCTTCTGAAGTTGTTACCACTACTCCTGTGCGTGCTCTAAGATGAATTATAGATAAGTTATGTTTTGCCTGAGTAGAATATAAATACATCCTCCCTAAAAAAATCAAATAGATCTTCACAGAGCAAAATGAAGGGAAGCTGGCAGTAAGTGAACCTGATCTGAACCTGGCTGAAACCACCTTTTAATTAAGAACCTTTTAAGGGAAACAAGGAAATGAAGTTTCTCTTGAGTGCTAGATTATCCTCTTCCATTTTGACAGCCCTGATGTTTCAAATGTCAACAACCAGATACTTGGATGAACCCCTGAAGACTGCACTGCACTGTCAGCTCTTGTAATTCCCATCTTTGAATGCAGCAGGAAATTCAGATCTAAACCAGACAAACAAGCTGCTCTTGTTAACGAGGAGCTGGTGGAAAATACATGCTCCAAAAATCAGTCCAGTGACATTTGGTGAAAGTAAGGTCTATTATATCAGGGTTATTTGGAAGCTGTTCAGGCTTCCCCATATTTATTGGCCTTTTTAAAACCAGTTTAAAGGAAGAGAAATGTGTTCATGTCTCCCTGCCTCAGCAGGAGGGGAGTTTGGAGGCAGTAGGTGGAGGAAGCTTGAAGAGCAGAAATGTTTTTTCCCTTTTATTAAGTGACAGGGTGAAGATTCCAACCTTGATGATTCTAAAATAGGAATCTGGGTATAAAATAGTAAGTACTGTCTAGGAGGTCTTCTCTCCTGCTGGGGTGGACTTTTGTGCTTCACAGATTCATAGAATGATTTGGGTTGGAAGGGACCTTAAAGATCAGCCATCTCCAACCCCCCTGCTGGGGGCAGGGGCACCTCCCACCAGCCCAGGTTGTTGAAGGCTTTATCCAGCCTGGCCTTGGACACCTCCAGGGAGGAGGCATCCACAACCTCCCTGGGCAACCTGTGCCAGTGTCTCACCACCCTCACTGGAAAAAAATTCTTCCTGATTTCCAATCTAAATCTGCTCTCCTCAAGCTTCAATCCATTCCACCTTGTTCTATCACTACAAGTCCTTGTCAAAAGTTCATCCCCCGCCCTCCTGGAGCCTCTTTCAGGTACTGGAAGGCTGCTCTCAGGTCTCCCTGCAGCCTTCTCTCCTCCAGGTTGAACATCCCCAACTCTCTCAGCCTGTCCCCATAGTGGAGGGTCTTCAGCCCTCTCATCATCTTGGTGGCCTTCTCTGAACCCTCTCCAGCAGTTCCATGTTGCTCATAAATCTGGGGCACCAGAACTGGAGGCAGTGCTGCAGGTGTGGTCTCAGCAGAGCGGAGGAGGAGAATCCCCCTCCCTGGCTTGCTGCTCCCCCTGCTTTGGATGCAGGCAGCACAGGGCTGCCTGCTGGGCTACCAGCACACATGGGTCACACTCCTTGTGTCAGCCCCTGGGGCTGCTGCCTCAGCTGTGCTGGCTGTGCAGTTCTGTGCCTCCTGCATCTGGGGCAAGTGGTGTCTATGGCTGGTGAAAGGCAAAGGTCAATTCTTAGAGGGGGAACAAAGCATGTGGAAGCAAAAGCTTTTAAAAATACATCTTACCTGGGAGAAGGTCTTGCAGTTTCCTACAGGAACCAGCTGGGCTGGGTGGAATACTTTGAGTTACCACCAAAATCTGGGTGTCTAATGGGTGTGTGTTGATCCAAACAAACGCTGATGCTTTGGAAAATCATCCCCTTAAAGAGAGCTTTGCTTTGAATCTAAATGTTTCTGGTAGTTGTCCAAGTCTGTGGGGGTGTTTTCCCCTCCTTGATGCTGAAATTGTGTGTGTTTCAAACTCTTCTGTCTCTGCTTTTCCAACAACCTACCTATTGAAATCAGTCCCCTCTATAAAACAAACACTGTGCTAGTTGAGGTGAAATAATGAGCAAACTCCAGGCCCCAAAGCAGTCCTCAAAGCTGCTGAAGTGCAGTTGTTAACCTTTGGCTTCAGGGATTATGGATAATATATTTAACAGACACTGAAAGCTTTGATTATCTACAAATGGAGCAGGCCTCTAACTACAGGATTTGGGCTCTACAAAGGTCACATCTGAACCTCCAAGCCCACAGTTTCAGATGCTCCACTCCACAGTCTTGCTTTAATTTCAGGGTTGTCACCAAGAGGTTAGGAAATGACACTATAGATGTGTGTAGCACTTGAAAGAGGGCTTTTAAGTTCCATTACATGTTCTCTGGTTGATTCCTTAATGCTCTCAGAGTATTTAAACATGTTGCAGATCCTGAGAGATAATGAGGGGCACTTGTCTAAACTGTTTTACAAATGGCATCTGTGTTTTCTCCTCACAGTACAGAAATCTGGCTTGTGCCAGTCTGAAGTGACACAGCACACTGCCATCCTCCTCAACAGCATCACTGCACCCTCCCCAAACTTTGCTTGTTCTGT
Organism: Tricholaema leucomelas; assembly: GCA_013400475.1. NCBI lineage: Eukaryota > Metazoa > Chordata > Aves > Piciformes > Lybiidae > Tricholaema lacrymosa > Tricholaema leucomelas. The sequence continues at coordinate 19,019 of WAAF01020664.1, forward strand.
AGGAACCTCTGGGTGTAAAGAAGAGTCAGAGACGTTTCCTTTTTCAGGCAGTTATCTCTTTATTTGGCTGTTTATTCCTGACAAGATTCACAGCTGTGCTCCTTGAGTCTCTTCAGGTGGCTGTGCTGAGCAGATGGAATCATAGAATCATAGAATTAACCAGGTAGGAAGAGAGCTCCAAGCTCATCCAGCCCAACCTACCACCCAGCCCTGGCCAATCCAACAGACCATGGCACTAAGTGCCCCAGCCAGGCTTGGCTTCAACACCTCCAGGCACAGCAACTCCACCACCTCCCTGGGCAGCCCATTCCAATGCCAATCACTCTCTCTGCCAACAACTTCCTCCTGACATCCAGCCTAGACCTCCCCTGGCACAACTTGAGGCTGTGTCCTCTTGTTCTGTTGCTGGTTGCCTGGCAGCAGAGCCCAACCCCACCTGGCTACAGCCTCCCTGCAGGCAGGTGCAGGCAGCAATGAGCTCTGCCCTGAGCCTCCTCTTCTGCAGGCTGCACACCCCCAGCTCCCTCAGCCTCTCCTCACAGGGCTGTGCTGCAGGGCTGTGCTCCAGGCCCCTCCCCAGCCTCATTTCCCTTCTCTCAACACCTTCCAGCACCTCAGCATGGTTGAGTCTCATGCTCAAGTCTCATGACTTGAGGGGCCCAGAACTGGACACAGCACTCAAGGGGTGTCCTGAGCAGTGCTGAGCACAGGGGCAGAAGAACCTCCTTTGTCCTGCTGGCCACACTGCTCCTGAGCCAGCCCAGGATGCCATTGGCTCTGCTGCCCACCTGGGCACTCTGCTGCCTCCTCTTCAGCTACTCTCTACCAGTACCTACAAGGCCTTCTCTGCCTGGCTGCTCTCAGCCACTCTGGCCCAAGCTTGTAGTGCTGCTTGGGGTTGTTGTGGCCAAAGTGTAGAACCCTGCACTTGTTCAGTTTCATCCCCTTGGCCTCTGCCCACCCATCCAGTCTGGCCAGGTCCCTCTGCAGGGCTCTCCTACCCTCCAGTAGATCCACAGCTGCTCCTAGCTTGGTGTCACCTGCAAACTTACTGATGCTGGACTCAATCCCCTGGTCCAGCTCATCAATAAAGGTATTGAACAGGACTGTGCCCAGCACTGATCCCTAGGGCATAGCACCAATGCCAGCTGCCAGCTGGATGTGGCACCATTCACCACCCCTCTCTGGGCCCAGCCTTCCAGCCAGTTCTTGACCCATATCAGAGTGAATCTGCCCAAGGCAGGAGCTGCCAGCTGTGCCAGGAGCTGCTTGTAACGTGTGAGTTAAGGACAAAACATAGATTTAATTCACCATTATCTGCTGATCTACTTACTTTTTTTTTTTGCTCAGGGAGAATTTCTCCAGCAAAATGCTGAACTCACAGTCAAGTCAGTCAGTAATTACAATAAGTCTCTGCAACTCAAGTGACTCTATCAATACCACCCAGAAATGTGATGTATGAAACTGAATTCAAGGTATTGCTGTGGTTGCAAAGATGAAACGGAGATTTAATGCACTTGAGTCCCAGGTAGCCTCTTAAACAGTGTGGCTGAGTGGAGGCCAGTCTGAGAGCAGGGAATTCCAGGGGTAAAGAATGATTTCTGCAGAAATCAATCCTTAGAGTTAATTATAAAGGTTGTGTCTCCAATAGAGCACTCACTCAGTCCCTCGCCGTCAGGAGGCTTTTGGAGCCTGCAGCAGGAGCAAGGAATGTGCCACCCTTCAAAGTGCTCAGGCAAAACTGGGGAGGTCTGTTGCACAGACAAAAACAGTCACTGCCAGTCTCACCTCTGTCCTCAGGCATCCTCAGGTTTGAAATTTAACTGAGGAAGAAGAAGAAGATGCAGAAAGTTTTTCACCCGAAAAGCCTCTCCAGAATCGCAGAATGGCTTAGGTTGGAAGGGACCTCAGGGATCATTTCCTCCAACCTCCCTCCCATGGGCAGGGACACCTCTTAACTAAACTTGATTGTCCAATGGCTCATCCAACTTGGGCTTGAACACCTCCAGGGAAGAGGCATCCACGAGGACTCTGAGCAACCTGTTTCTGGAGAGAAGAGGAGGCTCAGAGTTGGCCTCATTGCTGTGTACAACTAACTACCTGAAGGGAGGCTGTAGCCAGCTGGGGTTGGGCTCTGCTGCCAGGCAGCCAGCAACAGAACAAGGGGACACAGTCTCAAGTTGTGCCAGGGGAGGTCTAGGCTGGATGTGAGGAGGAAGTTGTTGTCAGAGAGAGTGATTGGCATTGGAATGGGCTGCCCAGGGAGGTGGTGGAGTGGCTGTGCCTGGAGGTGTTGAAGCCAAGCCTGGCTGGGGCACTTAGTGCCATGGTCTGTTGGATTGGCCAGGACTGGGTGCTAGGTTGGGCTGAATGAGCTTGGAGGTCTATTCTAACCTGGTTAATTCTGTTCTATTCTGTTCTATTCTATTCTGTCTCACCACCTTTGTACCAAATAACTTCTCCCTAAGATCCAGTCTAACCCTGTGCTCCCTCAGCTTCAAACCATTCCTTGCCCTGTCTCTAGACACCCTTATGAAAAGTCCCTCTGCAGCCTTCCTGTAGGACCCCTTCAGGTACTGGAAAGCTGCTCTGACCTCTCCCTGGAGACCTCTCTTCTCCAGGCTGAACAACCCCAGCTCCCACAGCCTGTCCTCACAGCAAAGGCACTCCAGCCCTTGGCTCATCTTTGTGGCCCTCCTCTGGACCTTCTCCAACAGTTTCATGCCCCATGATGGGGAAAGAAGCAGTTAAATTCCTTTAGTATTACTGGGAATCAGCTCTTCCTGAAAAGTAGCATCACCCTTCACGGTTGTGAGTCCCCAGCCAGTGAAGAAAGAAGGTTAAAGACTTAGTGTGGTATTTAGAGCTCTCTTTCAATGCAGAAGGAGCTGTAGCCAGCTGGGTGAGTTGTGTTAGTCTGGGTTTGCAGGGGAGGAAGGAGGCAGTGTTAGGAGGTCACTGATGGCTTTCATGATGAAGCCATGGCTGACAAGCCTGCCTGAGTTGTCTTTGGGTTTTGAGGACTAGAACTCTGCATATCAAGGTCAAAGAACTTTGTCCAGCATCTAGCAGGAGTTCCCTGCTGCTTCATGCCTCGCCGAGGTGGTGAGGGAAACAGGTCAGCCCGGGGCGGGTTAAGATGGAGGAACCAAAGTCCTCCAGTTTAATGTTTGTGAAGAAAAAAGAGTGCTTAAGATGTCTTTCCTGATGGCAGTGGAAAAGTACTGCTGGGGATTGCTTGGACCTGTTGCCTGTGCTTCCATTTGCCTAGCAGAGCACTGGGGGGAGTTTCTTTGCCTCCTTGCTCAACACAGAGCTTGCCAACGGTGAATTAGCACAAAGCTTTTGTTTATCTCAGCTCCAAAAACCTGCATCCTCACTCCTAACTCTGCCTTCTGAGTTCTCTTTCCAAGAAGTGCTTGCTTTGGGAGCCTGCAAAAGCTGGTTTGTAACAAGGTTTTGCATTAAAGATGTCTGAGGAGGGAGCAGAACCATCAGAGTGTTTCTGATCATACAAGCTGGAGGTGTTTAGCAAGCAACAGCGAAAATGCCCCAGCACAGCTCTTGAAAGGGAAGAGTGTTGCTCCAGCCTTTTGATGTGACAGTCTGCTGTCACTTGCAGCTGCTCTTACCAGCTATATGTTGACTTGATGCTGCTTTAAAGCCTCTGTGAAGTTCATCTCTCAACTTCTAACCCAAGCTGAGAGTTTTGGAAGATAATTGTGGATTAGAATTTCTGTCAGGTTGGGTGTTTGCTTCTGCCAGCAAGAGCTGGAGACCACTGCCCTTGGGACTCATCATCTTCTGGGAGGTGGGCTGCAGGAGCAAGGTAGTTTCTGCACTTAGAATCATAGAGTAGAATCATAGAAACAACCAGGTTGGAAGAGAGCTCCAAGCTCATCCAGTCCAACCTAGCACCCAGCCCTATCCAGTCAACCAGAGCATGGCACTAAGTGCCCCAGCCAGGCTTGGCTTCAACACCTCCAGGGATGGCAACTCCACCACCTCCCTGGGCAGCCCATTCCAATGCCAATCACTCTCTCTGCCAACAACTTCCTCCTAACATCCAGACTAGACCTGCCCTGGCACAACTTGAGGCTGTGTCCCCTTCTTCTGTTGCTGGTTGCCTGGCAGCAGAGCCCAACCGCAGCTGGCTACAGCCTCCCTTCAAGTAGCTGCAGACAGCAATGAGCTCTGCCCTGAGCCTCCTCTGCTGCAGGCTGCACACCCCCAGCTCCCTCATCCTCTCCTCATAGAGTTTGTGCTCCAGGCCCCTCCCCAGCCTTGCTGCCCTTCTCTGGGCACCTTCCAGCACCTCAACATCTCTCTTGAATTGAGGAGCCCAGAACTGGACACAGCACTCAAGGGGTGTCCTGAGCAGTGCTGAGCACAGGGGCAGAAGAACCTCCCTTGTCCTGCTGGCCACACTGCTCCTGAGCCAGCCCAGGATGCCATTGGCTCTGCTGCCCACCTGGGCACTCTGCTGCCTCCTCTTCAGCTCCTCTCTGCCAGCATCCCCAGGGCCCTCTCTGCCTGGCTGCTCTCAGCCACTCTGTCCCCAGCCTGTGGTGCTGCTTGGGGTTGCTGTGGCCAAAGTGCAGAACCCTGCACTTGGCCTTTTTCAGTCTCATCCCCTTGGCCTCTGCCCACCCATCCAGCCTGGCCAGGTCCCTCTGCAGGGCTCTCTTACCCTCCAACAGCTCCACACCTGCTCCTAGCTTGGTGGCACCTGCAAACTTACTGCTGCTGGACTCAATCCCCTGGTCCAGATCATCAGTAAAGACATTGAACAGGACTGTGCCCAGCACTGATCCTTGGGGAACACCACCAGTGCCAGCTGCCAACTGGATGTGGCACCATTCACCACCCCTCTCTGGGCCTGGCCTTCCAGCCAGTTCTTGACCCATATCAGAGTGAATCTGTCCAAGCCACAAGCTGCCAGCTTGGCCAGGAGCTTGTTGTGGCAGACGGTGTCAAAGGCTTTGCTGGAGTCCAGGTTCCTTGGTGTGGACATGTAAGACTTGTTCTCTCATCTGAAAGGCTCTGAGCCCAGTGCTGGGCCTTTCCCATCAGCTGGCCAGACAGCCCATCCTCCTGAGAAGCTCCCCCTCTACAGCCACCTAGAGCTACGTGTCCAGTTCTGGAGTCCCTGTTACAGGAGAGATCTGGAGGTGCTGGAACATGTCCAGAGAAGGGCCATGAAAATGATCAGAGGGCTGGAGCAGGACAGGCTGAAAGAGTTGGGGTTGTTCAGTTTGGAGAAGAGAAGGCTCTGAGGAGACCTTATTGTGACCTTCCAATATTTGAAGGGGGCTGAGGGACCTTTTAGAATGTTGGGTAGTGATAAGACTGGGGAGAATGGAGCAAAACTCCACTCTGTGAGACCCACCTGGAGCACTGTGGCCAGTTCTGGAACCTCTATTACAAGAAAGATCTGGGGGTGCTGGAGGGTGTCCAGAGAAGGGCCACAGGGATGATGAGAGAGGGATGGAGCTGCTCTGCTGTGGGGAGTTGGGGGTGTTCACTCTGGAGAAGAGAAGGCTCTGAGGAGACCTTATTGTGGCCTTCCGGTACCTGAAGGGGGCCACAAGAAAGCTGGAGAGGGACTTTTTAGGATGTTGGGTAGTGATAGGACTGGGGGGAATGGATCCAAGCTAGAGGAGGAGAGATTTAGGTTAGACACTAGGAAGGATGTCTCCTCCCTGGAGGTATTCAAGTCCAGTTTGAATCACAGAATCATAGAATCAGTCAGGGTTGGAGAGGACCACAAGGAGCAGCCAGTTCCAACCCCCCTGCCATGCCCAGGGACACCCTACCCTAGAGCAGGCTGCACACAGCCTCAGCCAGCCTGGCCTGAAACACCTCCAGCCATGGGGCCTCAACCACCTCCCTGGGCAACCCATTCCAGCCTCTCACCACTCTCATGCTCAACAACTTCCTCCTCACCTCCAGCCTGACTCTCCCCACCTCCAGCTTTGCTCCATTCCCCCCAGTCCTGGCACTCCCTGACAGCCTCAAAAGTCCCTCCCCAGCTTTTTTGTAGCCCCCTTCAGATCCTGGAAGGCCACAAGAAGGTCACCTGGGAGCCTCCTCTGCTCCAGCCTGCACAGCCCCAACTCTTTCAGTCTGTGCTCACAGCAGAGCTGCTGCAGCCCTCTCAGCATCCTCCTGGCCCTGCTCTGGACACTCTCCAGCATCTCCACAGCCCTCTTGTCCCAGGGGCTCCAGAACTGGATGCAGTACTCCAGGTGGGGTCTCAGCAGAGCAGAGCAGAGGGGGAGAATCACCTCCCTGGCCCTGCTGGCCACACTTCTGCTGCTGCAGCCCAGGCTCTGCTTGGCTTTCTGGGCTGCAAGTGCACACTGCTGGCTCCTGTTGAGCTTCTCCTCCAGCAGCACCCCCAAGTCCCTCTCCTCAGGGCTGCTCTCCAGCCACTCACTGCCCAGCCTGGATTGGTGCTTGGCATTGCCTCCACCCAGCTGCAGGACCTTGCCCTTGGTCTTGCTGAACCTCCTGAGCTTGGCTTGTGCCCACCTCTGCAGCCTGCCCAGCTCCCTCTGGATGGATCCCTGCCCTCCAGCCTGGCTGCTGCACCACACAGCTTGGTGTGGGCAGCAAACTTGCTGAGGCTGCACTCAGTGCCTCTGTCCATGGCACCCACAAAGATGTTGACCAAGACTGGTCCCAGGACTGATCCCTGAGGGACTCTGCTTGTCACTGGCCTGCACTTGGCCACGGAGCCATTGACAGCCACTCTTTGGCTGCGGCCATCAAGCCAGTCCTGTATCCATCAAACCCATGTGTCACCAGCTTGGAGACCTTGAACCTCATGAGGTTGGATGAAGCCTTGAGCAACCTGGGCTAGTGGAAGGTGTCCCTTGCCCATAGCAGGGGGGTTGGAACTGGATGATCCTTGAGGTCCCTTCCAGTTGTGTGGTTGTGTGAGGGGGCTCTGTGCTTGGCCTGGCCCAGCCAGGCTGAGCGGCCCCAGCACGCTCGGCCGAGCGCTGCCCGTTGAAGAGGCTCCAGATAATTCTGGGATTCAATTCCATTGCCTTTTTTTATTTGTTTTGAATAAAAATTAATTGGCCTTTCTCCTATTAACATCTTCTTTTAATAATTGCTGTTCCACATCCTTACATTCCAATCCTGCAGTGCCTGCAAAGCAATTTGCTGCTCACAGATTTCTGATGAGGCAGATGGTTGCAGATGCTGAGCACACCTACTGACACAGATAGACAAAGTAACCAGAGCAGGAGGAATTCCAGCCACAGCTTCCAGACAGCACACACATGAAAAACAAAACACTTTTTCTGCTTCAAAGTTCCAGCATCTTAGAGAAACCAGGACCACCCCCCCCTTCCCCTCCAATCCACCCCCTCAGATCAGCCAACCCCAAGTGTGACTGGCAGGCTTCCTCTCCTCCCTGAGTCCCCAGTTCCCTGGGGGCTGTTGGAGAAGGAGATAACTTCATTTTCCTTGCAGTTAGAGACTTAACAACACTGAACAATTGTGTGTGTGTGTGTGTGTGTGTCCCTCCTCCTTTTTTTTTCTTCTCTTTGAAAGCCTGTCAGATAGTTTGAATGTACTAATGAGCAGATCTGTCTCCAGACTGTTTAATTACAGGTGCTTGAAGCATTTTATTGGCATGGAGTAGGAATACTTCTATTAAAAACTTAACACTTGGGTTGCAGTTCTGTGTTGTGCAGGCTTTGCTGTGAAGAAGAGGCAGCATGGGACAGAAGTGGCCAACAAGGAAACAATATCAGGAGCTTGAGCAGTTACTGATGCATAAAAAAAGAAGCAAAGCCAGGAGGAAGGGATGAAATTCTGTAGAAGGAGATAGTGGGGAAGGAGCCTTTTGTTTTCCTTGCAGGCACAGTGTGAGCTGTGCAGTGCAGTAGCAGAACAGCTTCCAGGAAAGACAAGAGAGTCCCTCAAAGCCCCAAAGCCTCCAGCACTTGAAGGCAGTGAAATGCAAAATGGGCACAAATGGGCACCAAAAGAAATGGCACTGAAGTTCTTGCTCTCATGAGACCACACCTGGAGCACTGTGTCCAGTTCTGGTGCCTCCAGCATAGGTGGGACATGGAAGTGCTGGAGAGAGTCTAGAGGAGGCCACCAAGATCATCAAAGGGCTGCAGAACCTCCCCTATGAGGACAGGCTGGGAGAGTTGGGGCTGTTCAGCCTGGAGAAGAAAAGGCTGCAGGGAGACCTTAGAGCAGCCTGCCAGTACCCAAAGGGAGCTCCAGGAGAGCTGGGGAGGGACTTTTGACAAGGGCTGGGTGTGACAGGATGAGGAACAATGGCTTGGAGCTGGGAGAGGGGAGAGTGAGACTGGAGATGAGGAAGAAATTCTTTCCAGTGAGGGTGGTGAGACACTGGCACAGGTTGTCCAGGGAGGTTGTGGCTGCTCCCTCCCCGGAGGGGTTCAGGGCCAGGCCTGATGAGGCCTTGAGCAACCTGTGCTAGTAGGAGATGTCCCTGCCCATAGCAGGGGGCTTGGAACTGGAGGAGCTTTAAGGTCCCTTCCAACCCAAACCATTCTATGATTCCTTTAGTCCTGCATTGCCTGGCACTATATTCCCAGTCTTTGGCTACAAATGGAAATGCCTTTTGTGTCTGTGGGGGAACTTGACAGGATAATTATCTGTTCCTAATATGCAACCAGTAAATAATTTGACAGCAGCAAGAGCCAAACTGTAAAAGGCCATGCTGTTCCAGTAACAGTACCTGTGGGTCATTATGGCACTGTAGCAACCAGAGTAAATCACAGAAGAGCTCTGCAGAGCTTCCTCCAGTCACTCTCTGCCTGTCTGGCAGGAAAGGGAAGTGCTCAAAGTCCCTTTTATACTCTGGAACAAAGTGTTGGGTATCAAAGCAAACTTTTCCTTCTTCTCGTGGTGCCTCAGAGCCTGTACACTTGCTGGTCACTGCCGTTACAGCTTGTGACAGTGCAAAACAAGCCCTGGGGTGTTTTGCTCGCAGGCATTTCAGCTCAGCAGAGCCTGCAGAGTGCTTTTTGCTGTCTTGAAGCATGTGGAGGCTTAGCACACGCAGCCATGTGGGTGCAGACCTGGGCTGGGATGTAACTGGAAGCGACTGAAGTGTCCTGCTCGGGAAGCTTTTTCCCCACTCGGAGCAAAATGCAGTTAGGAGCAGGGAAGGAGACATGAGCAGGGTGAATGCTGCCCCTCTGCTCTGCTCTCATGAGACCCCACCTGGAGTCTCCACCAAAGAGGGACATGGAGCTTCAGGAGCAGGTCCAGTGAGATCTCCTTCCTGTAAGATTACTCCTGCTTTGGAATCATAGAATCAGTCAGGGTTGGAAGGGACCACAAGGAACAGCCAGTTCCAACCCCCCTGCCATGCCCAGGGACACCCTACCCTAGAGCAGGCTGCACACAGCCTCAGCCAGCCTGGCCTGAAACACCTCCAGCCATGGGGCCTCANCAGAGGAGAATCCCCTCCCTGGCCCTGCTGGCCACACTTCTGCTGCTGCAGCCCAGGCTCTGCTTGGCTTTCTGGGCTGCAAGTGCACACTGCTGGCTCCTGTTGAGCTTCTCATCCAGTATTAGGGGGACATGGAGCTGCAGGAGAAGGTCCAGAGTGGGGTACAAAGATGATCAGAGGGCTGGAGGACTTCCTCTGTGGGGACAGGATGAGAGTGTTGAGGTTGTTCAGCCCGGAGAAGAGAAGGCTTCGTGGAGACCTTAGAGCAGCTTTCCAGTACCTGAAGGGGGGTTACAAGAAAGCTGAGAAGGGACTTTTTGCAAGGGCTTCCAGGGATAGGATGAGAGGGAACAGACTGAAGCTTGAGGAGGAGAGATGAAGAGTGGAGATGAAGAAATTCTTTCCAGTGAGGGTGGGGAGACACCACAACTGGTTGCCCAGGGAGGTAGTAGATGAAACAGGTTTCTCAGGGAGGTCGTGGATGAAACAGGTTGCCCAGGGAGGTAGTGGATGGAACAGATTGCTCAGGGAGGTTGTGGATGGAACAGGTTGCCCAGGGAGGTTGTGAGTAAAACAGGTTTCTCAGGGAGGTTGTGGATGGAACAGGTTGCCCAGGGAGGTTGTGAGTGGAACAGATTGCTCAGGGAGGATGTGGGTGAAACTGGTTGCTCAGGGAGGTTGTGGATGGAACAGGTTGTCCAGAGAGGTCATAGGTGGAACAGGTTACTCAGGGAGGTCGTGGATGGAACAGGTAGCTCAGGGAGGTTGTGGATGCCTCCTCCCTGGAGGTGTTCAAGGCCAGGCTGGATGAAGCCTTGAGCAACCTGGGCTGGTGGGAGGTGTCCCTGCCCATGGCAGGGGAGTTGGAACTGGATGATCTTGAAGGCTCCTTCCAACCCAAACCATTCTGTACATCTGTGAATCTACCATTTGAGACATCCCTTTGAATCTGAAGCCTCCCTGCTGCAGGAGGTGGAGGAAGGCAGCTCCCAGTAAGCTGCTGGAAGCACACTGGGGAGCGCCAGGCTCGGAGTCGAGCGCCGCAACTGCTGCCCGAAACAAAGCGCCGATAAAAATAGTGTGAGTGCTTGCCAGGCTGCATTCCCTCCTGCTCTCAGTGGCCTGGCTCCCTCCTCTCCTTTGGAAGACTTGAGTGAGTCACTGTGAGCACACTGCTCCACAGCAGCAGTGGGATGGAACATCACCTGAGATTGCCAAATGGTTTACCTTTCAGGTGGGCTGGACCTGTTCTTCCTCTGCTTTGAGCTGTAGGTACATGGAGATCTCCTTCCTGTAAGAGTCACTCCTGCTTTAGGAGCACCATGAGGGTGATGAGACACTGGCACAGGTTGCCCAGGGAGGTTGTGGATGTCTCCTCCCTGGAGGTGTTCAAGTCCAGTTTGAAAGATAGAATCAGTCAGGGTTGGAGGGGACCACAAGGATCAGCCAGTTCCAACCCCCCTGCCATGCCCAGGGACACCCTGCCCTAGAGCAGCCTGGCCACAGCCTCAGCCAGCCTGGCCTTAAACACCTCCAAGGAGGGAGCCTCAGCCACCTCCCTGGGCAACCCATTCCAGCCTCTCACCACTCTCATGCTCAACAACTTCCTCCTCACCTCCAGCCTGACTCTCCCCACCTCCAGCTTTGCTCCATTCCCCCCACTCCTGGCACTCCCTCACAGCCTCAAAAGTCCCTCCCCAGCTTTTTTGTAGCCCACTCCAGCTCCTGGAAGGCCACCAGAAGGTCACCTGGGAGCCTCCTCTTCTCCAGCCTGCACAGCCCCAACTCTTTCAGTCTGTGCTCACAGCAGAGCTGCTGCAGCCCTTAAATGTATTACTCAGTGCTTTGTGCCTTTGGAGAAGAATTAATGTGCTTGGATCAACCCCTTCCCCCCTACCCCCACCAATCATTTAGAGGCAATAAAGGAATGAGAGTCCTGCTCTGCACACTTCTCCAACTTCCCTTTTCCCGTGCCTGTCTCAGCGTCTGCTGGAAAAGGAATCACTCACTCCGTGCTGGATGGCAGGCATCATGCAGGAGCATATTTACTCAGTGGGTAATCTGCAGGGGTTTCTGGGTGACCCTTGGGACATTCCCTCAAGCAGAGGTGTGGCACATGGCACAGAAATGCCAGGCTGGGCAGAGGGAAGGCTTTTGTCACCCCTGCTCGAGCAGAACGTTGTGACCACTTTGCAGAGGTGCTGCTGATGGCAGGAGTGGGGAGCTGTGCCTGCTGCCTGCAGTTCCCTCCCAGCACACACCTGCCTGGAGGGGGTTCCTCAGCTGGAATTTGGTCTTTATCTCCACAGTGACGCTTGAAAGCCTTCGATTTCCTCCCCAGTTGCCCACATCTGCAGCACTGCTGGCCGCAGTCCAAGCGCAGGACACAGCTGTTTGGAAGGCAGATCTTACAGGCTGGCCTTGCTTGGCCTTTCTTTTCAGATGCCTTTGCCTTAGCCATGCCATTCTGCTGTTGTAATGTAGAACAAAGCCACCTTTTCTTCAGCTGGAAAGCTGCCTGTTGGGAGGATGATGGCACAGGTTGTGCCTCCTGCATTTATATTGGTGCTGATGCCCTGTGTGAGTTTCTGGGGGACTTGCAGAGCCCTGTGTCTATGACAGCTCTCCCATTACATGTGAAGGGTTGCTTACTGCAGGTATCTGGGGTTGAACATGTGCTGTTGACAAGGATTAATTGTTCAGACTGATGCTGCTGTCCAGACATACATCAGGCAGGTACATGAGCCATATGTTCCTTCAGCATTAATGCTGACCTGTCTCAGTGCTTCAGGGATGCTTTCCTATCTGATATTAGCCAAGGCAGCTAGAAGAGAGCAGGAGGAAGTGTCCTGACCCCTGCTATCTCCATCCTCTCTGTCTCAGTACTTGCAGTTAGTAGCAGGAGGAAATGTCCTGACCCCTGCTATCTCCATCCTCTGTCTCAGTACTTGCAGTTAGTAGCAGGAAGAAGTGTCCTGACCCCTGCTATCTCCATCCTCTGTCTCAGTACTTGCAGTTAGTAGCAGGAGGAAATGCCCTGACCCCTGCTATCTCCATCCTCTGTCTCAGTACTTGTAGTTAGTAGCAGGAGGAAGTGTCCTGACCCCTGCTATCTCCATCCTCTCTGTCTCAGTACTTGCAGTTAGTAGCAGGAGGAAGTGTCCTGACCCCTGCTATCTCCATCCTCTGTCTCAGTACTTGCAGTTAGTAGCAGGAGTAGATGTCCTGACCCCTGCTATCTCCATCCTCTCTGTCTCAGTACTTGCAGTTAGTAGCAGGAAGAAGTGTCCTGACCCCTGCTATCTCCATCCTCTCTGTCTCAGTACTTGCAGTTAGTAGCAAGATGAAAGCTGAGGCAGATTTCTGGGGCATTGTCTGGTTTACCTTTTTGTTTCCAGAGCACTTGTTAGAATCATCAAATGCTTTGGGTTGGAAGGGACCTTTAAAGGTCATCTGGTCCAACCCCCCTGCAGTCAGCAGGGACATCTGCAACCAGAGCAGGTGGCTCACAGCCCCAAACAACCTGAGTTAGAGTGGTTTCAGGGATGTGGCATCTCCTACCTCCCTGGACAACCTGGGCTAGGCTTTCACCACCTTCAGTGTCAACCATTTCTTCCTTCTCTCCAGTCTGAATCTCTTTTATTCCACACCATCGCCCCTTTGCTTATCCCAGAAAGTGCTGCTCAAAAGTCTGTCCCCAGCTTTCTGATCAGCCCTTCAAGCACTGCAAGGCCACCAGAAGGTCTCCCTGGAGCCTTCTCTCCATCCTGACCAAGCCAAGCTCTCCCAGCCTGGCCTCACAGCAGAGCCCNTCAACCATTTCTTCCTTCTCTCCAGTCTGAATCTCTTTTATTCCACACCATCGCCCCTTTGCTTATCCCAGAAAGTGCTGCTCAAAAGTCTGTCCCCAGCTTTCTGATCAGCCCTTCAAGCACTGCAAGGCCACCAGAAGGTCTCCCTGGAGCCTTCTCTCCATCCTGACCAAGCCAAGCTCTCCCAGCCTGGCCTCACAGCAGAGCCCTTCCAACAGGTCCCTGTCTGTGCTGTGCTGAGGACTCCAGAGCTGGCCCCAGCACTGCAGGAGAGGTCTGAGCAGAGCAGAGGGGCAGAATCCCCTCCCTGCCCCTGCTGATCACCATTCTCGTGGTGCAGCCCAGGGTATGGTTCTTTGGATTCATCTTTCTGGTGGTGCAGCCCAGGGTATGGTTCTTTGGATTCATCTTTCTGGTGGTGCAGCCCAGGGTATGGTTCTTTGGATTCATCTT
>WAAF01020664.1:37945-51532 GCA_013400475.1 Tricholaema leucomelas
GATGTGCTCCTGTGTGACCTGAGCTAGATTGTGTGGTCCTGCTCTGGCAGGGAAGTTGGACTGGATGATCTCCTTGGGTCCCTTCCAACCCCTAATATCCTGTGAGCCTGTGATTCTGTGTGAAAGGAGGCTGGAGTGAGGAGGGGGACAGCCTCTTCTCCCTGGTGACAAGTGGCACAACTAAAGGAAATGGTTTCAGGCTGCACCAGAGGAGGTTTAGGATGAATATTAGGAAATAATTCTTCACTGAAAGAGTTGTCAAACGTTGGAATGGTCTGCACAGGGCAGTGGTGGAGTCCATCCCTGGGGGTGTTTAAATGCCATGTGGACCCTGGTGCACAGGGACATGCTTTAGTGTTGAGCTTGCGGTGCTGGGTTGAAGGCTGGATGGGATGAGCTTGGAGGTGTCCTCCAGTCAAAGCTGGACAGAGGCTGGAGAAGTCACTGTTTCTTGAAAGGCATGCTTCAATATCCAGAGGTATTTTGCAGGTCATCAACGCTGCCCTGGCTCTGGCTGCTAAGCCCCAAAGCAAGCTGGCCCAAGAGAACATGGACCTCTTCAAGGAGCAGTGGGAGAAGCAAGTGCGAGTGCTGACGGATGCTGTTGATGACATCACCTCCATCGATGACTTCCTGGCCGTGTCAGGTGAGCAGGCTTCCACCCCAGACATGATCACTGCTAACCCAGCTCATCCCTGCAAGGGGATGGCTTCCAGGTGACCTGTGGAGTCTGCTGGGGGCACTCTGCACCTGGCAAGCAGCACCCAAGGCAGGGGGAGGAGAGGGATTGTCACAGCGCGTAGGCAGCGGTAGGCAAGTTCAGCAGGTAGCCTGGAAGCCTGTCCCTGTGGACTGTTCAGGCTGGAGAAGAGGAGGCTCCCAGGGGACCTTCTTGTGGCCTTCCAGGATCTGAAGGGGGCCTACAAAAAGCTAGGGAAGGACTTTTCAGACTCTCAGGGAGTGACAGGGCTGGGGGGAATGGAGCAAAGCTGGGGGTGGGGAGAGTGAGGCTGGAGGTGAGGAGGAAGTTGTTGAGCATGAGAGTGGTGAGAGGCTGGAATGGGTTGCCCAGGGAGGTGGTTGAGGCCCCATGGCTGGAGGTGTTTCAGGCCAGGCTGGCTGAGGCTGTGTGCAGCCTGCTCTAGGGTAGGGTGTCCCTGGGCATGGCAGGGGGGTTGGAACTGGCTGATCCTTGTGGTCCCTTCCAACCCCCACTGATTCTGTGTGCACAGACGGTTGCAGCTCAGCAGCCAGAGCAGCTTCAGCACAGGGGCAGACACTTCCCATCTGCAGGTTTGGGATTGCTGCCTCAGCTCCCTTCAGCTAGCTGCTGCACACAGACCTCACCTGGGCAGCAGTGCAAAAGGGATGAGTGCATCCCAGGGGTCAGTGGTTTGATGTCCAGATGGAGACAGGTGACAAGTAGTGTCCCTCAGGGTCTGTACTGGGACCAGTGCTGTTCAATAGCTTCATTTCTGATACCTACAGGGAGATTGAGGCACCCTCAGCAAGTCTGCAGATGATAGCAAGCTGAGTGATGTTGATAAGGCTGAAGGATGGGATGTGAGCTGTCCGGAAGGATGGGCTGGAGAGGTGGGCTGAGGAGAACCTCCTGAGGTTCAGTAAGGCAGAGTGCAAGGTCCTGCACCTAGGCCTGGGCAATCCTCATCATCTGTCCAGGCTGAGGCATGATGAAATTGAGAGCAGCCCTGCAGAAAAGGATTTGGGGTGCTGGTGGGTGAGAAGCTGGACAGGAGCCAGCATTGGGCACCTGCAGCCAGAAGGCCAAGGGCAGCTTGGGCTGCATCCAAGCAGTATGGCCAAAGATGGAGAGAGGGGATCCTACCACCCTGCTCTGGGGAGACCTCACCTGCATCCAGCTCTGGGGCCTCCAACACAAAAGACACATGGACCTGCTGTAGCAGATCTAGAGGAGGCCACCAAGATGATCAGAAAGCAGGAGCACCTCTCCTATGGGGACAGGCTGGGAGAGTTGGGGCTGTTCAGCCTGGAGAAGAGGAGACTGAGGAGACCTTAGAGCAGCCTTCCAGTACCTGAAGGGGGCTAGAGGCAGGATGGGGAGGGACTGTTTAGAAGGGCCTGTGGAGACAGGATGAGAGGCAATGGTTTCAGACTGGAGCAGAGGAGATTTAGGTTGGACATCAGGAGGAAGTTCTGCACAATAAGAGCGGTGAGACGCTGGAACAGGCTGCCCACAGACGTGGTTGAAGCCCTATCCCTTGAGACATTCAAGATCAGCCTTGAGGTGGCCCTGCCAGCCTGCTCTAGTTGGAGCTGTCCCTGCTGACTGCAGGGGAGGTTGGACAGGATGCCCTTCGAGGGTCCCTTCCCACCCAGTGCAATCTGTGAGTCTGTGAACGTGTGAGTCAGGGGAAGGAGTCTGTTTGTGTTCGAGTCGTGAAGCAGCACAAAAGATGAGCCCTCGGTTCACTTCAGGCTCCTCTTATGTAAACAAAATGAAGAGCAAACCAGAGTCACCCAAGTTAATTACAGCAAAACTGTTCGTGCAGAAATGTTCTGTGAATGTTTTTTGACTATCTCAGCTTTAGGAAAATTATAAAAAGATCATTAGAAGAGAGGAATAATTGCACTTGGCAGAGAGCTTGCCAAGGTCGTCTGCTCCAGCAGCAGCGCTGGTAAGGCTCACTGCTGGCTGCTGTCACCCAGCAATGAGGGATGCATTTTTCTATCCACACCCTCTAATTGTGCTCTGCTCAAAGGCCATATTGATAGAACCACCTGAATTGTGTCTGCAGTGGTGTTCAGACTACTGCTATACACCAAGGGGCTGATTTTGCTGGTGTAGGTGAGCTTGGGCATCTCAAATTCCAGTTGTAAAGAGAGGCTGGACAGGAGGCTGGCTGGAGGCAGAAGTGCCAGGTGGATGTAGCTGGAAAATGTAGATCCTAGAGTCCCAGCAGGGCAGGGTTGGAAGGGACATCTGGAGATCATCCATCCAACCCCCCACTGCTGAATCAAGAGGCACCCACAGCAGCTTGCCCAGGATAACAATGGCTGGGGAGAGGGCTGTTGGAAGCTCTCCGGAGCAGGAGACTCCACAGCCTCTCTGGGCAGCCTGCTCCAGGCCTCCAGCACCCTCACACCAAATAACTTTCTCCTCCTGTTGAGGTGGAACCTCCTGGGTGCCAGTTTGTGCCCATGGCTCTCTGTCCTGTTTCTGGGCACCACTGACAAGAGTCTGGCCCCAGCTTCTTGCCCTCCACAGCTCCTTTATCTCTTGCCGAGCATTGCTCAGATCCCTTCTGGGGCTGCTCTTCTGCAGGCTCTCAGCCCCAGGGCTCTCAGCCTCTGCTCCTCCCAGAGCTGCTCCAGGCCCTTCAGCAGCTTTCTAGCCTTTGCTGCACTCCCTCCATCAGTTCCCTCCTGAACTGGGGAGCCCAGAACTGGACCCAGCACTCCAGAAGTGGCCTCACTAAGGCAGAGCAGGGGTCAGAAATGAAGGTCCTGCATTAAATAGAAGCAAACCCAGCCCACATTCGTGTGGCAGGTCCCCCCTGTCACTCACCTGTTGCATTGTGGTGCCCTGGGTTCTGAATCACGCTGTTTGCAGTGAGCATGGACACAGAAGGTGGCTGCAGGTCCCAGCTCTGTGCCTGCCTGCCCAGCCCTGCAGTGGTGGGTGAGATCACACAGCTGTGAGGAGCCTATTTTGGGGGAAATCTATTTAGAGACAATTGCCTGCTGAAGTTCAGGGCTCCACCAGTGAACAGCACATCTCGAAGTGAGCAAGCTACTGGGCTGCCTAAAGCTGCCTTGGTGAGTTTCACCTTCAGGTGTGGCCCAGAATGGGTCAAGCCACTGGAACTGAGTGGTCTGCATCCATGACTAAGTCATTCAAGGAGATGGGTGCTCTGTTTTCAGACGTTGGCTCATTGCTGGGCTGTTCTGAAGGCTTTCAAAGGCATGGTAACAAGCAGGGAATGCTTCTCTTCCAAACTGGTGGCAAGCTGACATAGGAGAGAGTTGCCCTCAAGCATGTCCTGCTGGACAGCAAGTTCTGCATGGGCCAGCAATGTGCTCTTGTGGCCAAGAATACCAATGGCAACCTGGGGTGCATCAGAGAAAGTGTGGCCAGCAGGGCTAGGGAGGTTATACTCCCCCCCTACTCTGCCCTGCTGAGACCACACCTGCAATTTTGGGCTCCCCAGTTCAAGAGAGACAGGGACCTGCTGGAGAGAGTCCAGCAGAGGCTGTGAGGATGACTGGGAGCCTTGAACATCTCTGCTGTGAAGAGAGGCTGAGAGACCTCAGTGTTCAGTTTTGGGCACTGCAATACGAGAGATGTGGAGGTGCTGGAGCAAGTCCAGAGGAGGGCAAGGAAGCTGTGGAGGGCAAGGAAGCTGTGAAGGGCATGGAGAATAAACCTTAGGAGGAGCAGCTGAGGGAGCTGGGGGTGGTTAGTTTGAGGAAGAGGAGGCTGAGGGGAGACCTCATTGCTGTCTGCAGCTACCTGACAGTGGAGAGGTTGCTGCTGGGCTCTTCTCACAGGTAACTGGAGACAGAACAAGGGGGAATGGCCTCAAGCTGAGACTGGGGAGGTTTAGATTGGACATCAGGAAAAAGTTTTTCATGGAGAGAGTGGTGAGGCACTGGAATGAGCTGCCCAGGGAGGTGGTGGAGTCACCCACCCTGGGTGTGTTTAAGGGTGGTTTGGATGTGGTGCTTGGGGCTATGATTTAAGGTGCATCTTGTAGAGTGGGGTTCTGGGTTGGACTTGGTGATCCTGAGGGGCTTTGCCAACCTGCATGGTTCTGTGATTTGGTGACCTGGGGCTGTTTAGCCTGGAGAAGAGAAGGCTGAGAGGGGATCTCCTTCATGTCCATAAATATGAGGAGTGGGGGTTAAGACAAAGGTGCCAGGCTCTTTTCAACGGTGCCAAAGGAGCAACAGGTAGAAGCTAGAACCCAGGAGGTTCCACCTCAACACGGGGAGAAACTTCTTTGCTGTGAGGGTGCTGGAGCTCTGCAGCAGGCTGCCCAGAGAGGTGGTGGAGTTTCCTTCTCTGGAGAGTTTCAAAACCTTCCTGGGTGCATTGCTGTGTGAGCTGCCCTGTTACCCTGCTATGGCTGGGTGGTTGGACTGGGAGATCTCCAGAGGTCCCTTCCAACCCCTACCATTCTGTCCAGTGATGCCCTGCAAATGGTCTAGCTTGAGACTACTTCAGCTGCTGGAGTGCACCCAGCAATTATTTCTCTGGGCTGCATTATCCAAGGGGTGTTAGAAGGAGATGAAAGCAATAACCAGAGGCTTCTAGAGTGTTTGTGTGGACTCTGATAAATCTTTTCCATCTAACTGCCACAGCTCTGCTCGGTCTGCTGGAGGTCTGAACGTCCCCTTGGATAGACTCATGATGGGTGTGATTTATAGCAGCTTCTCTTCAGGGTTATTAGGATGTTCCTGTCCATTCCTAACTGCAAAGGAAGCAGAATGTAGAAGAGTTCTCCTGAGTATCTGTTGTGTGTGTACACAACACCCTCCCCCCCCCAGATTCCTACTGCGTGGAATCGTTTTGGTTGGAAGAGACCTTCAGGGTGATTGAGTCCAACCATTATCCCAGCACTGCCAGGTCACCACCAACCCATGGCCCTCAGCACTGCAGCTGCACAGGTCTGCAAGCCCCCTAGGGATGGGCACTCCACCACTGCCCTGGGCAGCCTCTTCCAGGGCTTGACACAATCTTTGAGGGAAGAAATTGTTCCTCATGTCCAACCTAAACCAACTTGAGGCTGCTTCCTCTTCTCCTGCCACTTGTTACTAAGAGAAGAGACTGAACCCACCTCATTCCAACCTCCTTCCAGACAGTCATAGAAAGCAATGAGGTCTCCCCTCAGCCTCCTTCTCAACAACCCCAGTTCCCTTAGCTAATCCTCACAAGACACCTCCTCCCTGGAGGTGTTTTCAGGCCAGGCTGGATGAGGCTGTGGCCAGGCTGATCTAGGGTAGGGTGTCCCTGCCCATGGCAGGGGGGGTTGGAACCAGATGATCCTTGTGGTCCCTTCCAACCCTGATTCTATGATTCTAAGACCTGTGCTCCAGATTTGTGCACTGTGAAGCATTTGTTTCATAGTTCAGCTTCTGCTACAGAATGGTAGCAATCACCCACAGGTAAAGGAGTGATGAAGGAGATGTTTGGTTTAGCTAACAGCAAAGCATCAGAGAAGGAGGACACTCAGTGCACAGCACTGCAGATAGGTCTGCAGGCTGCAAAGTCTTATGAAAGGCACAGCACAAGAAGGACCCTTTTGAGGTTGGACAACAGTCTGGTGATGGCAGAAGCATAGGAGATGAATAGCAGAGGAGTCCTGTAGCATAGAGATCTTTCACAGTGTGGTTTGGAAGGGACTTCTTTAGATCACTGAGTCCAACTCCTCTGCCAAGGCAGGTTCACCTAGAGAAGGTCACACAGGAACACTTGGGTTTGGAGTCTCTCCAGAGATGGAGACTCCACCACTTCTCTGGGCAGCCTGCTCCAGGGCTCTGTGACCCTTGAATTAAAGAAGTTCCTCCTCATGTTTAGATGGAACTTCTTGTGTTCAAGTCTGTGCCTGTTACCCCTTGTCTTGTCAGTGGGCACCATTGAACAAAGCCCAGTGACAAGACACTGGGATCCCAGCCTGCTGCCACCCCCTGGTCAAATACCGACCAGCATTGATGAGATCCCCTCTTGGTCTGCTCTTTTCCAGACTAAACAGCTCCAATTGTCTCAGTCTTTCCTCACCACAGAGCTGTTCCAGTCCCCTCAGCATCTTTGCAGCCCTTTGCTGTACCTTCTCCAGCAAGTCCCTGTCCTCCTCCTCCCCCTCTGCTCTGCCCTGGTGAGGCCACATCTGGAGTACTGTGTCCATTTCAGGGACACAGTACAGGGGTCCCATTTCAAGAAGGACATAGAACTGCTCGAGAGAGTCCAGTGCAGAGCCACAAAGATGATGAAGGGAATGGAACAGCTCTGTTAGGAGGAGAGCCTGAGGGAGCTGGGGCTTGGAGCTTGGAGAAGAGGAGCCTGAGAGGTGACCTCATTCACGGTGATAAAGATGTGCAGGGTGAGTGCCAGGAGGCTGGAGCCAGGCTCTGCTGGGGGATGCCCAATGCCAGCATAAGGGGCACTGGGTGGAAGCTGAGGCATAGGAAGCTCCATGGAAACATGAGGAGGAATTTTTTCCCTGCGAGGGTGACAGAGCACTGGCACAGGCTGCCCAGGGGGGTTGTGGAGTCTCCCTCTCTGGAGATATTCAAGACCTGCCTGGATGCATTCCTGTGTGATCTACTCTGGGTGCTCCTGCTCTGGCAGGGGGGGTTGCACTGGATGAGCTTTGGAGGTCCCTTCCAGCCCCTGACATTCTGTGATTCTGTGCTTCTTGAATGTGGGAGCCCAGAACTGGGCACAGAATTCCAGATACGGCCTCACCTTTCCTGTCCTCTCCTGACCATGAGTGATTTGCAGCTCAGGGAGCTCCACCATCAGAGGTGCTATCTACTGACCAGTCCTTGACTGATTGTTCTCATTTCAGCTTGTGTTAGTTGCCCTTCCAACCACCACAAACCACTGGCACCTTCCTCATCCTGTGCAGGATCCACAGCTGTGTGAAGAACCAGCTGGGTTCTGCAGTGTCACCTCTGCTTCAGGTGATGCCCCAAGTTGTAGTAGCTGGTGAAAAGGCTTTTTCTTTCTGCTGGCT
Source organism: Tricholaema leucomelas (assembly GCA_013400475.1). Taxonomy (NCBI): domain Eukaryota; kingdom Metazoa; phylum Chordata; class Aves; order Piciformes; family Lybiidae; genus Tricholaema lacrymosa; species Tricholaema leucomelas. Next base: position 45,664 of record WAAF01020664.1, read on the forward strand.
TTGTTCATGCTGTTTGTAGATGTGCAGGCTTCTGTGGTGTGCTCAGTCACTCACCTCTCTCTTGACTGCAGGGTCTTTGCCTGTTTCATTGTTCCTCATTTCAAAGCTCTTCTGTACCTTCTGCAATTCTTAGCCCTCTTGTCAGTGCCTTCCCTCAGCGCTCTGGGTGTGTTTATGTGCCCACTATCTCTCTCCTTCAGAGCAGCTGCTGATAGCACCCTGCAATTGTCACATTCAATGTTCTGACATTACCTGGATCTCCTTTGAAACCCTCTGAAAAAATCATTCCATTTGCTGCCTTCTGTTCCTCCGCCTCTGACAGAGCTTCACGTGGGAGACTGCCCATCACAGCAGAGCTGTTTTGTCTTGAGAGCCTCCAGATGAATATTGCCTGAGCCTGCTGATTGTCCTTCTTCATTACAAGCTGAGTAGTGTCTTTACAAGTGCAGGAACACTCAAGTCTTTATTCCATAACACTGCTGCTTGACCTGGTTCCTCCAGAGTGCCTTGTCAAGAGGGGGCCTAACATGGAACTAAGACCTTGCACCAGGGACCCAGCAGAGAACCAGTTGTGTTCATGCATCTCAGGCTTTATCTCCTGACTGCTGCTGCTAGCTTTTGATCTGGAGCTCTCAGGCTTCCTCACGGGCTTCTTGGGAGGTTTGGAAAAGGAATCCATAATCCCTTTATTGGGGATGTGGGTGGAGGTGGAAGGTGTTTAGTGGGAGCGGATCAAGAGCTGACAGTCAGGGGCTGAATTCTGTTAGCTTTTCAGTGTTATCTATTTCCTTCTTTGCTCTAAACCTCCTTTTCCTTGGAAAAAAGGCTGTCCTCAGACCCTCTCCCCTTGCTGCCAAACCACACCGCTTCCCCCTGCAGTTATTAGGGCAGGACAGGGTCCCTTTGCCTTGGTCGCCAGGGCTGGATTCTAGGTGATGTTCTGTTGCCATGAGGGCTTTTCTGGGCTGCTGCCTCTGATGCAGGCTGGCATTGCCACGTCCCCCACGGTGCTGCCACTGCACCTGTGTGTCAGCATTTCCTGGGCTCTGCCACCCCGACCTCTGCAGCTGGCATTTGGTGCCAGCCGCTTGGGATCCTGCGCCTGTGGGACAGGCAGCCCAGCACAGTGTCAGCTCCTGTTTGCTGCCATCCAAGGGGAGACTCTGGCCAGAGTGGATGCCCCTGGTAGCCCCCTGCCTCCCTGAGGCCCCTCGCAGACCACCCATGGGGGCTACTTCTGCCTCAGAAGTGTCTCTCTGGCCCCTCTGCATCTGCAAAAGACATTAAATGATCAGCAGGTGTTTAAATCTACATCTCCTTATTCAAGTTCCTACAGCCCAAAGAGGCTTTTCCATGGTCTGTGGCTTAATGTGTTGGGTAAGGACTTGAAGCATTAAGCAGGCTGTGTTTTGGCCTGCTGCCGGAGCTGCTCCTTGCCCTGGCAGCTTCCAGGGCTCTGTGCCTCTCCCTTTAAATCCCCAAACTCTGCCTGCTGCCTGCCGCAGCTCCTGTGCCTCGGCTGCCTGCTCCCCGCCGCCTGTCACATCGCTAATGGACCTGCACTCCTCCCTCTCAGTGCCACCCCCTGCCCTGGGCTGAACTCCTCGAGGCTGAGTTGCTTCAGAGGTGTTTCACAAGGGTGGGATTGTGTCCAGCCTGCTTACAGCAGCCCAGCAGCATTGCAGCTGCTCTCTTCTTTCTCTGCCCATTAAGCGAAGCGCTTCCAGCAGCAGTCCCTCCAGCCGCTGCATACAGGCCTCCATCAGTCACCTCCATCAGTCACCTCCATGTGCTGCTCCCCTCCACAAAGCCCTGCAAAATGGCTCTTTAGCTGCATTGCACAGGGAGTAAAAAAGCCACTCTAGGGGCTGCACGGCTTGGCACTGTACCTTGATTAAGTCAGCGGTAAGTAGCTCTGGGAACTGTGTTAAGTGACACAGCAGAAATGCTTCCAAGCTGGTTGCTCACCAACCAGCCCAGCTGCTGGTGCTGAATGGCAGCATCCAAGTGTTGACACTGATGTAGTAGTAAGGTCACTAACAGAGTTTGGAAGACCAAAAAAGTCTGAGCTTCCAAAATGGTCTTCTAATGATTTCCCCAGTCATAGAATCATAGAATGGTTTGGGTTGAAAGGGAGCCTAAAGATCATCCAGCTCCAACCTACCTGCCATGGGCAGGGATATCTCCCACTAGCCCAGGTTGTTCAGAGCCTCATCCAACTTGGCTTTGGACACCTCCGGGGAGAGGGCATCCATCCACAACCTCCCTGGGCAACCTGTGCCAGAGTCTCCCCACCCTCACTGGAAAGAATTCCTTCCTCATCTCCAGTCTTGATCTCCCCTCTCCTAGCTCAAAGCCTCTCATTCTGTCGCTCCCAGCTCCTCCCCAACTCTCCTGTAGCCCCTCCAGGTACTGGAAGGCTGCTCTGAGGTCTCCCTGGAGCCTTCTTTTCTCCAGGCTGAACAGCCCCAACTCTCTCAGCCTCAGCCTGTCCCCACACTGGAGGTTCTCCAGCCCTGTGATACTGGAATGGGCTGCCCAGGGAGGTGGAGTGGAGGTGTTGAAGCCAAGCCTGGCTGGGGCACTTAGTGCCATGGTCTGGTTGATTGGCCAGGACTGGGTGCTAGGTTGGGCTGGGTGAGCTTGGAGCTCTCTTCCAACCTGGCTGATTCTATGATAATTTTGATAGCCTCCTCTGGACCCATTCAATGCCCTCCTTGTGTTGGTGGCCACAGTACTCTATGTGGGGTCTCACAAAGGCAGAGTAGAGGATCCCAACCTCTCTATGCATCCTTAGGAATCTCTTAGGAGGTTTTACTCATTTGGGGCTTCTTGGACTTGATAAATGAGGGCAATATCTCCATATAAAAAAACAAACCTCTGCATCCTCAAACTAACCTGTAGAGATCTTGGCTTTACTTTTTGTTTGCTGAAGAGGCAGAGAGTCCTGTGTGGCTGGAACACATTCTGCATGCATCACCAGGTGTGTTGTGTGGTTGAAATGTGACTGAAGCACTGACACTGTAATAGTCTCTGGCAGCATGTGTGTGGTTGCAGGAAAGCACTCTGCAGGAAGCTGGAAACGTGCAGCAGGTGCTCCAGTCTGGGAGAGCATTGAGTGGATTGGGTGTGGTGCTGGGCAGGGTGCTGGGAGTGGCTTGCAAACGTTTGGAGTAAGGGTTTGGGCAGTCCAGGGGAGGAATATGGGAAGGAACAAGTTCAGGGAGAACTCATCTGAGCTCAGCTTTTCAGTTGGTGAAATCGAGTGCAAAGAGGGGCAGGAAGTGTGGGGTTTGCTGCCTGCTTTGGAGGGGCAGCACAAAGCTTAGCAACGAATGCTTGACAGCACCTTGGCTTACAGAGCAGGGCACTGCCATGCTGATGACTGCACCAGACACAAGGACACTGGCATCTAAATCCTCCTCCTTTTGCCACCAGAGAACCACATCCTAGAAGACGTAAACAAATGTGTCATCGCCCTCCAAGAGAAAGACGTCGACGGCCTGGACCGCACCGCCGGGGCCATTCGGGGACGTGCTGCCAGAGTCATCCATGTGGTCACCTCTGAGATGGATAACTACGAGCCTGGGGTCTACACAGAGAAGGTCTTGGAAGCCACGAAGCTGCTGTCCAACACAGGTAGGAGCTGCTGTCCAACACAGGTAGGAGCTGCTGGCTGCCCGGCTGCCCGCCTTGGTCTCGCTTACGGGCACACGAGCGAGGGATGTTCACGTCCCTGTGAAATGCATCCCAGGCTCCATTTACACAGAGTAATGGGAATTAGTGGGGGTTATTTGCAGAGCTGTTGAAAGATGAGAAATGTCATTTTGCTGTGTTGACTGCCTTAAAGCTCCAGGGCAGGTAAGGTCTCCCCGAGTGCTCCTGCTGTCATCAGCTGAGCTGTAGGAAGCTAAAACGCCAGGGAAGTGAGGCCCAGACTGTGAGTCAAGGCTTGTCCTGAACCTCTTGTGTCAGGCTCTGCAAAAGTGTTCAGGATCCAGAGAGAAGCTCCCTGCCACGCTGGTGTAGAATCATAGCATGGCTCAGGCTGGAAGGGACCTCAGAGATCCTCTGCTCCAGACCCCTGCCATGGCCAGAGAAACCTCTCAACTAGACTCGGCTGCTCAAGGCCTCAACCAGCCTGGCTTTGAACACCTCCAGGGCCACTCTGGGCAACCTGTTCCAGAGTCTCACCATTCTTGTACTGAAGAACTTCTTCCTAAGATCCATTCTAAACCTACTCTTGCTCAGCTTAAAACCCTTCCCCTTTGTCCTTTTGTTAGACACCCTTATGAAAAGTCTGCTCTAGGGTAGGGTGTCCCTGCCCATGGCAGGGGGCTGGAACTAGATGATCCTTGTGGTCCCTTCCAACCCTGACTGATTCTGGGATTCTATGATTCTATAAAAGTCTCTCTCCAGCCTTCCTGCAGGTTTTGGAAGGCAGCTCTAAGGTCTCCCTGGAGCCTTCTCTTCTCCAAGCTGAACAACCCCAGCTCCCTCAGCCTGTCCTGATAGCAAAGGTGCTGCAGCCCAGTAGAAGAAATGTGGGGGGCACATTTTGTAAGACACCTTTACAGCTGTTAAAGGAACACCAAAACGTTGAAGGTTGTGGTGCCACACACCTAAGCAATAAATCAGGGTGTTTCCTCTGAACTGCCTGGTGGCATCCATATAGGGTAAGGAATGCTTCTGGTTGCTCCAGTGAGCCCTGTGCCAACTGGTACTGGTTGGGTTTGCTTTAATTACTTTGCTGAAGAATCAAGGGTGACACTGAAAGAAATGAGCAGACTGTAAATGGTTCTGTGATGTTCTTCCTGGGGTGCAGTGAGTCACTGAAGTACAGCAGTGCAACCTGCCCTCTTCCACTGCCTTGTTAAACTTGGTGGTGGTAATGGCTGTTTGGTTTGGTTGGCTTTTACCCCAAACCCCAAGGTAGCAGCTGCAGGGAACATTAAACAAATGCTTAGGATGTTATCCCATAGCACTTAGCTGCTTCCCTAGGGCTAGGGGGAATGGAGCAGAGCTGGAGGTGGGTGGGTTCAGCCTGGCTGTGAGGAGGAAGTTCTCCAGCATGAGAGTGGTGAGAGGCTGCAATGGGTGACCCAGGGAGGTGGCTGAGGCCCCATCCCTAGAGGTGTGTGAGGCCAGGCTGGATGAGGCTGTGGGCAGCCTGATCTAGGGTAGGATGTCCCAGGGTTGGAACTGGCTGATCCTTGTGGTCCCTTCCAACCCTGACTGATTCTGTGATTCTCCCTGTCCACTGGAAGGGTGTGATAAACTTCCACTGTCTAAGGGGAGAAAAAAAACCCCAGCAAACAGCAGATGAAATGAAGTAAGACTTAAGTGTCCTTCTCTAACAAATGCAATGAAGTAAGACTTAAGTGTCCTTCTCTAACAACTGCTTTGAACTGCAATGGATGCAGCGCACAGCTTCCAGCCGCAGCTGGGCAGGAGGCACAGGCAGGGCTTTTACGGGAGCCTGCAGCAGAAAAGTGGCGTTGGGGTGGGGCCTGACTGCTCTTTTGTCTTCTTCACTCAGTTATGCCGAGGTTTACTGAGCAGGTAGAAGCTGCCGTGGAAGCCCTGAGCTCAGACCCTGCTCAGCCCATGGACGAGAATGAATTCATCGACGCTTCGCGCCTGGTGTACGACGGCATTCGGGACATCAGGAAAGCCGTGCTGATGATCCGGGTGAGCACAGCCTGCCTCTGCTGCACAGCCTGCCCTGGCTGCACAGCCTGCCCCTGCTGCACAGCCTGCCCTGGCTGCACAGCCTGCCTCGGCTGCACAGCCTGCCCCGGCTGCACAGCCTGCCCTAGCAGCACAGCCTGCCTCTGCTGCACAGCCTGCCCTGGCTGCACAGCCTGCC
>WAAF01020667.1:0-74856 GCA_013400475.1 Tricholaema leucomelas
AATCTAGTTCTTCTCACCAAAACACTCTAGGTGGGCTTCAAACTAGCACAGCACAGCTTAATTTAACGCAGTCGTAAGCCACGGGTGGAAAATGCTGCTGCTGTAATTGTGGCGACGCAGCCTACATGTGTGTGCAGATGCCCACGTTTTGGTGTACAGTCCTGTGTGCTCCTGCACCCCACTAAGGGGTACTGAAAAGAGTCTTGTGTCTTACAAAAAAATAAACAGAAAGAAAGAAAGAAAGACATAGCATAGTGTGAAAAGAAACCTGTGGAAAACAGGAAGGCTGAAATAAACCAAGGGTCTGCGACCTGTGTTGACACAATTATGAGTCAGTTCATACCTCTTGGTTCCCTCTGTGTTTACAGGAGGCTCTGTGTTTGGCTATCCATCATCTGGTGTCTTGCTGAAAGGCTGGCTTAGTAAAGCCCTTTTTATCCCCTCCTCCTTGTGCACAGAAACAAAAATCAAAACACCTCAGAGAAACACTGGATTTTGATACACAAACAACCACTGGAAACATCTTTATTAAAGCTGCTGTTTAGCCAAAGAGCTTCTTTTTTTTTGGGGTGTGGATGGGGTGTGGATTGCTCTTAAAAGCACCTTTTCTCCTTTCTTTTTTGTCCAAAGTATGCAACACCTTTTGCAGGGAAATTCATTGGGCTTCATTGTGTGCTAATTAAATAGACAAGTGGAACAGGGATGCTTGGCCAATGCAAAAAGGATTGGAGAGAGACTGTTTACAAAGGGCTGTAGTACTAGGAGGAACAATGGCTTTAAACTAGAGAAGAGCAGACTTAGACTGGACATTAGGAACAATGCACCATGAGGGCAGTGGAACTCTGGAACAGATTGCCCAGGGAGGTGGTTGAAGCCCCATTTCTGGAGATCATAGAATCATGGAGTCAGTCAGGGTTGGAAGGGACCACAAGGATCATCCAGTTCCAACCACCCTGCCATGGTCAGGGACACCCAATTCTAGATTAGGCTGCCNTGCTCCAGCCCTCTGAGCATCCTTGTGGCCCTTCTCTGGACACACTCCAGCACATCCACATCCTTCTTGCAATGGGGGCTCCAGAACTGGATGCAGTACTGGATATTCAAGATATTCAAGTTAAGGCTCAACAGGGTTGTGGGCAACTTGATCTAGTTGAGGATGTCCCTGCTGACTGCAGCGGGGGTTGAGCTGGATGAGGTTTGGAGGTCCCTTCCAACCCAGACCATTTTACGACTCTGATTCTCCACGCCTGTGTAACCTGACTGGCTGATGTATGTTTCTATTTGCAGCCCTCTTTCTGCCTGTGTGTAATGGTATTAAATTTATACCTTTCCTGGTTGATGTCAGCATTAGTGACCCTTTCAGCTGGTGAAAAGCCATCTCTGAGGCACTAGAGGTGATGACTCATGTAACAGATGCTGCTAGTAGATCGCAGGATGTTAGGGGTTGGAAAGGACCTCCAACCTCCCTGACACAGCAGGACCAGAGAATCTAGCTCAGGTTGCACAGGAACACATCCAGACAGGCCTTTAAAGTCTCCAGATGGGGAGACACCAAAACCTCTCTGAGGAGCCTGTTCCAATGCTCTGTGACCCTTAGAGTTAAGAAGTTCTTCCTCATGTCGAGGTGGAAAGTCCTGTGCTGTAGTTTACATCCATTGCCCCTTGTCCTGTCACAAGACACAACTGATAAGAGTTTGTCCTCTCCCTCTTGCCTCCCAACTCTCAGCTATTTATAAACATTGATTAGATCCCCTCTAAGGCTTCTCTTCACCAGACCAAACAGCCCCAGGTCCCTCAGTCTCTCCTCCTAGGGCAGTGCTCCAGCCCCTTCAGCGTCTCTGTAGCCCTCCATTGGAGTCTCTCCAGTAGATCCCTGCCCCTCCTGAACTGGGGAGCCCAAAACTGAAGATAATATTCCAGGTGAGGTCTCATCAGGGCAGAGTAGAGGGGCAGTAAGGCAGATACCTCCGTCTGCTTTACTGCTGCTTTCAAGCAGATCACCTCCCAGCTTGTACTAGTGCTGTTTATTGTTCTTTCCCAGGTGCAGGACTCTGCACTTGTTGAACCTCAGCAGGTTCCTCTCTGCCAGCCTGTCCCAGTCTCGCTGAATCACAGAACCTTAGAGATTGGAAGGGACTTCCAGAGATCATCCAGTCCAATCTCCTTGCCAAGGCAGGATCCCCTAGGGCAGTTCACACAGGAATGCATCCAGGTGGGTTTGGAAAGTCTCCAGAGAAGGAGACTCCACAACCTTTCTGGGCAGCCTGCTCCAGGGCTCTGTCACCCTCACTCTAAAGAAGTTTCTCTTGGTATTGAGGTGAAACCTTCTCTGTTCCAGTTTGTAGCTGTGGCTCCTTGTCTTATTTCTGCTGACCACTGAAAAGAGCTTGGCCCCAGCCACTTGACCCCCACCCCTCAGATATTTGTACACATTAATCAGATCTCCTCTCAGCCTTCTCTGCTCCAGACTGAACAGCCTCAGGGCTCTCAGTCTCTCTCCATAGGGGAGATGCTCAAATCCCACAGTCATCTTGGTGGCTCTCTGCTGAACTCTATCCAGGAGGTCCCTGTGTCTCCTGAACTGGGAAGCCCAAAACTGGACACAGTATTCCAGGTGTGGTCTCAATAGGCACAGCCTTCAGGTGTGTCAGCCAAGCCTCCCAGCTGGTGCTCTGCTTAGCTTTGCAAGTCAAGCCCATGAGAGATGGGGGGGAAAAGAGCAAGGCACAGCTTTCAAATCTCCTGCGTTGGACAAACACAGCACGAGGAGATGCCCCAAGCTAGGGCTACCAACCACTTTAAAGGCCATCAGTAAACAAAAAATGGAAGAAAAAAGTTGTGAAAGGCTTCGAGGAGACCTTAGAGTGGCTTTCCAGCATCTGAAGGGAGCCTACAGGAAGGCTGGGGAGGGACTATTGACAAGGTCTGGTAATGGCAGGACGAGGGGGAATGGGTTTAAGCTGGCAGAGGGGAGATTTAGACTGGATGTTAGGAGGAAGTTCTTTACAGTGAGGGTGGTGAGACACTGGCACAGGTTGCCCAGGGAGGTTGTGGATGCTTCCTCCCTGGAGGTGTTTAAGGCCAGGCTGGATGAGGCCTTGAGCAGCCTGCTCTAGTGGGAGGTGTCCCTGCCTATGGCAGGGGGTTGGAGCTGGATGATCCTCGAGGTCCCTTCCAACTTAAACCATTCTATGATTCTATGATTTTAAGGGTCAGGACAACATTTTTTGATGATGAAAGACTCTGGGGTGCCCATAAATATTCCTGAGTGACGCAAAAGCTTCTGTTGGTTAAAAGTGTGGAATTTGGTATTTATTTTGCTCAGACCCATTCTGTGCTGATTCCCCCCACCTTCCATTAAAAAAAAAACAAACCCAAACCTTCTTGGGTGAAAGAGTTGATTATTCTGATCTTTGGCAAATTTTCATTTGCAACTCTCCAAATGCTATATAATAAATCAAGAGTTTATTTTTTAATTCCCCCTTCCCCCCCCCCCCACCATAGATTGAAGTCTGTGGGGAAGGTGCCACAGGATGTGTCTGCTGGTTGCTGCACAGAGTGATTTGTTACACTGGTGCAGAAAAACCTTTTAACTCCTGCAGTGAAAGCAGTTTGTGCTTGTGCCTTGTGCTGGGGCAAGTGGAGAGCTCTGACGGTTTCTCCCTTATGAGGTGTTTATGTTCAGGCAGAGTTTGCAGCCAGAGAGGTCTGCCTCATCAGTACCAATTTTTAGGATGATTAGTTTAGAAAGAGGGAAAAAAAATCCTGCTTGTGCTATTTTACCTCTTAGGTGGCATCTTGTAGGTCCCCTTCAGATAGTGGCTGGATATCTGAAGGGATATCTGAAGGGATATTGGCTGAATATCTGAAGAGATATCTGAAGGGATATTGGCTGAATATCTGAAGGGATATGTGGGCCCAGGCCAACCTCATGACGTTTAACAAGGCCAAGTGTAAGGTCCTGCACCTGGGTCGGTGCAATCCCAGGCACAGATACAGGCTGGGTGATGAATGGCTGAGAGCAGCCCTGAGGAGAAGGACCTGGGGGTCTGGGTTGACGAGAAGCTCAACATGAGCCGGCAGTGTGCACATGCAGCCCAGACAGCCAACCGAGTGCTGGGCTGCATCAAGAGAAGTGTGGCCAGCAGGGCAAGGGAGGTGATTCTCCCCCTTTACTCTGCTCTCGTCAGACCCCACCTGGAGTACTGTGTGCAGTTCTGGAGCCCCCAATACAAGAAGGACATGGAACTGCTGGAGCGGGTCCAAAGGAGAGCCACGAAGATGATCAGAGGGCTGGAGCACCTCTGCTATGAGGACAGGCTGAGAGAGTTGGGGCTCTTCAGCCTGGAGAGGAGAAGGCTTCGAGGAGACCTTATAGTGGCCTTCCAGTATTTGAAGGGAGCCTACAGGAAAGCTGGGGAGGGACTATTTACACGGTCTAGTAATGTTAGGACGAGGGGGAATGGGTTTAAGCTGGAAGAGGGGAAATTTAGACTGGATGTTAGGAGGAAGTTCTTTACAGTGAGGGTGGTAAGGCACTGGAATGGGTTGCCCAGGGAGGTTGTGGATGCTTCCTCCCTGGAGGTGTTTAAGGTCAGGCTGGATGAGGCCTTGGGCGAGCTGCTCTAGTGGGAGGTGTCCCTGCCTGTGGCAGGGGGTTGGAGCTGGATGATCCTTGAGGTCCCTTCCAACCTAAACCATTCTATGATTCTATGATTCTATGATATTGGCTGAATATCTGAAGAGATATCTGAAGGGATATTGGCTGAATATCTGAAGGGATATTGGCTGAATATCTGAAGCTGGTGAGGGACCTTATAAGGTGTTGGGTAGTGATATGACTAGGGGTAATGGATCCATTGGATCCATGCTAGAGCAGGAAAGATTCAGAATGGATGTTAGGAAGATGTTCTTCACCATGAGGGTGGTGAGATACCAGAACAGGTTGCCCAGAAAGGTGGTGGAAGCCTCATCCCTGGATGTTTTTAAGGCCAGGCTGGGTGAGGATCTGGGCAACCTGATCTAGTGTAAGGTATGAGCTGGAATGAGCTGCCCAGTGAGGTGGCTGAGTCACCCACCCTGGATGTGTTTAAGGGTCATTTGGATGTGGTGCTTAGGGCTATGGTTTAAGGTCAGTCTTGTAGAGTAGGGTTCTAGGTTGGACTTGGTGATCCTGAGGGGCTTTGCCAACCTGGATGTTTCTGTGATACTGTGTCCTTGCCCATGGCAGGAGAGTTGGAGATGGATGATCCTTGAGGTCCCTTCCAACCCTGACAGTTCTGTGGTTTGTGTCCTATTTATCCTGTGTAAGAGTAGCTTGGGCTTCCAGTTCTGGCAGGTTCTTTTCAGAGCTGTTAAAAACACACTTCTGTGTGAGAAACACTTTGTAGAGATGGTGAGCAGAGTAAATGGGACAAAATCAAAGCCATGAACTTTGCATGCTCACTCTTCACAAGAGCCAGCTCCTCTTTCCCCACCTTCCTTTTTTGCACTGTACCTTTTCAGACAGGATCAAGACCTTCACCTATGTGGGATTTTTTTTCCTGTCACTTCAGAATTTATCTCCCTGAAGGCATCTTGGGTGTACAGGCTCTGCAGTGGGATCCAGAGGTATTTAAATGAGCTTTTCTGAGCTGCCAGCATCGGTGCTGATAGCAACCAAGATGCAGCAGTATGGACATCAGTGAGAGAGAGATGCTTGAGCATCTCTTCAGCTTCCTAGAAATGCTTTGCAGCCTGCACTGAGCTCCATCCTGTGGCAGAAAGACTGCTACTATACCCTGGTTATCTCGTTAAAGATAACTTGGACACCTTTGCTCTGCTCTGTGGTGCTGGACATCTTTCCTAGATTCCCACCAGAAATTTATGGGCTGCTTGGCTTCAGAGGTTTGCCAGCACTGCCAGGGATAAAGACATGGGTGCAGGATCTTAGAGAAAGAAAGTGAGAGTTTCTAGGCTTACTCACAAGGGAAGCTGCTTCTGTGACATCAGATGACAATATCACAGGGTAGTGTCTGCATGGCGTTCTGCCCTGCCTCAGCTGGGAGATGATGTCCAACCCAGGGGGTCTATCTGCTCAGGGCATAGAGAAGGAGGCAAAGGGGTACAGGGCATGTGCAGATCCCAGGCTCTGAGGCTACTCATGTAGCTCAGGCACTAAAACTGGGAAAGAGAAGGCATTAAAGGCCCAGGCTGGTCAAAACCATTAAGAAGTAGGCAATTTTCTCTCCACCAGTTTCTTCAGCTCTCGGATTTGCAGTAATTAAAAAGCAAGGCTTAGAAATGTAATCTTGAAGCCAAGGAACAGATCAGCCAAGGGAAGAACTGTCACTTGCCTTCCACTGTAAGTAATTCAGCACAGCTGATTATAGCCTCTGTGATTGTCTTACAGCATCAGTCTGAACACTACACCTAAGGCTGGTCTCATGGTTTTGGCTAAAAGTAGAGTTTGAGGGTTTGAGAAATGTTTGGTTTGTGATTTCCTGATGGTTTGAGTGTGTGTGTTTTATATTTTGTAAAAAGCTGTCCTGGGGAAAAAAGACTTAACCTTTTTCCCTGGAAATGGAATCACAGAATCAGTCAGGGTTGGAAGGGACCACAAGGATCATCTACTTCCAACCCCCCTGCCATGGGCAGGGACACCTCACACTAGATCAGCCTGTCCAGAGCCTCATACAGCCTGGCCATAAACCCCTCCAGGGATGAGGTTTCCACCAGCTCCCTGGCCAACCCCTTCCAGAGTCTCACCACTCTGCACCATCAGTCAGTGAAGACTGAGGCAAGGAAGCCATTGAGAACCTCAACTATTTTTCAGTGAAAATAGTTTTTCAACAGGTAATCAGGATTTCATGGTATGAAATAACAGCAAGGGGAATTGTCTCCTCTTTTCTTCCCAAATGTGTTGGGAAGATGCTGTGGTGTGTGCATGCAGCCAGAGCTGAGTAACCACCACAGAGCCTCTGGGAGGAACTAGGTTTCTGCAAATCTGAGAACAGGAATTAGTGGAGTGGAAAATACTACCTACTACTCTGTCATTGCTAGACTGTTCATTATAATGTTTCCAGAGAAACTGGTCTCATCTGAGAACCAAGTGGATAGACACATTGGCTCACAGATAAGTTGTTGTCCACACAGGGAGTCACAGAATTAACCAGGTTGGAAAAGACCTCTAGGATCATCCAGTCCAACCTATCACCTAACCCTTCCAATTAACTAACCCATGGCACTAAGTGCCTCATCCAGCCTCTTCTTAAACACCTCCAGGGATGGGGACTCCACCACCTCCTCGGGCAGCCCATTCCAATGCCAATCACTCTCGCTGGGAAGAACATTTTTTCCTAACATCCAACCCAGACCTGCCCTGGCACAGCTTGAGGCTGTGTTCCTCTGGTTCTGTCCCTGTGTGCCTGGCAGAAGAGACCAACCCCACCTGGCTACAACCTCCCTTCATGTAGTTGTAGAGAGCAATGAGGACTGCCCTGAGCCTCCTCTTCTCCAGGCTGCACACCCCCAGCTCCCTCAGCCTCTCTTCACAGGGCTGTGCCCCAGCCCCCCACCAGCTTTGTTGCCCTTCTCTGGACATGTTCAAGCACTTCAACATCTTTCTTAAATTGAGGAGCCCAGAACTGGACACAGGACTCAAAGTGTGGCTTAACCAGTGCTAAGTACAGGGCGGAATTACCTCCCTCATCCTGCTGGTCACATTATTCCTGATCCAGGCCAGGATGCCATTGGCCTTCTTGGCCACCTGGGCACATTGCTGGCTCATGTTCAGTCCCTTTAAATTCAGCTGATACCAGATAGGTTGGGATTGAGTTGAGCATTTGGATTTGTGTTCTATATTAAAATGATTTTTCCCTCATCGGTGCCCTTAGATAGCTGCAGCATGAGAGATATTTCAGGCACCATCAGCAACAGCAAATCAATACCTTGCTGGTGGTTTTGCATCACCCAAGTGTCAGGTCTTCATCCAGGTTTTTCTTTGTAGGCTGTGCTCAGGGTGATCATGGGGCTCCCACTTCAAGGACTCAGTGTGGTCCCTGGGGTCACACTTTCTGCACCAGGACTCAAAGACTGTGGCACTGCAATGGGGATAGTCACAGGACCACAGGACCATAGGATGTTAGGGGTCAGAAGGGACCTACAGAGATCCTTGAGTCTAACCCCCCCTGCCAGAGAAGGACCACAGAATCTAGCTCAGGTCACATAGGAACACATCCAGACAGGGATGAAAAGTCTCAGGAGAAGGAGCTTCCACAGCCTCTTTGGCCAGCCTGTTCCAGAGCCGTGATCCTTACAGTCAAGAAATTCTTCTTCATGTTGATGTGGAACTTCCTCTGCTGTAGTTTCCATCCATTGCCTCTTGTCCTATCCCAGGGCACAAGTGAACAGAGGCTGTCTCTGTCCCTTCCTTCCTGATCCACAGCTCTCAGATAGTTCTAGACACTGATTAGATCCCCTCTCAAGATTAAAAGGTCCCATTGAGGCTAGAGCAGTTCCTACCAGAAAATCTTCCTGGGTGAGTGGTCCTGCATGGTGCTCGTCTGCAGGACAAGTACAGAAAGGGCCTGGAGAGAAAGGAGACCAAGAAGGACTGCAGGCAAAATTGGAAGGGCTGCTGAATGCTGTGGATAGGATTTATTGCTCTGGAAAAAGTTATGTGGAGGATTTTTGGGTAACATTAGTGAAGGGAATAAAAAAAGAAAACTCAAAGTGTTGTATTTCTAAAGAAGAAACAAAAAGTCCTTCCCCTTCTACAGTCCCCACTCTGTTTGCTTCCCTTCCCCCTCCCTTTCCTTTTTGCTTTCTGGGACAGCAGACACAACTTTCCCCTCTCTTCCTTGAGCCAGAAGGTCTCTGTTGCTCCTTCAAAGCACAGCTTATGCAATCTTGCCAGCACAGACCTTGCCTTCAGCAGTACCCTGTAGTTTCTTAGATTTGACCTGCTGTCCCATATCATGAATACATCTAAATTAAATGAGATACTCTTCAGGGGCAGGAACTGGCCCCATGATAGAAACTGTTCCAGCACATGGAATGATACAGCTGACGTCAAAACCACAGTGTTTGTTTACAAACCCACAGTTGGTTCAGTCCCTTTCTTTAAAGCCTTTCAGATTCAGCTATAATTCTATCATAAACATAAGCTTCCAGTGCTCTCAGAGGGACAGGGATCTGCTGGAGACAGTCCAGCGGAGGGCTACGAGGAGGATTAGGGGACTGCAGCACTGCCTGATGAGGAGAGGCTGAGGGACCTGGGGCTGCTTAGCCTGGAGAAGAGAAGACTGAGAGGGGATTTAATCAATGTTTATAAATCTCTGAGGGCTGTGGGTCAGGAGAGGGGGACAGGCTCTGCTCACTGCTCCCTGGGATAGGGCAAGGAGCAATGGATGGAAGCTGCAGCACAGGAGGTTCCATCTCAACACAAGGGGAACTTCTTGATTGTAAGGGTCCCAGAGCACTGGCACAGGCTGCCCAGAGAGGTTGTGGAGTGTCCTTCTCTGGAGCCTTTGCAGGCCTTTCTGGATGTGTTCCTGTGTGACCTGAGCTAGATGGTATGGTCCTACTCTGGCAGTGCAGGTGGACTGGATGATCTCTGGAGGTCCCTTCCAGCCCCTAACATCCTGTGAGCCTGTGTGCAATGATGAGCGAACAGCAGCACTCGGTACCCATGCAAGATGAGCTGCATCCAGTTTGTAGCAATGGGTGGAAGTGAGAAGGGTTGGGGTTTTTTTACAGATATTTTGTTTCCCCCCCCTCATGCCATCACAGAAAGTGTGTGAAAACCAAGCTGCTTTATATATCTAGTGAGGCTCAAGACTAACACTGGGAGAGTGAGCTGCTTGCAGCCTGCTTGTGCTTGACAACTTCCAGGACGGGAAGGAGGGGACGCAGGGGAAATGAATTGAAATGATCTCAGCCCACATTCTATTTGCAGAGTTTATTTCACAAGACTTAACCCATTACCCAAGTATTACCTTGGCACTGGCAACCAAGAAGGATGTTGCTATCCTGCATAAAGAACAGGCAGCAAATGTATGTCTTCTTACCAAGCAGTGAGTCCACACCAGTCGTTGTGCAATAAAAAGCCTCCTACGGAGCAAATATTATCACTAAACCTCTTTCATTTGTGGCAATGACTGCATTTGAGGCAATAAATTGGCCTTGGCTAGTTAAGGAGGAAAAAAAACATTAATGCCACAGCACACTGGGTTATTTCCTGAAGTTCTTACAGGCCAAGAGAGTGGTGGTGAACGGTGCCACATCCAGTTGGCAGCTGTCACTAGTGGTGTTCCCCAAGGATCAGTGCTGTTCAGTATCTTTATTGATGATCTGGACCAGAGGATTGAGTCCAGCATCAGTATGTTTGCAGATGACACCAAGTTAGGAGCAGCTGTGTAGCTGTTGGAGGGTAGGAGAGCCCTGCAGAGGGACCTACACAGGCTGAATGGGTGGGCAGAGGCCAATGGGATGAGATTGAACAAGGCCAAGTGAAGGGTTCTGCACTTTGGCCACAACAACCCCAAGCAGCACTACAGGCTGGGGACAGAGTGGCTGGAGAGCAGCCAGGAGGAAAGGGACCTGAGGGTGCTGGTGGATAGTAGCTGAAGATGAACCAGCAGTGTGCCCAGGTGGCCAAGATAGCCAATGGCATCCTGGCCTGGATCAGGAACAGTGTGGCCAGTAGGACAAGGGAGGTTATTTTTCCCCTGTACTCAACACTGCTCAGACCACACCTTGAGTGCTGNGCCATACAACCAGCAACAGAACAAGAGGACACAGTCTCATGTTGTGCCAGGAGAGGTCTAGGCTGGATGTTAGGAGGAAGCTGTTGGCAGAGAAAGTGATTGGCATTGGAATGGGCTGCCCAGGGAGGTGGTGGAGTCACCATCCCTGGAGGTGTTCAAGCAAAGCCTGGATGAGGCACTTAGTGCCATGGTCTGGTTGAGTGGATAGGGCTGGGTGCTAGGTTGGACTGGATGAGCTTGGAAGTCTCTTCCAACATGACTGATTCTATGATTCTGTGATATGTAGAAAAGAAATGTGTTGGTTTGAGGCTGATTGGAATATTTTAATGAGAGAAATTAGATCATTGGCTGCTGGAAGAAAATAATAGTGATGTCTGTATCACTCATTTGTTCACAAGAAAATAGATCCTTTTAGCAGATCCATTTCAACTCCCCCTGAAAACAGAAGTAGATATTGTGAGCTGCAGGGTTTTTCATTATCTGGTTAGGTAATATGAGTCATTAAGGCTAATAAATACTTATGCAGTGATTAGGAATAGTGAAATGCTATGGAAGTGCTCAGGGGTCCTGTTAAATAGTAGTACTTGGTGATTAAGGGAATTTATTTTAGAACCAATTTAATATTTGCTGGATATGGGGGATAAGAGGTAGGCCTATAAGGATGCCCTCCTTGTCCTACACCAAGTCCTGCTCCTTGCCTGCTTCCAGCCATCATTACATTTATGATAAAAACTTAACTCTTTCCCCTGCTGAACTCACTTGGAACTTTGCCTCTGGTAGTGAGGAGGAGATGGCAGGGCAAAGCAAGGCTCTGGTTTGGTTGCCCCTGATCAGCTTTGCTGGACTCAGTCAGCCAAAGTCTCTTTGCTGGACTCAGTCAGCCAAAGTCTCTTAAACTCAACTGCACAGGAGGAAATGTTTTTCACTATGGGAGTGGTGAGACACTGCAACAGGTTGCCCAAGGAGGTGGTGGAAGCCTCATGTCTGGAGGTTTTTAAGGCCAATCTGGATGTGGCTCTGGGTAACCTGATCTAGTGTGAGGTGTCCTTGCCCATGGCAGGGGAGTTGGAGCTGGATGATCTTTGGGGTCCCTTCCAATCCTGACAATTCTGTGATTTTGTAATGAAAGGAGGAAACTGTCGGGAGAGAAAAAAGATCCACCAGACCTACATCCTGGGGATGGTGTGAAGAAGGCACTGCAAATTATTTTATGGGTTAACAGAATCGGGATTCATGCTCCTTGCAATTCCACATCTGAGGTGAGACTGAAGATAAAGTGCAGTAGTGTAAGGAAGCTGCTGCCAGAAACAGAAACAGGGGACACAGTCTTGAGTTGTGCCAGGGGAGGTCTAGGCTGGATGTTCGGAAGAAGTTCTTCACAGAGAGAGTGATTGGAATTGGGATAGGCTGCCCAGGGAGGTGGTGGAATTGCCATCCCTGGAGGTGTTCAAGAAGGACCTAGATGAGGCATTTGGTGCCATGGTCTAGTTGATTGGACAGGGCTGGGTGCTAGGTTGGACTGGATGATCTCAGAGGTCTCTTCCAACCTGGTTGATTCTATGATTTTAGGATGTCAGGTAGTGGTAGGACTGGGGAGAATGGAGCAAAACTTGAAGTGGCAAGATTCAGATTGGATGTTAGGAAGAAGTTCTTCAGCGTGAGGTGGTGAGAGCCTGGAAAAAGATGCCCAGGGAGGTGGTAGAAGCTTCATCCCTGTAGGTGTTTAAGACCAGGCTGGATGAGGCTCTAAACAGCCTGATCTAGTGTGAGGTGTCCCTGCCCATGGCAGGGAGGTTGGAACTGGATGATCCTTGAGTTCCCTTCCAACCCTGACAATTCTATGATTCTAAGATTCTAAATCTGGATTGTTTTTATCCCAGTTCTCCCATTTTATAGTCTCACAGTATCAGCAAGGTTGGAAGAGACCTCATAGATCATCAAGTCCAACCCATTACCACAGAGCTCAAGGCTAGATCATGGCACCAAGTGCCACGTTCAATCCTGCCTTGAACAGCTCCAGGGAGCTTCTTTCAGGAAAGAGAGAGGCTGTGAAGTGTTAGCATCACCTCATACATAACTTTTAATTCTGGTTTCAAGGCACAGTGTGAGCAAACTCACCTGGGAAATGTTAAAAGCCTGAGTTGTTGCTGGTTTCATTGAATCAGTGAGAGCCATTTAGTTTTCAGGTGATCAATATCTGCTCCTTTGAAAATGCTTTGCAGGTGATAATTGGAAATGTTTCCCTGTGCTCTGTCAGTTGGAAATTGGGGCACAGCCACGCATCTTTCTAAATGTTGACATTAAAATAGAGGCCCTGCTTGGCAGGGTTAAAGCAGGAGCAATGAGACCTTTTCTGAGTAGAGTTCCTGGCTGTGCCAGTACTTCTGTTTACTTACTGATCACGTTTTTGCCACGCTGAACCAGTGCCAGGGAATTCTAAGTGACATAAAATAT
This sequence comes from Tricholaema leucomelas, assembly GCA_013400475.1. Classification (NCBI taxonomy): domain Eukaryota; kingdom Metazoa; phylum Chordata; class Aves; order Piciformes; family Lybiidae; genus Tricholaema lacrymosa; species Tricholaema leucomelas. The sequence goes on from WAAF01020667.1 coordinate 13,203, forward strand.
TCCCTTCCCTAAACTGTGGTCTCTTAACTGAAGTGGTGGAAAGGATGAGTGCAAGTCCAGTGCAGGGAAGGGAAACAAAATTACAGAGCAAGGTGATAAAATGCAAACTGTGAAGAAAAGTCATAGAACCAACCAGGTTGGAAGAGATCTCCAAGATCATCCAGTCCAACCTAGCACCCAGCCCTATCCAATCATCTAGACCATGGCACTAAATGCCTCATCCAATCTTTTCCTGAACACGTCCAGGGACGGTAACTCCATCACCTCCCTGGGCAGCCCATTCCAATGCCCTCCATGAACATGCAGGAACAACCTGGAGAGGCAGCAGGGCTGTTTTCCTCCAGAGAATCATGGAATCACAGAATCAACCAGGTTGGAAGAGACCTCCAAGACATCCAGTCCAACCTAGCACCCAGCCCTATCCAACCAACTAGACCATGGCACTAAGTGCCTCATCCAATCTTGAGCACCTCCAGGGATGGCAGCTCCACTGTATGGAAAACTGATAATGGGTTATGAATTATGAATACTAATTCTGTACAAATGTTACTTTTATTAGTAATATTTTTAAATTCAGGGAAATTCCCTGAGATTCTTTGAATTTTATCTTGGGTTTGGGAAGGAAAGTGAACTGGAAGTAGCTTTTGTGGAAGAACTTCCTGTTGTCAGGTAAAGTTCAGTGCAGAAATGGCTAAACAACTCTTGCAACCCTTAAAAAATACCTTATGGGCCCAGACATTGAAGTCACAGTTAAATGTACTAAATATTAAGAAAAACTTGAAGGTTTTTGACCTTTCCAAAGAGTAAGTGATTAATTCCAAAGGATGGGAAGTCTCTGTGGTACTAAGTGACCCACAACCATATAATCTCTGCAAACAGCTACAAACATGCAGGTTGGCAAAGCCCCTCAGGATCAACAAATCCAAGCTAGAACCCTACTCTGCAAGATTCACCTAAGCACCACATCCAAGCCACCCTTAAACACATCCAGGGTGGGTGACTCCACCACCTCCCTGGGCAGCTCATTCCAGTCCCTGAACACTCTCTCTGGGAAAAACTTTCTCCCAATATCCAATCCAAACCTCCCCAGCCTCAGCTTGAGGCCATTCCCCCTTGTTCTGTTTCCAATTACCTGTGGGAAGAGCCCAGCAGCAGCCTCTCCACAATGTCCCTTCAGGTAGCTCTAGGCAGCAGTGAGGTCTCCCCTCAGCCTCTTCTTCCTCACACTACCCACCCCCAGCTCCCTCAGTCACTCCTCATCAGATTTATTCTCCAAGCCCTTCACCAGCTTTGTTGCTCTCCTCTAGACCCACCCCAGCACCTCCACATCTCTTTTAGAATAGAATAGAATAGAATAGAATNAGTTGTAGAGAGCAATGAGGTCTGCCCTGAGCCTCCTCTTCTCCAGGCTGCACACCCCCAGCTCCCTCAGCCTCTCCTCATAGGGTTTGTGTTCCAGGCCCCTCACCAGCTTTGTTGCCCTTTTGTATTGCAGTGCCCAAAACTGAACACAACACTCGAGGTGTGGCCTCACCAAAGCAGAGTCCAAGGGGACAATCACCTCCCTGCTCCTGCTGGACACAGCATTTTTAATCCAAGCCAGGATTCCACTGCCCTTCTTGGCCTCCTGGGCACACTGCTGTCTTTATACCTGCCAGATGCAGCATCCTCCTGCATTGCAGCAGCATTATATTTGCACAGTGGCAGCCTGAGGGTCTCCTCACGTCATGTTGATTTTCTGGGCTCTAGCTTGGATGAGTCAGGACAAGGCAGTGCTGACAGATCAGTGAAGGCTGTTCTCATGAGCAGCAGGATTTGGCTCAACTGCATATAGAAGTATTTGCAATGTTGAAACAGCCCTCTGTGAGTAAGTGCTTTCAGGCTTTCATAACTCCCAGTTCAAAATGCTTTTGGCATTTGTAAACATGGCTTATGGAGGAAGAAATGGGTTTGAGTACAGAAGAATTTGGTGTAAGTCACTTCAGAGATATTCTGATCAGGGCAAACAACCAACATCCAACACTTAAGGACTGCTTTCGTCACCTTTGACCTTTCAGCACAGGTATGGTTTGTGGCTGCAGCACATTGAATCACAGAATTAACCAGGTTGGAAAAGACCTCTAGAATCATCCAGTCCAACCTAGCACCTTCTAATTAACTAACTCATGGCACTAAGTGCCTCATCCAGCCTCCTTTTAAACACCTCCAGGGATGGGGACTCCACCACCTCCCCAGGCAGCCCATTCCAATGCCAATCACTCTTTCCATGAAGAGCTTCTTCCTAATGCCCAGCCCGAAGCTGCCCTCGCACAGCTTGAAGCTGTGGCCTCTTGTTCTGTTCCTGGGTGCCTGGGAGGAGAGACCAACCCCACCTGGCTACAACCTCCCTTCAGGTAGCTGTAGACAGCAATGAGGTGCCCCCTGAGCCTCCTCTTCTCCAGGCTGCACACTCCCAGCTCCCTCAGCCTCTCCTCATAGGGCTGTGCTCCAGCTCACTTCTCTGGACACATTCAGGCACCTGTGCTGGTGAACCCCATGTGGGAGGGAGCTAAGCTGCCCCTCGGGTAGGAACAGGCCAGCACTACTGGTGCTTAGAGGCCTCTGTTTGCCCCAGGTCTGTGCCCAAGGAGGATGGAGGATGGAAGACAGGAGAGTGAGCAGGTTGCAGTGGAAGGGGGCAACCGTAGGTAAATGAGGTCACATAATAAGGGTACATCCCCTTTGCACAGTCATTGGGAGTATTCCTTAGGCTTGAGCTGCTTGGGAGAGGATTAAAAAGCCAACATGAAAAGAACAGCTATTAAGCAGCCCTTGTGCTTAGAGTAGACCTCATGACTGTCCCTAGCTCCATGGAGGATTTTTTTTTCCCCTCCAAGGTAGAGACTTTTTCCTTCTGAGGCTGCTTTCATCCCTGCCCAGAAGACTGTGGGTGTCCATGGGGCGCCATAACCTCATTATCTTCCATGGAAAAAAAAGAAACCAAAACCTTCTAAAAATATTGTCTATGCCAGTATTGTCTATGCCAGTGTGACTATGAATCAGTGGTCAGAGCTGTGAGGGAGAATTACAGCCTTTTCTGCCTGTTCCCTGCCATGGACAGCCCCGAGTCCTGTGACTAGGACTAATGTCTTTTTCAGAGTCTACTTCAAAGCCTCTCCTCGGGGGCCAGAGCCCTTCTTAGGAGTTCAAAATCAACTGGTTTAGGTAAGATCTGAAGGAGTGGAAGGCAGCAAGGCAAAGTTTCAAACCCTGCCAACGCAAAGGTCACGCAGGGTTGTGGTTACTCCAATGGGCTTTGCGCGTTAGTCCAGGCTAGGGTGCAACAGGGCCAGCACAGAGAGAGGGAAGAGATGGATCCACCCTGTGGCTTTCACAGGTTTTATGGCACTAGCCTCTGTTCCAAATCCTAAAGGAGCTTTGATGGAGACCTGCCAGCCTGGTTCAAGAAAGTGAAAAGGGCTAGGATTTTATTCTCAGTAGCACCAGTGGACCGTGTGGAAAGTAGCCACCACCCACCCTCAGTTACTGGTAAGCTCCTGTGGGCTGCCTGAACCCTACAGAGAGATCCGTGAGTGCTTAGTGTAACTCATATAAGTAGAGTGCTCCTTTATTCCCTCTTTTTTCATATGAATCACAGAAGCATTCCAGTTGGAGAAGGCCCTCAGGATCAGCAGGTCCAACCCATAGCCCTACTCTACAAGATTCAATCTAAACCATAGGCCCAAGCATCACATCCAAACGACTTCTAAACACATCCAGGGTAGGTGACTCCACCATCTCCCTGGGCAGCTCATTCCAGTGCCTGACCACTCTTGCTGGGAAAAAAGTTTCCTAATGTCCAGTCTAAACCTACCCAGTGGCAGCTCGAGGCTATTCCCTCTTGTATCATAGTATCACAGTCTCACAGTATCATCAGGGTTGGAAGAGACCTCACAGATCATCAAGTCCAACCCTTCACCACAGAGCTCAAGGCTAGACCATGGCACCAAGTGCCACGTCCAACCTTGCCTTGAACAGCTCCAGGGATGGCGACTCCACCACCTCCCTGGGCAGCCCATTCCAGTGTCCAATGACTCTCTCAGTGAAGAACTTTCTCCTCACCTCAAGCCTAAACTTCCCCTGGTGCAGCCTGAGGCTGCGTCCTCTTGTTCTGGTGCTGGCCACCTGAGAGAAGAGAGCAACCTCCCCCTGGCCACAACCACCCCTCAGGTAGTTGTAGACTAGTTCTATCATTAATTATCTGTGAGAAGAGACCAGCACCAACTTCTTCACAACCTCCTTTCAGGTAGCTGTAGACAGCAATGAGGTCTCCCCTCAGCACCCTCTTCCTCAAACTAACCATCCCCAGCTCCTTCAATCACTCCTCATCAGATTGATTCTCCAGGCCCTTCCCCAGCTTTGTTGCTCTCCTCTGGACCCTTTCCAGCTCCTCCACATCTCTCTTGTATTGCGACACCCAAAACTGAACACAATACTCAAGGTATGGCCTCAGCAGAGCAGAGCACAAGGGGACAATCACCTTCCTACTCCTGCTGAAAACTTTTCCTTTTCCATCCCTAAGGAGGAGTTATGATTTTTTTCCCCCAGTGATTTAAGCTTTCTGTCTCACTGGTTGCTGGGGAGTGATGATGCTAAATCATGTCTCCCCGAAAGCCATTATCCTTTGTGTGAATTAGCTGATGGCTTCCTTCTATTGATGCAAATCCAAACAATGTATCAGCTGGCAGAATTGTGTGGAATTCTGCCTCATCCTTTTTCTTTTTTTTTTTTTTCCACTCTCATCATCAAGCTAGTATTTCCCTAACAAGTTTCCAGATCTGGAGGTTTTCCAGGGTTTCCCTTTTCAGTAGGCAGCAATAAGGAAGGGAATCTCGTCTTGTTGCCAACTCACCCACTTGCAGCATGCATTGGGGAGGGATAAGAAAGCCTTTCCTTTGACTGCCTCACAGCAGAGAAGGCACTGGGAGTTCAGCTGGAGACTCTGCCTGTGAGATACAGATCATCAAGGCTTGAATCACAGAATGTCAGGGGCTGGAAGGGACCTCAAAAGCTCAGCCAGTCCAACCCCCCTGCCACAGCAGGATCAGCTACACCAGATCACACAGAAGTATCCAGAGAGGGAGACTCCACAATCCCTCTGGGCAGCCTGTCACCCTCACAGGGAAAAAAATTCCTCCTCACATTTAAATGAAACTTCCTATGCCTCAGCTTCCACCCAGTGCCCCTTGTCCTGTCATTAGGCATCACCCAGCAGAGCCTGGCTCCAGCCTCCTGGCACTCACCTTTACATCTTTATAAATGTTGATGAGGTCACCTCACTTTAAACCCATTCCTCCTCATCCTGTCATTACAAGACCTTGTCAATTGTCCCTCCCCAGCCCTCCTGTAGCCTCCTTCAGATACTGCAAGGCCACACCAAGGTCTCCTCCAAGCCTTCCCCAAGCTGCAGAGCCCCAACTCTCTCAGCCTGTCCTCATAGCAGAGCTGCTGCAGCCCTCTGAGCATCTTTGTGGTCTCCTCTGGATTGGCTCAAACAGTTCCATGTCCTTCTTGTGAGGAGGAAGTTGTTCAGCATGAGAGTGGTGAGACCTTGGAATGGGTTGCCCAGGGAGGTGGTTGAGGCCCCATCTCTGGAGGTGTTTCAGGCCAGGCTGGATGGGGCTCTGGCCAGCCTGATCTATGATAGGGTCTCCCTGCTCATGGCAGGGAGGTTGGAACTAGATGATCCTTGTGGTCCCTTCCAACCCTGACTGATTCTATGATTGTTGTGGGGGCTCCAAAACTGAATAGTATGGAATCAACCAGGTTGGAAGAGACCTCCAAGATCATCCAGTCCAACCTAGCACCCAGCCCTGGCCAATCAACCAGACCATAGCACTAAGTGCCTCATCCAGGCTTTGCTTGAACACCTCCAGGGACGGTGACTCCACCACCTCCCTGGGCAGCCCATTCCAATGCCAATCACTCTCTCTGCCAACAACTTCCTCCTAACATCCAGCCCAGACCTCCCCTGGCACAACTTGAGACTGTGTCCCCTTGTTTTGTTGCTGGTTGCCTGGGAGAAGAGACCAACCCCAACTGGCTACAGCCTCCCTTCAGGTAGTTATAGGCAGCAATGAGGTCTGCCCTGAGCCTCCTCTTCTCCAGGCTGCACACCCCCAGCTCCCTCAGCCTCTCCTCATAGGGTTTGTGTTCCAGACCCCTCACCAGCCTTGTTGCCCTTCTCTGGACACCTTCCAACACCTCAACATCTCTCTTGAATTGAGGAGCCCAGAACTGGACACAACACTCAATGTGTGGCCTGACCAGTGCTGAGTACAGGGGCAGAATAACCTCCCTTGTCCTGCTGGCCACACTGTTCCTGATCCAGGCCAGGATGCCATTGGCTATCTTGGCCACCTGGGCACACTGCTGGTTCATCTTCAGCCTACTATCCACCAGTACCCCCAGGTCCCTTTCCTCCTGGCTGCTCTCCAGCCACTCTGTCCCCAGCCTGTAGTACTGCTTGGGGTTGTTGTGGCCAAAGTGCAGAACCCTGCACTTGGCCTTGTTCAATCTCATCCCATTGGCCTCTGCCCACCCATCCAGCCTGGCAAGGTCCCTCTGCAGGGCTCTCCTACCTTCCAACAGCTACACAGCTGCTCCTAGCACACAGTACTGCAGGTGGGGTCTCACAAGACTGTTGCAGTGCCCATGATCTCTCACTCTTGGCTGACTCTGCCAGCCTGGGTGCTGATCATGCTGGTGTGCTTTGCATAGCTGTGGGTTTGATGCCAGTTTAACTTGCCAACTGCCATCAGAATCTGTGTAACTTGCACCTCCACAAAGGCTCTGCCAGCATCTGTTTCCCATCCTACAGTGATCAGAATAATGCACCTTTGCAGCTGTCTTCTCCTTCCTTCCCCATTTCAAAGCACAGTTTGCTGGTTTCACGTGGGGCGGCGAGATGCATTTCCAGGCTACACATTCCTTGTACAAGGCAAAACCGATCAGGGGACTGCAAAACTGGCCATGAACTGTCCATGCCCTCGTTCTCCAGCATCAAAGCAGAAGAAATCCTCAGCTGTGAGGAGTCCTACAGCCTGTGGAATGCATTAATTAAACAAGCATCTCTGGAAGAGGTACCATGGTAGAGGACCTCTGCAGATAACTTGGCAGCTCCCTAATACAGTATTCACGGCTTCAGATCTCTCAGGGGGAATAAAAACAAACCCAACTGAACAGCCTTTATGGAGGGCATATTAAAGCCCTGCCTTCCAGTAGGAATGTAATTGAAGAAGGCTGTGAAGCTGCTCAACAAGCTGAGGAGAAGATTAAATTCCAGTGCTTTGTTTGGGGCAAATTGCTGACCTTTGTCTTCGGCATTAAATCCATCTGAAGAAAACCATCCCTAGAACGCAGCAAAGATGAGTTGCTTTTGCTGGATCCTTTCCTGCATACAGTGTAGTAGTTTAATATGAACATGGCAGGAAACGAGGCAAATTGAAAGCATAATTCATTTTGAATGGCATGATGTAAGAGGTGATTTGTTTGGAGGAGCTAGAAGGCAGAGGGATCAGTGTTAATATTTTAAGTGGGCTCCTGGAACAACCCCTTAATGGACTTTATTCTCCCCCACCCTGCCCCCCAGCTTTTGCAACTATTAAGATCTATGTCTCCTGATTATTTCTCTCTTTTTATTTATTGATAGACTTTTAAACCTTAATCGGGACAGTTTTACTTGTCAGGTTATAAAAGTGCTCTATCTTCTCTCACACAGAAGGAAAGGAGAGGAGAGAAGTCAGTGTTTATTTCTGCAGCTCAGTAACAGTTTCCCATTCTCTTCTCTGGGCAGATTTACTCAGTCTCAGTACAGTTTCTAAACCCACAGAGTGAATGTCTCAAGGCACAACCTCTTCCTCCCATACTCACAGAATCATAGAATCAGTCAGGGTTGAAAGAGACCACAGGGATCATCTAGTTCTAACCCCTCTGCCATGCACAGGGACACCCTACCCTAGATCAGGGTACTACAACTAAGCATTTCCTAGAGTAGCCTTATAACATCCCAAATTTCTCCTCCCCCCTGCTCAGAGCCTGGGAAAGCAAATGGACCCTACAGGATGCCCCAGAGGTCACTAAATCCAGGCTGTTAGAGCTGAAGTGGGGGAAGTGCATTCCAAAGGAGACAACCCTTCCACCAGAAGTGTTTGCAGCTCCAGCTGCTCTCCAGCCCGCACTGCTGAGCTGATAAGGAACTCTTCAAGTGATTGCAAGTGATGTGGCCTGGGGCAGGAGACAGCAGATGTCTGGTATTTAGGTTGTTATGGCTGGGTGTTTTCCACTCAAGCTGGAAGTCAACTGCTAGATAATGACAGTCCTGGGGACACTGCACAGCGCATCTCTTAGGGCACCAGGGAAGAAAAGTCCTTTGAAAAGCCTCATGCTGCTCTCAGGGATTTGAAAGGGGAAATGGCATGCAGGAAGCACTGTGGAGTGGTCCATATTGAAATGTCAAGCCCACGGTTTTATAGAGTCATAGAATGGTTTAGGTTGGAAAGGACCTCAAAGCTCATCCAGTTCCAACCCCAAACCACAGGCAGGGACATCTCCCACTAGAACAAGTTGCTCAAAGTCTTATCCAACCTGGCCTGGAACACCTCCAGGGAGGTTGTGAATCACAGAATGTGATCAAAGATTCTGTGATTCTGTGATTCTCAACTTCCCTGGGCAACCTGTGCCAGTGTCTCACCATCCTCACTGCAAAGAACTTCTTCCTAACATCCAATCTCTGTCTCCCCTCTGCCACTTTAAACCCATTCCTCCTCATCCTGTCATTGCAAGGCCTTGTCAATACTCCCTCCCCAACCCTCCTGTATCCCCCTTCGGGTACTGGAAGGCCACTCCAAGGTCTCCTCCAAGCCTTCTATTCTCAGGCTGCAGAGCCACAACTCTCATAACCTGTCCTCATAGCAGAGCTGCTGCAGCCTTCTGAGAATCCTGGTGGCCTTCTCTGGACTGCTTTCTTCTTGTGTTGGGGGCTCCAGACCTGCACACAGTACTCCAGGTGTGGTCTGAGGAGAGCAGAGTAAAGGGGCAGAATGCCCTCCCTTGCCCTGCTGCCCACACTGCTCTTGCTGCAGCTCAGCACAGGCTCATGTTGAGATTTTCATCACCCCAGACCGCCAGGTCCTTTTCCTCGGGGCTGCTCTCAACCCATTCGCTACCCAGCCTGGAGTTGTGCTTGGGATTGTGCTGATACATCAGCCCCAAGGAGAAAACCACTTGACAAACCCAACCCAGCCCTGAACTTGAATGACCAAACAGCTCCCTTCCACTTGGACCTTCATCAAGGCTGCCTTTTTTCATTCATTGTGTTTAAGCAAATCAGTTTTATTTCTCACCTTGGGCTTGTAAACTTCAGTCATGCCCCTTAATTGAGTTAGATTGGCCTGTCACTTGGCTGCCCTGGAGCATATCCAGTGAATAGAATGGAGTAGCATAGAATCAACCAGGTTGGAAGATCATCCAGTCCAACATAGCACCCAGCCCTGGCCAACCAACCAGAGCATGGCACTAAGTGCCTCACCCAGTCTTTTCCTGAACACCCCCAGGGATGGTGACTCCACCACCTCCCTGGGCAGCCCATTCCAATGCCAATCACTCTCTCTGGCAATAACTTCCTCCTAACATCCAGCCTAGACCTCCCCCAGCACAACTTGAGGCTGTGTCCCCTTGTTCTGTTGCTGGTTGTCTGGGAGAAGAGACCAACCCCACCTGGCTACAACCTCCCTACAGGTAGTTATAGACAGCAATGAGGTCCCCCCTGAGCCTCCTCTTCTCCAGGCTAAACAACCCCAGCTCCCTCAGCCTCTCCTCATAGGGTTTGTGTTCCAGGCCCCTCACCAGCTTTGTTGCCCTTCTCTGGACACCTTCCAGCACCTCAACATCTCTCTTGAATTGAGGAGCCCAGAACTGGACACAGCACTCAAGGTGTGGCCTGACCAGTGCTGAGTACAGGGGCAGAATAACCTCCCTTGTCCTGCTGGCCACACTGTTCCTGATCCAGGCCAGGATGCCATTGGCCCTCTTGGCCACCTGGGCACACTGCTGGCTCATCTTCAGCCTACTATCCACCAGTACCCCCAGGTCCCTTTCTTCCTGGCTGCTCTCCAGCCACTCTGTCCCCAGCCTGTAGTGCTGCTTGGGGTTGTTGTGGCCAAAGTGCATAACTTGCTGTCCAAATGTGATGAACCTCCTCTCCTATCAAAGCTCTGCATGTGAAATACAGCCAGGAGTGATGTGGGTCTCCCCTGGAAGTCCCTGGGGTCAGAGAACTGTTGCTTAGCATTTCTGTGCAGCCTCTGTCGCTGAAGCAGTGGGAAGGCCATGTGTGCTGTAATAAATATAGCTGACCTATCTGAAAGAACTGCTGTGGACAAACAGTTATCAGGATCCTGGAGGATGTTATCAGTCAAGACAAGGAATGTGGCCTCTGGGTCATGTTCAGACCTAGAATTGAATGCATTGGGGTTAAAGGGTCTGAGAATGGCAGAGCTATGGCCACGGGTATAAGATCCTGCTCTGATTCGAGGCAAGGCAAAGTGCTTTCCAAACTGTCATATACTTAGGCTGTGGATGTAGTCCTGCCCAGGGAGGTGGTGGAGTCCCCATCCCTGGAAGTGTTTAAGAGGAGGCTGGATGAGGCACTAAGTGCCATAGGTTAGTCAATTAGAAGGTGTTAGGTGATAGGTTGGAGTCGATGATCTTAGAGGTCTTTTCCAACCTGGTTAATTCTGTGATTCTCTCAGGCAGCATGAGGCTGAGATCAGCACAGGCAGTCTGGTTTTGTGCTGGTGGAAGCTCTCCTGACCTTTCATTTGGGTAAACAGAAGCTATTTGCCCAAGGCCCTTCCCAAGCAGCCCATGAACTGCAGGTGTAATTTCAGGTGGTTTAATGCAGTGTGCATGGAAGCAGCCTGCAAAGAGTGGCAGCACAGGCTCCTTGAGCTGGATCAGGAGCAGCTAATGTGGAAGAAGGACTTCACTCAAGCTGCAGATGAACATGCCATGGTGTTTCATGCTGCTGCAGCTGGGATAGCCTGGAAGGTATTTACTCTCTCACAGTGTTCATGCACTGTTATTTTGTGGTGTTGATCTTTCTACTTAAAGAGAGTGCTTACAAGGTAGACTTTACTTAGACCTTCTGGCCTTTCATATGCACTAAGTGAAGACTATGCCACAAGTAATTCTAGAGAAAAGATATTTTAAGGCTTCATGTCAAATATTTCTTGTTATTAATGGCCTATTGTAGCTCTGTCTAACTATTGCTCTTGCCCAGAACTCAACTCTCAACTACTCAGACACAGAGAATTGTGGGATCCAAAAATGAAGCTGATGCCTTCAGTAAAGCTGGACTGATGCAGAGCTGTGCAGCTCTGATGTGATACCAGACACAAGAAGAAGTGGCTGTGGGCAGTAACAAATTCAGACTTCAAGAGCAGTGTGGCCAGCATGGCAAGGGAGGGGATTCTGCCCCTTTACTCTGCTCTACTCAGACTCCACCCTGTGTGCAGCTCTGGAGCCCCCAACACAAGAAGGACATGGAATTGTTGGAGCCAGTCCAGTGGAGGCCACGAAGATGCTCAGAGGGCTGCAGCAGCTCTGCTATGAGGACAGGCTGAGAAAGTTTGGGCTCTGCAGCCTGGAGAAGATAAGGCTTGAAGGAGACCTTGGAGTGGCCTTCCAGTACCTGAAGGGGGATACAGGAGGGCTGGGAAGGGACTATTGATAAGGTCTTGTAATGACAGGATGAGGAGTTTAAACTGGCAGAGGGGAGATTTTAACTGGATGTTAGGAAGAAGTTCTTTCCAGTGAAGGTGGTGAGACACTGGCACAGGTTGCTCAGGGAGGTTGTGGATGCTCCCTCCCTGGAGGTGTTTAGGGCCAGGTTGGATGAGGCCTTGAGTGACCTGTTCTAGTGGGTGGTGTCACTGCCTATGGCAGGGAGTTGGAGCTGGATGATCCTTGAGGTCCCTTCCCACCTAAACCATTCTATGATTCTAAACCAGCCAGGCTCTCCACGTTGATCATGTGATTCCAAAGTGGTTTGGCTGCTCCTGAAAAAATATGAAATGAGATTGTCCTGGCCTTTGGCAGAGAATAAGGTGACAACCTTCCAAACATCCTCATTTCCTTTTCTTTAAAGCCTGACATCCAAAAAATGGGGAGGCTGTCATCACATTGCGAGCGAGTTCATTCGGGAGCACGATGGCACACACAGGGCCAACAGAAGAGAATCACAGAATGTCAGGGGCTGGAAGGGACCTCAAAAGCTCATCCAGTCCAACCCTCCTGCCACAGCAGGATCACCTAGAGCAGATCACACAGGAACATGTCCAGGAAGGTTTTTAATATCTCCAGAGAGGGAGACTGTATAACCCCCTTGGGCAGCCTGTTCCAGTCTTCTGTCACCCTCACAGGACAAAAAATTCTCCTCACATTTAAATGAAACTTCCTATGCCTCAGCTTCCACCCAGTGCCCCTTGGCCTGTCCTTGGGCATCACCCAGCAGAGCCTGGCTCCAGCCTCCTGGCATTCACTCTTCACATGTTAATAACCATTGCTGAGGTCACCTCTCAGTTTCCTCCAAGCAGCACAGCCCCAGCTCCCTCAGGCTCTCTTCGTAACAGAGAGGTTCCATTCCCTTCAGCATCTTTGTGGCTCTGTGCTGGACTCTCTCAAGCAGTTCTATGTCCCTCTTGAACTGGGGGGCCCAGAACTAGACACTGTACTCCAGATGTGACCTCAGCAGGGCAGAGCAGAGGGGCAGGAGAACCTCTCTCCACCTAATAACCGCAGCCCTTCTAATCCACTCCTGAATGGCATTGGCTCTCCTGGCCACCAGAGCACATTGCTGGCTCATAATCAACCTCCCATCAAATAGGCAGGGTTTGTGTCATTTTTAACCCTGAGGCATACAGGCTGGGGTCGGAGTGGCTGGAGAGCAGCCAGACAGAGAGGGATCTGGGGGTGCTGATTGATACCCGCCTGAACATGAGCCAGCAGTGTGCCCAGGTGGCCAAGAGAGCCAATGGCATCCTGGCCTGCATCAGGAATGGTGTGGTCAGCAGGAGNGGCACAGCCTCAGGCTGCACCGGGGGAAGTTTAGGCTTGAGGTGAGGAGAAAGTTCTTCACTGAGAGAGTCATTGGCTACTGGAATGGGCTGCCCAGGGAGGTGGTGGAGTCGCCGTCCCTGGAGCTGTTCAAGGCAGGATTGGACGTGGCACTTGGTGCCATGGTCTAGCCTTGAGCTCTGTGGTGAAGGCTTGGACTTGATGATCTGTGAGGTCTCTTCCAACCTTGGTGATATTGTGATACTGTGATACCTGGGAGCCTCCAAGCTTGCTTTCATCCACAGCAAATGTTCTTCAGGTGCTCTGCTACACTTGACAGTTGCAGTGAACTCAACCCATGATGTTACCCAGGACTGTGAATTCTGGTTGGTGTAGTTCAGTGTATCTGGGACTGTTAGATGAGATCTTTTCACAAAGCTTGGGTCTGCTCTGCTGGGACCTTGCAGCCTGTGTGGTGTTTCTCATTAAGAGGAGGATGTTAAATGTGGTGGCCTGGCCTAGGTGGTTATACTCTGACCACTTTAATGCTGCTACTGGATCTTTGTATGAGAGCAAACTGTGGTGCTTATCCTTTGCTAGGAACGAATATGCCCTGAAGAACTGCTTTATGGAGAGGCACATAAGCTCTCCTCATGTGGACCATGAAGTCATGATCCACATTAATAATGATAGCACACCCCAGACCAGGGCCTTGAGGATTACTTTTGCTTTTGTTTTTCTTTGTAATCTCAGGGATTATTTGCTTACAGTTGCAGTGTGGTTGATTTTTCTACAGTGTCGGTGTCCCTGAATCATCACATGATGTACCTCCAGCATGCTGCTGTACTACAGGTCCACATAATGGGTGAAGGATGAAAAACAGATCTTTTAAATCAGAGGAGTTTCTCTATGGCATATTTCTTCTGGTTTAGTCTGTTTCTGTTCTGCAAGAACATGTGTTTTTAGGGAGCCTCCTGCTTTACTCAAATAAATCATCATCCTCTTTTGCTACATCAATAGAAGCAGCTGAACCTGAGCAGGCTTGGAAGGTGTCTCCAAGAGGCATCCAAAAGCAATGAACATTTATCCACATTCTCTAAACTTTTCCACTGGCTGGGGCAGGACTGCCTTGTTTTCTTGTGTTCAGTCAGTGCCTAGAACCCTGCTCCCCTCCATGTGATTATTGTGACCTTTCAGTATCTGAAGGGAGCCTACAAGAAAGCTGGGGAGGGACTTTTTAGGATGTCAGGGAGTGATAGGGCTGGGGGGAATAGACAAAGCTAGAAATGGATAGATTCAGACTGGATGTTAGAAAGAAGTTCTTCAGCATGAGGATGGTGAGAGCCTGGAATGAGTTGCCCAGGGAGGTGGTGGAAGCCTCATCCCTGGAGGTGTTCAAGTCCAGGCTGGATGAGGCTCTGGAGAGCCTGATCTAATGTGAGATGTCCCTGCCCATGGCAGGGGTGTTGCAAGTAGATGATCCTTGTGGTCCCTTCCAACCCAGACTGATTCTGTGATTCTATGTGAACTTGGTCCTGTGCCATGATTAGGCACAGTGAAATAATCTTTATTAGTAATAAAGTCACACATTAGTAACAGGAAGAGTGACTGAGGAGGGAGGACTTCATTTTCCCTGCCCTTGGTCCTCTGGGAGCTTTGTCAGGCAGATGTCTGTTCTAGCAAGGCAATTCTGTAGCAGAGAGCTGCTCTTGTCTTCTCTCTAAGTCTTCTATCAGTAAAGCAGCCACTGATTTCCTCTTGTAAAAAGGCTGAGTGGGGTTACCCTGTGTGCTGAACCCACTGCTTTTACTACTTTCACTATTCAAAGGCATATTGAGTACTTAAATTTCCCCACCAGAGTCTCCCTCGTAGGGCTGATAGATCACTCAAACCAGTGATCTTGATGAATTACAGAGTTCTTAGAATCATAGAATCAGTCAGGGTTGGAGAAGAGGAGGCTCAGGGCTGACCTCATTGCTCTCCACAATTACCTGAAGGGAATTTGTAGCCAGGTGGGGTTGATCTCTTCTCTCAGGCAACCAGCAACAGAATGAGAGTACACAGTCTCAAGTTGTACCAAGGGAGGTATAGACTGGATGTTAGGAAGAAGCTGTTGGCAGAGAGAGTGATTGGCATTGGAATGGGCTGCCCAGGGAGGTGGTGGAGTCACCATCCCTGGAGGTGCTGAAGAAAAGCCTGGATGAGGCACTTAGTGCCATGGCCTGGTTGATTGGATAGGGCTGGGTGCTAGGTTGGTCTGGATGATCTTGGAGGTCTCTTCCAACCTGATTGATTCTATTCTATTCTATTCTGTTATGTTCTATTCTATTCTATTCTATTCTATTCTATTCTATTCTGTTCTGTTCTGTTCTGTTCTGTTCTATTCTATTCTATTCTATTCTATTCTATTCTATTCTATTCTATTCCATTCTCTCTGTCGTGTTGTTTTTTTTCACAAAGGAATGGCCCCATTAAGAAGGTCAAAGCTGTGTCAAGGCTTGGTCATGCAATAAACACCAAAATGGTCTTGTCCTGCAAGGTCTACTTCCTACATTTTCATTTTGACTTCATCTCCATGGATGAGATCAGTGGCAAAGACGATGGGAAGGGAATAGCATGGAGATTGCAAAACATGATGGGAGAAATGTACTTTTCCATGCATGTCTTGTGCTGGGCTGCACATTCCTCTTTCCCTGATGACAGTATTATGTGCTGGGTTTTGCTGGTAGCTAGGCAGCTACCCAGAGCAACAAATCCAGGTGCCAATGAAACTTTCCATTGACTGAAGTGGGTTCAAGGGCAGCAGTAACAACTCACAATTCAGTCTCTTCTAAGGCCACAACACCAGGTCCCATACAGTATTTTTTAACTGCAAATTACTCCAAAAATCTCTCTCAAGAGCTCCAGTACTCCATGCTGCACATCTGTACCAAGAATTTAGAAGCAAAATGGGTTATTAGTACCTAATTTACATGTTATGTTTTATTCTTCCTGGCAAGTGAAAGCTGTGGTCAATGGTTCGGCCCCAAATGGCCTTTCATTACTCAGGCTGTCCAGACATTCATAACCTTATGAGCCCTTACCAAAGAGGCTGATATTTGTGCCAGAAACACTGAGGGAAGAGAGCACTCGTGTGGAACATGCATAATGTAAGAACTAAATGGAATTTAAGGAAAGTTGAGGTGATATTAATCCATGATAGGCAGACAGAGATGCTTATCACTGAGCATAACATTCTCCAAACCACTGCAAAAATCTTATCAAGGCTCTCCCCTTTTTGCTCACCCTCTGCTGGTTTATTTTAATCTGTTCAGGGTGAAAAAATATCTCTGGTGAAGAATCATAGAACCAGTCAGGGTTGGAAGGATCATCTAGTTCCAACACCCCTGCCATGGGCAGGGACACCTCACACTAGATCAGGCTGTCCACAGCCTCATCCAGCCTGGTCTTGAACACGTCCAGGAATGAGGCTTCCACCACCCCCCTGGGAAACCTCTTCCAGGTTCTCACCACCCTCGTGCTGAACAACTTCTTCCTGACATCCAGTCTGAATCTACCCATTTCTAGCTTGGTTCCATTTTCCCCAGTCCTGTCACTTCCTGACATCCTAAGAAGTCCCTTCCCAGCTTTCTTGTAGGCCCCCTTCAGATACTGAAAGACCACAATAAGGTGAAGCTGCTTGCATGTTGAATTCCCACATAACCCTCAAAGATAGCATCCTACTTGAATTTTCCAGGCAGGCCTTCTGAATTCAGTGAGGCTGCTCACAGGTCAGGCCCCTAAGACAGCAGCAAAGACAGAACTGGCCCTTTAACACATGATAAATAGCAAGGATGCTTCTCCCAAAGCCAGAACTTCTGAGTAAGGATTGCTGTTAGCAATGGGCTGGGCAGCACCATCCATTATGAAGGTTGCCTAATGTTGCACATTGTAAGATTGATGTTACCAGACTTATGCAGACTGAAATTTTCCATGCTGGATGTTTCCTGCACAGTATTTCCCACCCCCCCCCCCCNCCCCCCCCACCCCTCCTCCTTTTTATTTTGTTTATTTAGCTATTTATTTAAAAGGCTGAAAGTGGAAGCTAGGACTGATGAGAAAGGTGATGGAGTAGCATCAGTCCACTGAGGGAATGAGCACTGGTGAATGAGCACCACTACAGCCATTCAGGCTAAGTGTGAGATGGTTTATTGCACTTTCAGATGAGGTTTACCTTATAAATTGCTGAGCAAGTGCAGAGAGGTTAACAGCATTGTGCTGCAACTCTCCTGCCTGTGCATCCTCTTAGTCAGAAAGGAAAGAAGCTGTCTAGGGTGCATTTCAGGGAAGGATCTCATCTGCTGGATCTAAATGCTTTTCACTCCAGTGAAAGGAACTAACCACTTCAAACTGAGAAGCAGTCTTAGCAGATGTCCCAAAAGACATCCACTTGGAGAGCTGATGCAAAGCTGCCTGTATGCAGTAACTTCTTACCCCACCTGTACTGCTGCCTGCTGTCAGTCCAGTGTGTGACAAATCAGATGGGGGTGGATTTGGGACCCATTCTCTTCAAAGACTGAGACTGAAGGTAGGAGTGGAGGGAATGTCTTTGGGGAACTAGAATGGAGAAGTGGAGCTACTGAGGAAGATGATGAGAAGTTAAGAAGGGAAGATGGAAGAAAAAAAAGGGAAATCACAGAATCACAGAACATTAGAAGCTGGAAGGGACCTCCAGAAGTCATCCAGTCCAATCCCCCTGCCAAAGCAGGATCCCCTAGGGCAGGCAGCACAGAAATGTATCCAGATGGGTCTTGAAAGTCTCCAGAGAAGGAGACTTCACAGCCTCTCTGGCCAGCCTGTTCCAGGGCTCTGTCACCCTCACTCTAAGGAAGTTTCTCCTCATGTTGAGCTGAAACCTTCTCTGTTCCAGTTTATAACCATTGCTCCTTGTCTTATTGCTGCTGACCACCAGAAAGAGCTTGGCCCCAGCCACTTGACACCCACCCCTCAGATGCAGTCTTCTCTTCTCCAGACTAAATAACCCCAGGGCTCTCAGTCTCTCTTTGTAGGGGAGATGGTCAAGTCCCCCAGTCATGCCTAGAACTAAGGATGATCATTTAACACAATTTCCAGGTCTTCTCCTAGCAGCACAAGTGGCTGTGGTGACATCCCTGTTTCAGCTCTCCTGGTATGGGTATTGGTGTGGGTGTCAACAGGATGGAGTTTCTGTTTCAGAGAAACTTAGGCAAGAGCTCAGCAAAAGCTGTGGTTGAAGGACACTCATCAACTTGTCAAGCTGAAAGTTCCCAGGGCTTCCCTGTTGCTCCAGGGTAAACTTCCCCCCCCCCCATTTTTCCAGTTCCTGAAAAGCTCAGGAAATGAAGCAGGGTGAAATACCTGTTAAAAGAAGGAGCACCTACAAGGGATTTTTAATTAAAGCTGCCTCTGTAGCTTAAATTCATCTCTGTCTGTGTCACATGCCTGATTTTCTTCCCCAGGAGGACTAATGAGGTCAGTGCAAAAAATAGTGAGTTAGGCTGGGGATGAAACTGGGTTGTCTGATAGAGGAGTGTAGAATGGCTGACTCAGGGACTTGAAGGGAAGTTGCAGTCAGGTGAGGTCAGGCTCTTCTCCCAGACAACTAACAACAGGAGAAGAGGGCACGGGCACAGAATCACAGAATTAAGCAGGTTGAAAAAGACCTCTGAGATCATCGAATCCAACCTATCACCTAACACCTCCTAATTAACTAACCCATGGCACTAAGTGGCTCATCCAGCCTCCTCTTAAACACCTCCAGGGGTGTGGACTCCACCACCCCCCCAGACAGCCCATTCCAATGCCAATCACTCTTGCTGTGAATAACTTCTTTCTAGCATCCAGCCCGAACCTGTCCTGATACAGCTTGAGGCTGTGTCCTCTTGTTCTGTCCCTGGTTGCCTGACAGAAGAGACCAACTCCAGCAGGCTACAACTTACCTTCAGGTAGCTGTAGACAGCAATGAGGTCTGCCCTGAGCCTCCTCTTCTCCAGGCTGCACACCCCCAGCTCCCTCAGCCTCTCCTCACAGGGCTGTGCTCCAGCCCCCTCCCCAGCCTTGGTGCCCCTCTCTGGACATGGTCCAGCACCTCAACATCTCTCTTGAATTGAGTAGCCCAGAACTGGATGCAGGACTCAAGCTGTGGCTTAACCAGTGCTGATCAGAGGACTGTCTCCCCTGAGCCCCCTCAGGGAAGCTGCAGGAGGGGAGATTTAGGTTGGATATTAGGAAACACTTCTTGATGGAATTAGGAATTAGTGCCTAGTGATTAGGCACTGGCATGGACTGCCCAGGTAGGTGGTGGAGCCACCACCCTTGGGTGTCTTTAAGGAAAGATTGGATGTGGCACTTGGTGGCATGGGTTAGCTGATGTGGTGGTGTTAGGTTATAGGCTGGAGTGGATGATCTCAGAGGTCTTTTCCAGCCTCAGTGATTCTGTGATTTATTGCATGAGGTAAAAGGTGTGTGAGAAATTTCAAGAGGGATTTGCAGCATCAGAAGAAGTGGTCTCATGGCCAAAGCATCGGATAGCACACTAGGGAACTGGGCAGGGAAAGGTCTTAGGTGATAACAGGCAAGTCACTTAAAATGAGTTTTTCACAGTTGGTCTCTAATTGTGCATTTTTCATTTTCTGAGTAGCTGCCTTGAGATTTTTGGGTCTCACTGCTGACATCTGCAAGTGAAGCAAGAGGAAAGTTAGCTTTGTACAGAGGGAAGAGCACATGCAGTTAAATACACAGAAAATCAAACTGCACCAAGCAATGGATGCTTTTTACCTTCCTCTTTCATACATAAGTTCTCCATCCATAAAAATTGGACTAAAGACATCCTCTTTGCCTCCCATAAGTGACAGGAAAATATACCCACAGTCTGCCCAGGGAGGTGATGGAGTCACCAACCCTGGATGTGTTTAAGGGTTGTTTGGATGTGGTGCTTAGGGCTATGGTTTAAGGTGAATCTTGTAGAGTAGGGTTCTAGGTTGGACTTGGTGATCCTGAGGGGCTTTGCCAACCTGCATGTTTCTGTGATTCTGTGGTATGTGTGAAGTACTCAAAGGCTACAGTGGAGAATGCCACAGGAAAGGCCACAGGGAAACGAAGTAGGAGTAGGGAGGTGATTGTCCCCTTGTACTCTGCTGGGGCCACACATTGAATATTGTGTTCACTTCTGGGCACATCATTACAAGAGGGATGTGGAGGTGCTGGAGTGAGTGCAGAGGAGGGTAAGGAAGCTGGAGAAGAGCCTGGAGTGTAAATCTGATGAGGAGCAACTGAAGGAGCTGGGGATGGTTAGTGTGAGGAAGAGGAGGCTGAGGAGAAACCTCATTCCTGTCTACAGTTACCTGCAGGCACCTTGCAAAGAGGCTGCTGCTGGTCTCCTCTCATAGGTAAAAAGTGATAGAACAAGAGGGAATGGCCTCAAGCTGCCACTGGGTAGGTTTAGACTGGACATAAGGAAAACGTTTTTCCCAGCAAGAGTGGTCAGGCCCTGGAATGAGCTGCCCAGGGAGGTGATGGAGTCAGCAACCCTGGATGTGTTTAAAAGTCCTTTGGATGATGTGGTGCTTGGGGATATGGTTTAGGGTGCACCTTGTGGAGTAGGGACATGGCTTGGATGTGGTGATCCTGAGGGGCTTCTCCAACTGGAATGTTTCTGTGATTCTGTGTGAATCTCTGTGTCTTCAGAACAGTAAGTAAAGTCTAAGGCCACACACTGAGCCAGAGGAGAAAACCAAAGAGAGAATAGCTGCTCATTAAGTAAGCACTAACTAAGTAAGAGGGCCAATGGCATCCTGGCCTGGATCAGGAGCAGTGTGGCCAGTAGGACGAGGGAGGTTATTCTGCCCCTGTACTCAACACTGGTCAGGCCACACCTTGAGTGCTGTGTCCAGTTCTGGGCTCCTCAATTCAAGAGAGATGTTGAGGTGCTGGAAGGTGTCCAGAGAAGGGCAACAAAGCTGGTGAGGGGCCTGGAACACAAACCCTATGAGGAGAGGCTGAGGGAGCTGGGGNTGATCTTGGAGGTCTCTTCCAACCTGATTGATTCTATTCTATTCACTGTCCGTTCTGTGCCTCGAATGAGGCAAAGGTGCTGTGGGAAAAGCAGTTTGCAGTGCTGCCATTAAAGCCTGTCACAGAAGGCTGCCATTCAGGCTGCACCAGCACCATTCAGTTAGCTTTGTCCTGAGTTTCTCTCTTAGATCTCTCCTACGAGGAGAGCCTGAGGGAGCTGGGGCTCTTTAGCTTGGAGGAGACTGAGAGGTGACCTCATCAGTGATTATAAAGCTGTAAAGGTGAATGCCAGGAGGCTGGAGCCAGACTCTGCTGGGTGATGCCTGATGACCGGCCAAGGGGCACTGGGTGGAAGCTGAGGCATAGGAAGTTTCATTTAAACATGAGGAGGAATTATTTTCCCTGTGAGGGTGACAGAGCACTGAAACAGGCTGCCCAGGGGAGTTGTGGAGTCTCCCTCTCTGGAAAGGGAGCCTGGATGTGCCTGCCTGGCTGTGTTGCTGTGTGACCTGCTCTAGGTGATCCTGCTGTGGCAGGGGGGTTGGACTGGATGAGCTTTGGAGGTCCCTTCCAGCCCCTGACATTCTGTGATTCTCTGATTCTACGACTCTACGGTTTCCAAGCTTAACTTTGCAATCTCAGTCACGTTCCTGTCATAATTTGAGGGGGTGTCACTGTGATACTACAGCTGAATTCTTCCATGTGGAATATTCTGTTTTACCAAGGGGATATTCTCTAATCAAAAGGGAATGTGTTGCCTTGCTTCCTGTTTGCTTCCCACGCTGCTATGGCTATTTGCTTCTTTCCCGCGGCGAGACTGAAGACTGTTGAAGTCCAATGGCCTCAGCCATGGGCTGCTTATTCAATGTGGCATGTAAGCAGCAGGGATTTCCTTGTTCCTGGCTAGAGACCTGCATACTTTACCTCTTCCATGCAAGTAGGATGGAATTAATCAGTGTTGGTTTTCTCAGCAAGCAATGAAATTTCAACCGCTGCAATGTCGGAGGAGGAAGACTCCTCAAAGGGCACCTGGAGAAAGTGCATGAATGGGAAGTTCCTGCCAAGACATGAACAGTATGCTTGAGTGTGTCTGAAACGTTGGGCACAGAGAGTAAATAAGCCCCATGACAGGTCTAGCCTAAATACCAGGCACTTCCATGGCAAGTAGCCCATACTTTCACCGACCTTGGCATCAGGACGAGGCTAATATTTTTGCAAGGATGAACTGCACTTGAACAATGTCTCTAATGTTTCTGTGTTGTTGCAAACATGCTCTCCTCTCAGATCAGCCATCTGGCTCTTCTTTTCCATCCCCTCTTCCCCTTTTCCTTTCGTAGAAGTACATTTTATGTGTCTGCTGAAGAGGAAATCTCTGTCTTCTGTGCAGTTCTTGGGCTCACTCTGGGCACTCAGGAGACAGTGCACCTCAGTCTTGAGAGTGCAGGTGTTGACTCTTAGCTGATGGTTCTCTTCCACAGCCTCTACTTAGTCATCCCATATCTTATTCTCTTAAGAGAATCAGCATATCTCTAAGTGTTTAATTTCCTGTAGCAATCTTGACTTCTATATTTCATAGATTCATAGATCATCCAGTCCCAACCCCCTCTGCCATGGGCAGGAACACCTCACACTAGAACAGATTGCTCAAAGCCTCATCCAGCTTGGCCTTGCACACCTCCAGGAAGGGGTCAGCCATAACTTCCCTGGGTAACCTGTTCTGGCATCTCACCCCCCTCACTGTAAAGAATTTCTTCCTAATATCCAGTCTGAATCTCCCCTCCTCAATCTTAAATCCATTCCCTCTCATCCTATCACTACAAGCCCTTGTAAAAAGTCCCTTGATGACTTTGTTGTAGCCCCATAAGGTACTGGAAGGCTGCTATAAGGTCTCCCCAAAGCCTTCTCTTCTCCAGGCTGAACAGCCCAAATGTTCCTAGCCTTTCCCAATAGAGGAGGTGCTCCAGCCCTCTAATTATCTTCATGACCCTCCTCTGGACCCACTCAGGCATTTCCATGTCCCTCTTATGCTGGAGACACCAGAACTGGATGCAGAATGCCAGATGAGTTCTCTCAAGAGCAGAGCAGAGTGGGAGGATAACATTTTTTTGTGAACTGCTGCCAGCAACCATTGCTCTCACTACTGACCAGAGACCATCTGGCTATGCAGATAAGCCAGAGAAACTTACTGGTGAAGCAGCAGCTTGTTCTGAACTTCCAGACACCAAAACACAAGCACAGTCCCAAGCACAACTCCAGGCTGGGTGGCAAATGGCTGAGAGCAGCCCTGAGGAAAAGGACCTGGGGGTCTGGGGTGATGAAAAGCTCAACATGAGCCTGCAGTGTGAGTGCAGCCCAGACAGCAACTGTGTGCTGGGCTGCAGCAAGAGCAGTGTGGCCAGCAGGGCAAGGGAGGGGATTCTGCCTCTTTACTCTGCTCTCCTCAGACCACACCTGGAGTCCTCTGTGCAGTTCTGGAGCCCCCAACACCAGAAGGACATGGAACTGTTTGAGCCAATCCAGAGGAGGCCACGAAGATGCTCAGAGGGCTGCAGCAGCTCTGCTATGAGGACAGGCTGAGAGAGTTGGGGCTCTGCAGCCTGGAGAAGAGAAAGCCTGGAGGAGACCTTGGAGTGGCCTTCCAGTATCTGAAAGGGGCTCTAGGAGGGCTGGGGAGGGACTATTAAGAAAGTCTTGTAATGACAGGATGAGGAATAATGGGTTTAAAGTGGCAGAGGGAAGATTTAAACTGGATGTTAGGAAGAAGTTGTTTGCAGTGAGGATGGTGAGACACTGGCACAGGTTGCCCAGGGAGGTTGTGAATGACAGAATCACAGAACACAATTAAAGAATCACATTCTGTGATTCTGTCATCCAGAACGTCCCTGGAGGTGTTCAAGGCCAGGTTGGATGAGGCCTTGACCAACCTGTTCTAGCAGAAAGTGTCCCCACCTGTGGTGGAGGGTTGGAAATGGATGAGCTTTGAGGTCCCTTCCAACCTAAGCCAGTCTATGCTTCTGTGAAAACACCATTTACAGCATCTACCCTGCACATTCTGGAGGTCAGCATGCAGGTACCAGCACAAGAGGCTACTCCTTTTTGGTGGCAGACTTGAAAAGGCAACCAGAATCTTAAAGTGTCTGTCCCATAAGTGGTACTTTTCCCCAGGAAAAGAATCCTAAGAGCACTTTACCTCTGAGCAGGACTTCACATTTACAGACACAGAGCTGATGTTTCACACGGAGAGAAGGTAGTGTTCCCCAGCTGATGCAAGGCAGCAGGAGCTCTTGCAGAGTTTCTGCAGCTGAAGGTAAGCCCATGCTCATTTCTAGCCTCACCCACCCCACCTCCCTGTGTGCTCTTGACCAGAGTAAGGTGGGAACAGGTTTCTCAAAGGGCTAATGACATCTGACCCTGATGCTGCTCTTGCCATACTGGTGTTGGGTGCTAGGTTGGACTGGATGATCTTGGAGGTCTCTTCCAACCTGGTTGATTCTATGATTCTATGAAGTTATTCACTGCTGTGGGTTGGGCTGGTATAGAAGCTTATGATATATCTGAATTAGATTCCAGAGAGATTTCATACTCTGTTTATTTTACCAAACCATGTGTGCAGTCCTTCTGGTGGGATTGCAGTCTGAAGCAATGCCTGAGTGGGCTGGAGGGATGCTGGAGAACACTTCAGACCTATGGGGATCTCATTTAGTAGTGTATTTCTGCAGCTCTACCATGTGATGCACAGGAATACTCAAGTGTCATCCTCCAAGAGGGCACTAAATGTCAGAATGTGGTTTCAGAATATAAACACCACAGCTCTAATTATGAGCTAGGCAACCCTTGTTGAAATTCTTATTAATTTAGTCTGCTGTCCACTGAAATTCCTTCAGGACCTCTGGAGGTGATAGTCTGGGGTTGTTTTTTGCAGATCTGAACATCATTGTTTTGTGTTTCTGAACATTTGTGGTTGTACATTGAAATTTAGGAAACAAAATGTTATGGGGAAAGAAACTTTGTAAGAGTAAAGAGATTATTCACATTGCAGTGTGAAACTAAACTGAGGGATGATAGAAAAGCTGCAAACCCTCACCAGTATAAGAATATTTGAGAGAGGTGGTTCTACCCATTTGATCTGCTCCTGTGAGATCCCACCTCAAATCCTGCATCCAGTTCTGGTGTCCCCATCACAAGAGGGGCATACATCTGTTGGAATAAGTCCAGAAGAGGCCACAAAGGAGGTCCAGGGAATAGAACACCTCTGCTATGAGGACAGGCTAAGCAAATTGGGATTGTTCAGCCTGGAGAAGATGCCAAGTAGACCTTTTAACTGCCTTCCAATACTTAAGGCAACTTACAGGAAGGCTGCAGAGGGAATTTTTAGCAGAGTGTCCACCTACAGAACAAGGGGAAATGGATTTAAATTGAAGGAGAACAGGTTAAGATTGGATCTTAGGAAGAAATTCTAAGATTGGATCTTAGGAAGAAATTCTTCACTATGAGAGTGGCAAAACTCTGGAATGGATTCTCCAAAGAGGTTGTGAATGCCTCCTCCCTGGAGGTGTTCAAGAGCAGGTTGGATGGAGCCTTGAGTAACCTATTCCAGCTGGAAGGTGTTCCTGCCCATGGAGAGGGACCTCGGGGTGCTGGTGGATGAGAAGCTCCGTATGAGCTGTCAGTGTGCTCTTGTAGCCCAGAGAACAAGAGCCTGGGCTGCAGCAGGAGAAGTGTGGGCAGCACAGCAAGGGAAGTGATCCTTCCCCTCTACTCCACACTGGTGAGACCCCACCTGGAGTACTGCATCCAGTTCTGGAGCCCCTGGGACAAGAGGGATATGGAGGTGCTGGAAGGTGTCCAGAAAAGGGCCACGAGGATGATCAGAGGGCTGGAGCTGCTCTGCTGTGAGGAGAAACTGAGGGAGTTGAGGCTGTTCAGTCTGAAGAGGAGAAGGCTCCCAGGTGACCTTATTGTGACCTTTCAGTATCTTAAGGGGACTACAAGAAAGCTGGGGAGGGACTTTTTAGGATGTGAGGTAGTGATAGGACTGGGGGGAATGGAACAAAGCTAGAAATAGGTAGATTCAGCCTGGATGTTAGGAGGAAGTTCTTCAGCATGAGGGTGGTGAGAAGCTGGAAGGGGTTGCCCAGGGAGGTGGCGGAAGCCTCATCCCTGAAGGTGTTTAAGGCCAATCTGGATGAGGCTTTGGCCAGCCTGATGTAGTGTGAGGAGTCCCTGTCCATGGCAGGAGGGTTGGAACTGAATGACCCTTGTGGTCCCTTCCAACCCTGCCTGGTTCTATGGTTCTGTGATTAACATTTAAGATTACAGAAGCTCTCACTTGCCCTATGAGAGCTCAGTTTTCATAAGAATGAAGTTCTCTCTAAAACAGCACTTTTATTTTTTTACTAGACCTGAGTAAGGCTGTTCCTGGTTCTTGTATCTGAACACCAACTCCCACACTCTGTGCATCCATCTCAACGGTTTGGTGTGAAGAGAGGCTCTAGACAACCTGATCTAGTGTGAGGTGTCCCTGCCCACGACAGAGGAGCTGGAACTAGATGATCCTTGTGGTCCCTTCCAACCCTGACTGATTCTGTGATTCAAAGAGATTCTTGGTACTGCAGACTTCTATCAAGGAGAAGAAAAACGTATCAGATTGGCAGTCTCCCTCTTGCACAAGTTACTTTTATGATACTCAGGATTCCTACATGACTTTAAAATCTGTTTTCCACTATTTGTATCCATTTTACTCACACCCACACAAAGGGGTCTTACCACTCAGCAGGCAGCCAAACCAGCCTGTGGATATAAACCCAAGCCAAAGGCAGTGTCTGTAGTATCACAAGCAAACCACTCATGCTTGGGCACAAGATCCAGTTAAGTGGTGGTTTAGCAGTGTTGCCAGAGGTTAATGATGGCCTTTAAAATTGTAGAGGGTCGATTTGTCTTTTTCTTTCAGTGTGTTATACCCTTTTGGATTATCAGGTTGATGGTTGATCTTATTTTGGTTTATTTGTCCCCCTCCCCCCACCAAAGATGGAGATTGACAAACACTTAGGAAAAGAAAACCCAATTTACCTGTGTAGGATCAGGAAGCTTTGTTCTGCTTGAAGTTTGGGGATTCAAAACATCTGGAGGGAAATGGAAAAGGGGAAAGAAAAAAGAAAAGAAGAAAGTAGATTTAGGGATAAAATAACACCTGACAGCATCCAGTATTGTGTTGAAGGAGTCACTAATAAAAGGGATGAGCTCTTTAGAACTTGTAGCATGGCATGCAGAGTTAGTAAGCCCTGTGAATCCCTTCAGACAGGGATCTGCTGGAGAAAGTCCAACAGAGAGCCACAAGGATGACTGGGGGACTTGAGTATCTCCCCTGTGAAGAGAGACTGAGAGCCCTGGAGCTGTTTAGTCTGGAGAAGAGAAGGCTGAGAGAAGATCTCGTCAATGTGCACAACTACCTGAAGGGAGGTTGTAGCCAGGTGGAGTTGGTCTCTTCTCCCAGGCACCCAGGAGGACACAGCCTCAAGCTGCACCAGGGCAGGTTCAGGCTGGATGTTAGGAAGAAGTTCTTCCCAGCAAGAGTGATTGGCATTGGAATGGGCTGCCTGGGGAGGTGGTGGAGTCCCCATTCCTGGAACTGTTTAAGAGGAAGCTGGATGAGGCACTTAGTGCCATGGGTTAGTTAATTAGAAGGCGTTAGGTGATAGGTTGGACTGGATGATCTCAGAGGTGTTTTCCAACCTGATTAATTCTGTGATTCTGAGATTCTCTGGAATATCTGAGGGGTGGGTGTCAAGTGCCTGGGGCCAAGCTCTTTTCAGTGGTCAGCAGCAATAAGGAGCAATGGACACAAACTGGAACAGAGAAAGTTTCACTTCAACATGAGGAGAAACTTCTTTAAAGTTAGGGTGACAGAGCTCTTGGGCAGGCTGTCCAGAGAGGTTGTGGAGTCTCCCTCTCTGGAGACTTTCCAAACTCACCTGCATGCATTCCAGTGCGAACTACCCTAGGGGATCCTGCTTTGGCAGAAGGGTTGGACTGGATGGTCTCTGGAGGTCTCTTCCAGTCTCTAAAGTTCAGTGATTCTGTGATTAGAGAGAAAAAACCTCTCTGGGCTCTCTGTTTCACTACGAAGTTCTGATTGGCACTGACCAGAGGACTAAAAAGGTGTTAGGGGAGGGAGTGATGGGCAGACACACCAAGCAGTTCGGTCCCTTGCAAGCCACAGAGGAGTGCACAGACAGTGTGCACATGCAGCCCAGACAGCCAACCCTGTGCTGGGCTGCAGCAAGAGCAGTGTGGGCAGCAGGGCAAGGGAGGGGATTCTGCCCCTTTACTCTGCTCTCCTCAGACCCCACCTGGAGTACTGTGTGCAGTTCTGGAGCCCCCAACACAAGAAGGACATGGAACTGCTGGAGCGGGTCCAGAGGAGAGCCACGAAGATGCTCAGAGGGCTGCAGCAGCTCTGCTATGAGGACAGGCTGAGAGAGTTGGGGCTCTGCAGCCTGGAGAAGAGAAGGCTTCGAGGAGACCTTAGAGTGGCTTTGCAGTATCTGAAGGGAGCCTACAGGAAAGCTGGGGAGGGACTATTGACAAGGTCTGGTAATGTCAGGACAAGGGGGAATGGGGGAGGGGAGATTTAGACTGGATGTTAGGAGGAAGTTCTTTACAGTGAGGGTGGTAAGACACTGGCACAGGTTGCCCAGGGAGGTTGTGGATGCTTCCTCCCTGGAGGTGTTTAAGTCCAGGCTGGATGAGGCCTTGAGCAACCTGCTCTAGTGGGAGGTGTCCCTGCCTATGGCAGGGGGTTGGAGCTGGATGATCCTTGAGGTCCCTTCCAACCTAAACCATTCTGTGGTTCTCTAAGTTCAGCTGATGGTTCAAGAAAGATATTTCAGTACATTCCCTCACAAAATCACCTATGGAGACACTTTGTTGCCTGAGATCCTTTTAAAGGACTGGCAGAACACAACGAAGGAAGATAAGTTAAAGCCAAAGGAGTTGTGAATGGTTTTATTCTGTGCCTGTCAGCAATTTCTGCTGCTCAAATAATCCATTCGCAGTGTGGCTCTGCTGGTGCCTAAATTCATTCTGCCATTTTATTGACCTGGTAAAAATTTTCATCCTGAGGGCTGCTTCAGTTTCTACTTGGGCTGGTTTAGAAGTCAAAGAGTAGTTTTGCAGAAGCCTTTTTCATCTTAAGAAAGCGATTCACAAGATGTCTCCTTCAGTTTCCTGGAATCGAGATGTTTATTTTGTGCTAGGTACAACAGCAACAGTGCTGTAGATTTCATAACCTTCAACATTCAAATTACAACTTGGGCTGAAATTTTCTTTCAGCACATATTACTCAGAGCATCACCAGGCAGGAGTCTAAATAACAGCACTAGACAGAAAGTCAGTTGGGTATTCCAGTTCAAAATCTTTTAAGGCTGGACGTGAAAGTCTCAAATAAAACCAAAACCAAACCGAAGATCTTAGTCGCTACCTTCTTTGAGGAGAAGTCATCCACTTCTGTCATCCTAATCCAAAGCAGAACAGAATGTGAACAATCAAACATTTGTGCCCTGAGTTTCCCAGGGTGCTTCTGAGGTGAGCTTTCACATGTTTTTGGAGGGATGTTTTCCACTGCCTTGGCCTTGCTGCAGAGACATTGTTGAAAATCATTTAAGAAGAGACAGACAAAGTCCTTTTCTAGCCCGGAGAGCGGTCACAGTTGTGGTGTGGGCAGCCCTTCCCCTGGGGCTGCAGAACAAGCAGCACATTGAAGGGCTGGGGAAATTCTGGTGATGGTGCATCCTCTGGGATGAGTGTGAAGTAGTTTGGAAGTCTACCATGTGCTGAATAGCTTTGTGAGCAGCCATGAGGGCAACAGTTTGAACACTGTGCTCAGGAAACTCCATCAAGAGCAAGGATCCAGGGACATGTGCTCTTCAAGTGTCATTTCTGGGGATGGTGACCATCTCACTACCAGTATCTGAGCTTCTCATGGAGTCACAGAATGTCAGAGGCTGGAAGGACCTCCAAAGCTCATCCAGTCCAAACCCCTGCCAGAGCAGGATCACCTAGAACAGATCACACAGGAATGCGTCCAGGTGGGTCCTGCATATCTCCAGAGAGGAAACTCTACAATCCCCTTGGACAGCCTGTTCAGGTTTCTGGCACCCTCACAGGGAAGGAATTTTCCCACATGTTCCCATGGAATATCTTATGCATCAACTCCCACCATTGCCCCTTGCCCTGTCATTGGGCATCACACAGCAGAGCCTGGCTCCAGCCTCCTGGCACTCACCCTGCACATCTTTGTAAACACTGAGGAGGTTCTCCCTCAGGCTCCTCCTCTCCAAGCTGCAGAGCCCCAGCTCCCTCAGGCTCTCCTCCTAAGGAAGATGTTCCACTTGCTTCATGATTCTTCTGGCTCTGTGCTGGACTGTCTTCAGAGAAGGACATAAAGGCTGGTGAGGGGGCTGGAGCACAGCCCTGTGAGGAGAGGCTGAGGGAGTTGGGCATGTACAACCTGGAGAAGAGGAGGCTCAATGAAAGGGCAGATCTCATTGTTGTCTATAACTACCTGAAGGGAGGTTGTAGCCAGGTGAGGCTGATCTGTTGTGCCAGGCACCCAGGGACAGAACAAGAGACCACAACCTCAAGCTGTGCCAGGGAAGGTGAAAGACCATGAAGATGATGAGAGGGCTGGAACACCTCTCCTACGGAGACAGACTGAGAGAGTTGGGGCTGTTCAGTCTGAAGTGGAGAAGGCTCCCAGGTAACCTTATTGTGGCCTTTCAGTATCTGAAGGGGGCTACAAGGAAGCTGGGGAGGGACTTTTTAGGATGTCAGGCAGTGATAGGACTGGGGGGAATGGAACCAAGCTAGAAATGGGTAGATTCAGACTGGATGTTAGGAAGAAGTTCTTCAGCATGAGGGTGGTGAGAGCCTGGAATGAGTTGCCCAGGGAAGTGGTGGAAGCCTCATCCTTGGAGATGTTTAAGGGCAGGCTGGATGAGGCTGTAGGCAGCCTGATCCAGTATGAGGTGTCCCTGTCCATGGCAGGGGGGTTGGAACTGAATGACCCTTGTGGTCTCTTCCAACCCTGACTGATTCTATGATTCCATAAGAAAAGACTCACTGAACTGATGGGAATCTTTCCATCCATTTCAGCAGGCTTAAAGATTGCCTTCATTATTTGTAACTACTACTTGTCACCTGTCCCTGCACCCTGTACTACACACAGTATATATTTCTTTCTTCTGTGCTTTAAAGAGGCTCAAAGCTCCATCTTCTCAAGCTAAATCTATTCTTGACCCTGCAGTATTTCCAGTCTGCTTTTGAATTTAGGGCTTGATCAGTGACCCACAGGGAAAGGAGGCAGTTGCCTGAATGAGTAGATTTTAGAAGATAGCAAAAGTGTTGGGGAAGGGCTGGGGATAACTCATTGCTGTCTACAACTACCTGAAGGGACATTGTGGAGAGGCTGCTGCTGGGCTCTTCTCACAGGTCATTGGAGACAGAACAAGGGGAAATGGACTCAAGCTGAGGCTTGGGAGATATAAATTGGACATTAGGATAAAGTTTTTTCACAGAGAGAGTGGTCAGGGACTGGAATGAGCTGCCCACGGAGGTGATGGAGTCACCCACCCTGGATATGTTTAAGAGTGGTTTGGATGTGTTGCTTGGGGATATGGTTTAAGGTGAATGTTGTAGAGTAGGGTTCTAGGTTGGACTTGGTGATGCTGAGGGGCTTTGCCAACCTGCATGTTTCTGTGATTCTGTGATTCTGTAACTCAGCAGTAACTCAGAATTCATCTTCCACTGGCTCATAGCCCAGTCTCAGTGCAGAGCCAAAGCATTTGCTCCTTGCCATATGATGACTGCTCCTGGCATATGGGCAAGTGACCAAATGTCTCCCCTGAGACAGCTGAGAGTCCCTCCTCAGGCTCTGGACCCCAGTCATGTTTTTCTGTGTGATGACTGTATTGAGCTCACAAGATCTCATCTGATCCCCCTGCTGCTGCTACAAGAAGAATGGGTGGGTTGTTATCCCTCCTGCCAGAAGCCTTGTCCAAAATCAGCAAAGCCACATATCCCTGCTGGTTCCAGGGCTCGTGCAAATGCACTCATGCAAGTGTTGGTGGGACCTGGCTTTCAAGTCAAATTCCGTGAGCAAAGCTTCAGTGCTCAAAAGGAGCTCCCTGGGATAGGACACCCTACTCTAGATCAGGCTGGCCACAGCCTCATCCAGCCTGGCCTTAAACACCTCCAGCCATGGGGCCTCGACCACCTCCCTGGGCAACCCATTCCAGGCTCTCACCACTCTCATGCTCAACAACTTCCTCCTCACATCCAGCCTGAACCTACCCATCTCCATCTTCACTCTGTTCCCTCCAGTCCTGTCACTCCCTGATATCCTGAAAAGTCCCTCCCCAGCTTTTTTGTAGCCCCCTTCAGATACTGAAAGGCCACAGGAAGGTCACCTCAGAGCCTTCTCTTCTCCAGACTGAACAGCCCCAACTCTTTCAGTCTGTCCTCGTAGCAGAGCTGCTGCAGCCCTCTGAGCGTCCTTGTGGCCCTTCTCTGGACACACTCCAGCATCTCCACATCCTTCTTGTAATGGGGGCTCCTGAACTGGATGCAGTACTCCAGGTGGGGTCTCAGCAGAATGGAGCAGAGGGGGAGAATCACCTCCCTTGACCTGCTGGCAACACTTCTGATGCTAGCCCAGGCTCTGGTTGGCCCTCTGAGCTGCAAGTGCACCCTGCTAATGTCCAGTCTAAACCTCCCCAGCCTCAGCTTGAGGTCTTTCCCCCTTGTTCTGTCTCCAGTTAACCTTGGACAGGCAGTGCCAAAGCAATGCTTGCTGTAACTGCATAGGTGGGGGTCTCCAATTTTTATTTTCTTTTAAGGAAGTCCTAAATTTCCAATGTCCAAAATGCCCAATGCCAGGACAAGGGGCAATGTGGGGATGTTGAGGCATAGGAAGTTTCATTTAAACATGAGGAAGACTTTTTTTCCCTGTGAGGGTGACAGAACAGTGGAACAGGATGCCCAGGGTGGGTGTGGAGTCTCCTTCTCTGGAGATATTCAGGACCCACCTGGATGTGTTCCTATCTGATCTGCTCTAGATGGTCCTGCTGTGACAGGGGGGTTGGACTGGATGAGATTTCAAGGTCCCTTCCAGTCCCTGACATTCTGTGAATTCAAGGTGGGGAAAAAAAAACAGCAAGCAAGGCTAAAAACTGTCCTGTTCCCTGGGCACACGCAAGATCTAGAGCCTCCTACACAATGAAGTGCTACTTTTACCTGCAGACCTGCAGCTGCCATTTAAACTAAGGAATCTGTCAAGCCATTATCCTGCCAGAAATGGTCACAATTTCCTTATTTTATTAGAACTAAGGAGAGCAGAGGAAATATTTCCTGTTCAAAGGACTGTGCTCTAGCCACCAGCAAGAGAACTTGATCGTGGCCCCTGGCTTCGCAGTTCCTGCCCTGCACTTGTGTAGCTCTGGCCCTGCCAAGATAAACTCTCTCCAAGATGGGGTCTGTGCCCTTGGTTTTAATCTCTGTGAAGTGCCAGGTGAAGTTATGGAGCAGTGTGGTGGTTAATGTAGACAAAAGGCTCTGCTGTGCTCTCCTGGACTCAATTTCTGCTCCAGGAGTTTGCCTTGTGAGTAAGCAGCAAAGGCTACCCAGTGGCACTCAGGGCTCATGCACACATTAATGTAGCTCCTCTGGCCATGCTGCTGTGAGGCAGGGCAATGCTATTAACCCCAGTTTATAAATGCAGCGTGCCACTGAGGTCTGCAGGATGCAGAATATTAGGTGTGCTGGTAACTGAATTCTCAGCAGAGCCCAGGTGCTTGGACTGGGCTTTTAGAACATGACTGAACCACCAGAGTCCAGTGCCATGGGTTTTAACAAGTCCAAGGGCCAGGTTCTGCATTTTGGCCACAACAACCCCATGCAGTGCTACAGGCTGGGGACAGAGTGGCTGCAGAGCAGCCAGGCAGAGAGGGACCTGGGGACACTAGTTGACAGCAGCTGAACATGAGCCAGCAGTGTGCCCAGGTGGCCAAAAAGCCAATGGCATCCTGGCCTGGATCAGGAACAGTGTGGACAAGGGAGGTTATTCTTCCCCTGTACTCAGCACTGGTCAGGCCACACCTTGAGTGCTGTGTCCAGTTCTGGGCCACTCGACTTGAGAAAGATATTGAGGTGTTTGAACATGTCCAGAGAAGAGCAACAAGGCTGGTGAGGGAGCTGCAGCACAGTCCTGTGAGAAGAGGCTGAGGGAGCTGGGGGTACTCAGCCTGGAGTGGCCTCACCCAATGTTGAATATTTCTGGAGTTATTCAGCCTGGAGAAGAGGAGGCTCAGGGCAGAGCTCATTGCTGTCTACAACTACCTGAAGGGAAGTTGTAGCCAAGTGGGGTTGGTCTCTTCTGCCAGGCAACCAACAACAGAACAAGAGGACACAGCCTCAAGCTGTGCCAGAGCAGGTTCAGGCTGGATGTTAGGAAGTTCTTCCCAGCAAGAGTGATTGGCATTGGAATGGGCTGCCCAGGGAAGTGATGGATTCCTCATCCCTGGAGATGTTTAAGAGCAGGCTGGATGAGGCACTTAATGCCATGGGTTAGTTGATTAGAAGTTGTTAGGTGATAGGTTGGAATGGATGATCTTGAAGGTCTTTTCCAGTCTGTTTAAGGCTGTGATTCTCACTCAGTGACTTCACTGCTACACTGCCTGGGAATTTCTGAATGATTAAAAATGAGGCATTTCTCTTCCTTGTCTTGTATTCTCTACCCATTTGGCTTGTCCTGCTTTTTAAAGGCATTGCTGGAGACAGGGCAAATGGAAAGAGTCCAGCAAAGAGCCATAAGGATGATTAAGGGAGCAGAGCATCTTCCTTATGAAGAAAGGCTGAAGGAGCTGGGGCTCTGCAGCTTGGAGAGGAGGAGACTGAGAGGTGACCTCATTCATGTTAATCAGCATGTGCAGGGTGAGTGCCAGGAGGCTGGAGCCAGGCTCTGCTCAGTGATGCCCAATGACAGGGCAAGGGGCAATGGATGGAAGCTGAAGCATAGGAAGTTCCATGAAAACATGAGGATTTTTTTTCTTCCCTGTGAGGGTGCCAGAACCCTGAAACAGGCTGCCCAGGGGGGTCGTGGAGTCTCCTTCTCTGGAGGTATTTCAAACCTTGCTGGATGCTTCCTTGTGTGATCTGGTATAGGTGATCCTACTATGGCAGTAGGGTTGGACTGGATGAGTTTTTGAGGTCACTTCCAACCCCTAACCTTCTGTGATTCTGTGTGTGAAAGTGCCCACCCTCTCAACAGCCTTTCCTATTTAAAACCCAAAAAAGAACATCAAAAAACCCCCAACAAAAAAACCTCCCCAACTAGCCAACCAAAAGTACCCCAAAGAAACAACCAAACCAACCAAACACCAAACAAAAAAAAAAACTTAGAGAAACCCTAAACAAGCTCCAAAACTCAGAAAAAAACCCAACCAACCGAGAAACCCATAACCCCTCCACACACAAAATGACCCCAAACCCCACCACCACAGCCACAACCACTGAAAAAAGACAGACAGAAAGGCCAAGAAACTTCCCTTCTGTCACTTCACTGGAGCAGGCTGCCCAGAGGGGTGGTGTAGGCTCCTCTGGAATTGTTCAAAACCCATCTGGATGCTGTCCTGTGCAGCCTGCTCTAGGGGAACCTGCTCTGGCAGGGGAGTTGAACTAGATGCTCTCCAGAGGTCCCTTCCAACTCCTATCACTCTGTGATTCTTCCCATTCCTGCAACATTCCCAAGCAGTCACCATGAAAAGGAGAGGCCTCACTTACCTCACTGCACATCTATACCTGGCCAGGTTCTGCAGTTTGAATAGCAATGTCCATGTGGGTCCATCAGAAATGGGTCTGCATTTCCACTTTCTCATGTTCTTCACTGTAAGGACAGAGCTTGCCAGCAAAGTTTTCTGAGTTCTAACTGTCTGTGACACTTCTGCTAGCAAAGATCATCGAACAATCAAGAGGCAGGATGTTAATAAACACACACAGAATCACAGAAACATCCAGGTTGGCAAAACTCCTCAGCATCACCAAGTCCAACCTAGAACCCTACTCTACAACATTCACCTTAAATCATAGAGTCATAGAATCGACCAGGTTGGAAGAGACCTCCAAGCTCATCCAGTCCAACCTAGCACCCAGCCCTATCCAGTCAACCAGACCATGGCACTAAGTGCCTCATGCAGGCTTTTCTTGAACACCCCCAGGGACAGTTACTCCACCACCTCCCTGGGCAGCCCATTCCAATGCCAATCACTCCCTCTGGCAACAACTTCCTCGTAACATCCAGCCTAGACCTGCCCTGGTACAGTTTGAGACTGTGTCCCCTCATTCTACTGCTGGTTGCCTGGGAGAAGAGACCAACCCTCACTTGGCTACAGCCTCCCTTCAGGTAGTTGTAGACAGCAATGAGGTCACCTCTGAGCCTTCTCTTCTGCAGGCTGCACACCCCCAGCTCCCTCAGCCTCTCCTCATAGGGTTTGTGTCCCAGGCCTTTCACCAGCTTCGTCACCATATCCCCAAGCACCACATCCAAACCACCCTTAAACACATCCAGGGTGGGTGACTCCACCACCTCCCTGGGCAGCTCATTCCAGCCCCTGACCACTCTCTCCAGGCAAAACCTTTTCCTAATGTCCAATCTAAACCTCCCCAGCCTCAGCTTGAGGCCATTTAGTGGGTCTGCAGAAGTGTTGAGACTGCCAGTCTGGGGAACCTTTCTTCTGCACACAGGGCTTGTCTTTTGTACTGCAGCACATTGATTAGAGATGCAAACCCATCTTTTGTAGGAGGCAAGAGCTGATGTTCCAGCTTTTCAGATTATTCTGAAATACAAGAGCAACACAGACACTGTTAATAATGCAATCAAAGCAATTTAAATCCTTTTAAGGCATCCACAAAGGATCCTTTGATAAGAGGGAACTTTCATCAGCCTCAAAGACCAGGCAGTTTAGTATGCCCTGTTTATTAAAGTTTATCCATAGACAGCAGCAATTCCAGTTTCAGCTGGAGAAGAGCAACAGCAAATTCTAAGACATATTTATCAGCACTGGTGTGAGACTTGCTGGTTTTAAATGGGGGAAAAAAAAATGTATTTATATTAATGTAGCTCTAAATGAGGTTATTCAGTGTTTAAAGATGCAATTTGTTTTCCATTAAAACCCTGAGTGGACACAAAACAATTCTGGAAGCCTGAAAGGGTTTGACAAAGTGAAGGAAATTGCTGCCCATTGGGCTGTGAGTGTCTATTTAGTTTGGTTCTGCTGCATACTTTTTAATCCTGCTTCTAGTTCATGCTTTTGGCCTTTTCATTGTGTGCCCCTGCAAGAGAGAGCTTGCGTGGAGGAAGCAGAGATGGACCAAAAAAAGCAGCTGTGGTTTTTAGATCTGGTTGAGGGTGTTTAGGATCTCTTTTAGCAGCATCACCTCCAAGCTGACTGAGATTCATGGATTCACAGAAACATTGAGGCTAGTATCTATATTATATTATATTATATTTATTATTTGATATCATATTATACTAAGCCTCAATACTAATCATGATATCACAGTATCACAGTATCATCAGGGTTGGAAGAGACCTCACAGATCATCAAGTCCAACCCTTCACCACAGAGCTCAAGGCTAGACCATGGCACCAAGTGCCACGTCCAATCCTGCCTTGAACAGCTC
Source organism: Tricholaema leucomelas (assembly GCA_013400475.1). Taxonomy (NCBI): domain Eukaryota; kingdom Metazoa; phylum Chordata; class Aves; order Piciformes; family Lybiidae; genus Tricholaema lacrymosa; species Tricholaema leucomelas. The sequence goes on from WAAF01020667.1 coordinate 51,063, forward strand.
CAGGGACGGCGACTCCACCACCCCCCTGGGCAGCCCATTCCAGTGTCCAATGACTCTCTCAGTGAAGAACTTTCTCCTCACCTCAAGCCTAAATTTCCCCTGGCGTAGCTTGAGGCTGTGTCCTCTTGTTCTGGTGCTGGCTGCCTGAGAGAAGAGAGCAACCTCCTCCTGGCTACAACCACCCCTCAGGTAGTTGTAGACAGCAATAAGGTCTCCCCTGAGCCTCCTCTTCTCCAGGCTAAACAATCCCAGCTCCCTCAGCCTCTCCTCGTAGGGCTGTGCTCGAGGCCTCTCCCCAGCCTCGTTGCCCTTCTCTGGACACGCTCAAGGATTTCAATGTCCCTTCTAAACTGGGGGGCCCAGAACTGAACACAGTACTCAAGGTGTGGTCTAACCAGTGCAGAGTACAGGGGCAGAATGACCTCCCTGCTCCTGCTGGCCACACCATTCCTGATACAAATATAATATATATAATACTTATTGTTATAAACCTCTGAGATCATTAAGTCCAGGCTATGACCCTAACACCATCACATTAATTAGACCTAAGTGCCACATCCAAGCTTTCCTTAAACACCTCCAGAGACAGCAACTCCACACCTCCCTGGGCAGCCCATTGCTGTGTCTAAGCAGCCTTTCCATTAGGAAGTGCTTCCTAATATCCAACCTAATCCTCTCCTGGTGCAGCTTCTGGTCATGCCCTCTCCTTTTGGCACAAGTTGCCTGGGAGAAGAGCCTGGCCCTCACCTTACTACAGCTTCCTTTCAGGTAGTTGTAGATTGTGATAAAGTGTCCCCTGAGTATCCTCTTCTGCAGGCTGAACAGCCTCAGCTTCCCCAGCCTGTTCTCATCAGACTTTCCCTCCACTCCCTTCACCAGTCTTCACAGAATGTCAAGCTGGTGGTTCTCCATGTGTCCATTTGAAATATCTTCTCTTAGACTTCCAGCATGTTGGAAAACAAAATGCTACTTAGAATCATAGATTCATAGAATCAGCCAGGTTGGAAGAGACCTCCAAGATCATCCAATCCAACCTAGCACCCAGCCCTAGCCAGTCAACTAGACCATGGCACTAAGTGCCTCATCCAGGCTTTTCCTGAACACCTCCAGGGATGGCAACTCCACCACCTCCCTGGGCAGCCCATTCCAATGCCAATCACTCTCTGTGAAGCACAGTACATCAGTACAGTCATTGGCCATGGCAGTAATGACCTAAATGCCCAAAAACTGTTTCTGCCTTTTGTAGATGTGAAAAGTCAGGTTTAAACAGAGCTCGTTCCTCGCCACAGACATCCACAGATGGAATCCTCACCTGCTGGTTCATAGAATCACAGAATGGGCTGGGTTGGAAGGGATCTCCAAAGATTCCAAATGGTCATTACTGTCATGGCCAACGACTCTACTGATGTACTGTTCTTGCCAGAGAGAGTGATTGGCATTGGAATGGGCTGGCCAGGGAGGTGGTAGAGTTGCCATCCCTGGAGGTGCTGAAGAAAAGCCTGGATGAGGCACTTAGTGCCATGGTCTAGGTGATTGAATAGGGCTGGGTGCTAGGTTGGACTGATGATGTTGGAAGTCTTTTCCAACCAGGTTGATTCTATGATTCTATGACCTGCCTTTGTTTACCATGTGAGTATTTATGGTGGCATTTTATATAACTCCTTTTCCAGAACCTCATAGCTCTGCTATGAAGACAGGCTGAGAGAGTTGGGGCTCTTCAGCCTGGAGAAGAGAAAGCTTCAAGGAGATCTCAGAGTGGCCTTCCAGTATCTGAAGGGTGCTACAGGAGGGCTGGGGAGGGACTATTTACAAGGTCTGGTAATGACAGAATGAGGAGGAATGGGTTTAAAGTGGTAGAGGGGAGATTGAAACTGGATGTTAGGAAGAAGTTGTTGACAGTGAAGGTGGTGAGACACTGGCACAGGTTGCCCAGGGAGGTGGTGGAGTCACTGTCCCTGGAGGTGTTCAAGCAAAGACTGGATGAGGCACTTAGTGCCATGGTCTGGTTGTCTGGATAGGGCTGGGTGCTAGGTTGGACTGGATGATCTTGGAGGTCTCTTCCAACCTGGCTGATTCTATGATTATATGATTCTAAGGCCAGGCTGGATGAGGCTCTAGACAGCCTGATCTAGTCTGGAGTGTCCCTGGTGGTGAGACACTGGCACAGATTGCCCAGGGAGGTTGTGGATGCTCCCTCCCTGAAGATGTTCAAGGCCAGGCTGAACGAGGCTCTAGACTGCCTGATCTAGTGTGAGATGTCCCTGCCTATGGCAGGGGGTTGGAACTGGATGATCCTTGTGGTCCCTTCCAACCTAAACCATTGTATGATTGTACGATCCTGTAAAGAACCCACTTGCACGCACACTCTGTTTGCCAGTGATATAAATAGTTTGGCATCCACGAGAAGTGGCTGCTTTCTTAAGTGACTGTTTTGACCCACCCAGCTTTTCACCCCTGTTTTGGGTGACTTTGCAGGTGTTAAACAGGATTGTGCTGCAGCAGGAGGGTCTGGCTACCAAAGGTATGGCTCTCAGAGCTGCTTTAGTTACACTTCATCACCGTGAGCATATGGTTTCACTTCCAAGTGTTTAACATTTCCATTTCCTCAGGAAATCATTCTTTCTGTTTTTTAAACTGTGGAAACTGGGTGGATATTTTTGCTGGCAAGTGGGAGCAGGAGCGACACAGCTCTTAGCCCCAGCCTGAGGGAGCCCCTGGCCTGGGTACCTGCTGGCCTCTGCTTCCCCTCCCCTGCTGCAGCAGCTCATCAGCACAGCTCGAGGTGCTTCAGCCAGGTCTCTGGGGTGCAGCAGGCTCTTAAAACACTTCTGCTTCCTTACTGTAGTAAAACTATCTGCTCCCTTCTTTCTGCTTTAGCTGAGAGAGGTGTTTTTCTTTCTTCATCTGCTCCAGGGCCCATGCATCACGGAAATTAGTTGGGAGCAGATAGTTTAGCTGCCTTAATGAGGCCAATGGCAAGATCAGGGCCTAAGAAAATATTTTGGGTCATCTAGAAGGAATGAAAGCAGTTGCATCATATATTTATTGTCTGTGTTGGTATATCCAGCATTCAAATGAACGTGGCTGGAGGAGTGGAAAGCTTTGGGGAACTGCTTTGGCTCTTGTGTTTTCAGAGATTATTTCTGGCATTTCCTTTTTCCTCATTACAAAGAGGTCACCCTCCTCACGTGTTGGCCAAGTTATGTACCACAGCAGGACGTCTGTGCTGGGATCTCCTTCGTGTCTCACTTACCCACATGTGTCATAATGTTTAGCTACTTGTTTTCCCTGCTCTGCTCTGAAGCAGGGCTGTTGGAGGTGCAGTTTTCATGCTCATTTAGCTGGTATCACTGGGCCTTTTGTTCAGAAGCACAGAATCAGTCAGGGTTGGAAGGGACCACAAGGATCATCTACTTCCAACCTCCCTGCCATGGGCAGGGACACCTCACACTACAGCAGGCTGTCCACAGCCTCATACAGCCTGGCCTTAAGCACCTTCAGGGATGAGACTTCCACCACCTCCCTGGGCAACCTGTTCCAGGATCTCACCACCCCCATGCTGCAGAACTTCTTCCTAACATCCAGGATGAATCTACCCATTTCTATCAGTCCTATCACTCCCTGACGTCCTAAAAAGTCCCTCCTCAGCTTTCTTGTAGCCCCCTTAAGATATTGAAAGGCCACAATAAGGTCATCTGAGAGCCTTCTCCTCTCCAGACTGAACAGCCCCAACTCCCTCAGTCTCTCCTCATAGCAGAGCAGCTCCAGCCTTTGATCATCCTCATGGTCCTTCTCTGGACACCTTCCAGCACCTCCATAGCCCTCTTGTCCCAGGTGCTCCAGAAGTGGACGCAGTAGTCCAGGTGGGGTCTCACCAGTGCAGAGTAGAGTGGGAGAATCACTTCCCTCTCCCTGCTGCCCACTCTGCTCTTGCTGCAGCCCAGGCTCTGGTTGGCTTCCTGGGCTGCAAGAGCACACTGACGAGCATCCTCTGCCACAGCGAGTGCCACCACAGCGAATGTCATCACAGCACAGCAGCTCTTACAAACTGTGTTTTGTACAAGCTTTGTCAGCCTGCATCAAGCAGTGCTCTGCAAGAGGGAGTACAGAGCAGGCTTGCTGATGAAAGGATGTGTTCCTTTGTGCTTCATTCTGTTACAAATCCAAACTGTTGCCTTTTTTGTTTGTTTTTCTTCTCTTTGCTCTGCTTGTTTAACATGAGGAAGCTTGCAGTGGGTTTGGGCTGCTGGGGAGACCCAGTCCTGGCATGTGTTGCCGCTGATACTCAGGGTGTATATTGAGTTCATGCCTTCGGATGAGTGAGTTAGTGGAGGTATCTTGCTGTGGGTTTGGGCTGCTGGAGGGACAAGGAGCAATGGATGGAAGCTGCAGCACAGGAGGTTCCACTGCAACACAAGGGGGAAATTCTTGACTATAAGGGCCACAGAGCACTGGCACAGGCTGCCCAGAGAGGCTGTGGAGTCTCCTTCTCTGGGGACTTTCAAGGCCTGTCTGGATGTGTTCCTGTGTGACCTGATCTAGATTGTATGGTCCTGCTCTGGAAAAGGAGTTGGACTTGATCTTTTTGGATCCCCTCCAACCCCTGACATCCTGTGATCCTGTGAGGGATCCATTCCTCATGTGTGTGCCACCAATACTCAGGGTGAATATTGAATTAATGCCTTCAGAAGATTGAGTTAGTAAAGGAAGCTTGCTGTGGGTTTGGGCTGCTGGGGGGATCCAGCCCTGACACGTGTGTGCCACTGATACTCAGGGTGTATATTGCATTCATGCCTTCAGAAGAGTTAGTGAAGGTAGCAGAAAAGACCATCAGACAGATGTAGTTCAACCTCCAGACCTCCCAGGAGAGCACACTTGACCTGCTCAGCCTCTGGCATTGTGCTAGCCTCTGGGGCATTGTGAGCTGCTGGTTTGACCCACTGAGGCTCTTTCCTAGCTCCGCTGCTTACCTGAGCACTGTGTGTGTCCACACAGCCCTTCAGCAGCTGCCTCGTCATTGAAACAGCTGCTCAGTCAAGCAGCACAAGCTTCTACCACTCACAAGGACACCCTAAGGCTGATCTGCATCCATTGGCTTTCTTCATGTACTTGTCTGTGTCAGGATGTTCCACACTGGAGGCTCCAGCTCCTGCAAACAAATCAGTCCCACAGCCTTGCTGCTGAGGGTCAGATAGGCTGGAGGTCAAGTTAGGATTTACTCAGTGATTTTGACCTGACTTTATTTACTAGAGGAAATCAAAGCATTGTAGTCTTCTGCATAGACTGTGTGATGCCTTGCTCCACAATGGGCTGGCAGTGCCAGCCACAAAATGATGCTGATGTGTTGTTCCACACTGTTTCATGAGACTGGAACAGAGCAGGACAATACTGAATTAAAAACATGTTCTAGCTATGCCTGTGTCTCCAGCAACCCCTTTGTAGGTGCTTCAGGGACTGGTTCCAACCTGGTTAATGCTGTGATTCCATGGTTGTGTGAACTCATGTGGGTTTGGTGTGTCTGTTTGCAGTGCTGTGTTATGTAGTCAGGAGCTGGTTGTTTCCATAATAACAGCAAGTGCCATATGGTAGCGAGGAGGGTGGTGAGAGGAATGCTCAAGGAAACACAGTATGTTGTTTGACATGTGTGTGCTTCTGGAGGAACAAAGTGTGGTGAGCAACTACTGCTGCTCCAAACAGGCTGGGGGATTTGCTGCTCTTGCCAGAAAACCATCCAAAGCCCTTAGCATTGGTACTGCTGCAGTACCAGTTCATGATGCCTGCCTTTCACAGAATCACAGAATTAACCAGCTTGGAAAAGACCTTGGAGATCATCGAGTCCAACCTATCACCTACCCCTTCTAATTAACTGAACTCAGCCAGCCTCCTCTTAAACACCTCCAGGGACAGGGACTCTACCACCTCCCCAGGCAGCCCATTCCAATGCCAATCACTCTTGCTGGGAAGAGCTTCTTCCTAACCTCCAGCCTGAACCTGCCCTGGTGCAGCTTGAGACTGTGTCCCCTTCTTCTGTCCCTGGTTGCCTGGCAGAAGAGACCAACCTCACCTGGCTACAAACTCCCACATTTTCCTGCAGCTGGTTTCTGTGGTGTGCAAAGATCTTTACATTTTACTGAGATTGATGGTTTGGGATGCAACAGCACAGGGAAATGGCATTGAAGTGTGGCTGTGTAAGGAGAAATAGAGCTCTGTGAGGGAGTGCTGTGTGGACCTGAAAGCAGCTTGCTACCATATGCCCCATCCATCGCTTAGTGCTTGGTGAGCAGAGAGCAGGAATGGCCAAAGCTTTGAAAATGCATAGGTTGCAATATTTCCAGAGATTAGGGGCACTTTAGTGCATGATACTTAAGAAGCATCCAGGAAAGTCTCTGCAAATTCCAGCTTGAATGTATGACTCACATTTCAAGGGCTTCTCATTTGCTCCCCACGTTGCCGCAAGCAGCAGCGGTCTGAGCGGTCTCTCTGCAGAGCTCCTCTGTTTCCACCACAGGAGAATGTCAAATGAGGTTGTTTTTTTTCAGAACAGCTGAATGGCTTCTGTAAGACTTTTACCAACACCAGCACGGTAAGATTGAGCCTCATTTGCCTGAGCCTTAAAGCCATTTGTTGTATCTGTGTTTGGATACAACAGTGGTGAGTGGTGTCACATCCAGTTGGCAGCTGTCACTAGTGGTGTGCCCCAAGGATCAGTCCTGGGCCCAGTCCTGTTCAATATCTTTATTGATGATCTGGACCAGGGGATTGAATCCATCATCAGTAAGTTTGCAGATGACACCAAGCTAGGAGCAGGTGTGGAGCTCTTGGAGGGCAGGAGAGCCCTGCAGAGGGACCTTGCCAGGCTAGATGGGTGTGCAGAGGCCAATGGGTTGAGATTGAACAAGGCCAAGTGCAGGCTTCTGCACTTTGACCACAACAACCCCAAGCAGCACTACAGGCTGGGGACAGAGTGGCTGGAGAACAGCTAGGAAGAAAGGGACTTGGGGGTACTGGTGGATAGTAGCTGAACATGTGCCAGCAGTGTGCCCAGGTGGCCAAGATAGCCAATGGCATCCTGGCCTGGATCAGGAACAGTGTGGCCAGCAGGACAAGGGAGGTTATTCTGCCCCTGTACTCAGCACTGGTCAGGCCACACCTTGAGTGCTGTGTCCAGTTCTGGGCTCCTCAATTCAAGAGAGATTTTGAGGTACTGGAACATGTCCAGAGAAGGGTACCAAAGCTGGTGAGGGGCCTGGAGCACAGCCCTGTGAGGAGAGGCTGAGATAGCTGTGGGTGTACAGCTTGGAGAAGAGGCTCAGGGCAGACCTCATTGCTGTTTACAACTACCTGAAGGGAGGCTGTAGCCAGGTGAGATTGGTCTCTTCTGCCAGGAAACCAGCAATAGAATGAGGGGACACAGTCTCAAACTGTGCCAGGGGAGGTCTAGGCTGGATGTTAGGAGGAAGTTGTTGGCAGAGAGAGTGATTGGCATTGGAATGGGCTGCCCAGGGAGGTGGTGGAGTCGCCATCCCTGGAGGTGTTCAAGAGCCTGGATCGGGCACTTAGTGCCGTGGTCTGGTTGACTGGCTAGGGCTGGGTGCTAGGTTGGACTGGATGATCTTGGAGGTCTCTTCCAACCTGGTTGATTCTGTGATTCTCTGATACCTGAAGCGCTGTGCCAAGGAAAAGGCAGCGGTTCTGATTCAAGGGTCTGGGTTCTGTACATATTTGCAGTGCTTGAAACTCCTAACCAACCCCAAAAAGGCAAAACTCTTCTCATTTTCATACCTCTCTTCTTCTCTTTATTGTCTCTAGAGAGAGATTACTGCAGCATATGTGAAAAGCAGCCGATTGGGAGGCTTCTCTTTCGGCAGTTCTGTGAAACTCGACCTGAGCTGGAATGCTGCATTAGGTTCCTTGACTCTGTGGTAAGTCAATTCTTGGCATATTTTGGGGTGCTTCACTGCACTGTCCTGACAGAGAAGAGCAATCACTGTTTTGTGGGATGGGCTTTTGTGTCAAATGTACCTGAGCAAGCAGCAGGCAGGGCTTGAGCCCAGCAGCATCCCAGCAGCGCTGGAAGTAGAGGGGCAGCACTATGCATGTGGCTGGTACCAGCCTCAGGGAGCATGAGCCAGCAGAGCAGAAAAAGGACATGCACCCCAGCACGGTGCTGCTGTGGCCTCCCTTCGTGTCAGTTCCTGAGCAGCTGAGCTGCTGTGAGTAATGGCTTTTGATGTGGGTGAAGCCTGCAGTGTCAGGAGGCACTGGGGGGGACGGGAAGATGATGAATGGACTGACAAGAGAGGATGAGTATAATACTAATATCTGTCTTCTACCAAGCCTTCTCCATCTGTACACTTCAGGGTGTTTTACAAAGGCCATCCTGATTGTTATCCTGGGTTTTCAAATAGGAAAACAGATGCATGAGATACAGAAGGGACTTGATTGAGGTCACCAAGTAACAAATCTGCTCCATTTTCCACTCCAGTGAGCTATTAGTTAATACGGCCACTGAGCAGCACCCCCCAGCCCCCGGGGGACCTGATGCACTTTCCCACTCTGGCAGCACTTGGCCATGTGTAGTGCCAGCAGAGGCTGTTCACTATGGCAAAGTGTCTCAGTGGTTTTCTTGCTGGAAGCTTGCAGAAGGATTGGGGGTTGATGAGCCAAAAGGCTAAATGATAACATGGAGGAAGTTGAACTTGTCACTGCTGAGTGTGAGTATCCAGGGGAGCTTTGTTCTCTGCCTAACACTGACAGTCCAAAGCAAAGTGGTGCACATCAACAGAAGGAACTTTCTTTTGGCTGCACAATGGTGAAGCTATTCTGAAGTCCAGAGAGATGTGAGAATTGCACTAGGGTTGGAAGGGTCTGAGAGAGGACGTGTGGCCACTTGAAGTTTGTGGACCATGAGTCCTGCATCCAGTTCTGGGCCCCTCAATTTAAGAAAGATGTTGAGGTGCTTGAAGGTGTCCAGAGAAGGGCAGCAAGGCTGGGGAGGGGGCTGGAGAACAACTCTATGTGGAGAGGCTGAGGGAGCTGGGGGTGCTCAGCCTGGAGAAGAGGAGGCTCAGGGCAGAGCTCGTTGCTCTCTACAACTACCTGAAGGGAGGTTGTAGCCAGGTGGGGTTGGGCTCTTCTGCCAGGCACCCAATGACAGAACAAGAGGCTACAGCCTCAAGCTGTGCCAGGGCAGGTTCAGGCTGGATGTTAGGAAGAAGTTCTTCCCAGCAAGAGTGATTGGCATTGGAATGGGCTGCCCAGGGAGGTGGTGGAGTGCCTGGAGGTGTTTAAGAGCAGGCTGGATGAGGCACTTAGTGCCTTTGGTTAGTTAATTAGAAGGTGTTAGGTGATAGGTTGGGCTGGATGATCCTAGAGGTCTTTTCCAAGCTGATTAATACTGTGATTCTGTGAAATCCTTTAGTGAGAGTGTGCTTTACACCCACCCCTGGGCTGCTGTTGCAGGTTGAAGCTGCCCTGCCTACCTTTGCTGAGTCAGGGAGCTGTTCCCAGCCAGGCTCAGACTGGCAGTACCAAGACTTCATGAACAAAATGTGTGGCTCTGAATATTTCCTCTTTCTCTCTTCCTTTTAATGTTAATTACCAGCAGCCCTCTTTGTTTATTGATTTCAAGATCTGTGCAGACTTGCTCCCAGCCCATGAAAATCCCAGTATTAGGCAATATTAAGGTCTAGCAACCCAGACCATAGCCATTAAAGTGGATGATTGCTACTGAAATCTGCCCAGCGGGGTCACACTGCATTGAACAAGTAGTAGGATTCAGGCCAAGTCCTATGTTAGGCAAAAAAAAAGTCCTATAATGAGACCAGAAGCTTGAATTTTACAACCTCATTCTGAGACCACCAGGGATGTGAAACCTTTTTGGAGACCACCTGCTGGAACGAGCCTCAAGCAGAGAAAGCCACAAGTGAGCCTCCGTTTTCTTTTGCCTTTACACGAGATGCAAACCTTAGCTTTTGTGTAATGTCAGATAAAAAGGCAAAGGTAATGGAGGAAAATATTGAGCTGCTGGTGAGAGGCATACAGAGATTTTTATGCACTGAGAGGTAGGACCACCTCTCTTTCACAGAGCACAGCAGACTACCAGATCACACAGTAACTCATTATCAGAAACCTGTAATTGATGTCTCCCAATGTTTAATACAGGGTCGTTTTTTTTAAACCACTACACTCAACTGCCTGCAAAGAAAGCAGCAATCAGGGCTCCTGGGAGGAAAGCAGGAGCTGAGTTAGACACTCCACAACTCACCAACAATCTCCATTCTCCTCATTATGTGGGACTAAGCTTCGCCAGCTCTCTCTCACACCTTTGCTTCCCAAGAGTGGTGAAATCAACCAGACCTTGCAGAGCAGAATATGTAAAGAGAGGAGGAATAAATCTCCTCTTTGCTGGGCATTTATTTCAGCTGTTGGGTGGAATAATGAACCTGCTCTGATGTGCTCTCCTGCAAATCTAATTGCAGCAGCATCTAGGGGGGTTTGTCTGTACAGCTAAGCAGTTGTTAGGCTGCTTTGTGCAGAAGAAGGGGATCTGTGTCATTGAATTCTGAGTGCTCCCTGCCCAGGGAGGTGGTGGAGTCACTGTCCCTGGGGGTGTTCAAGACAAGACTGGATGAGGCACTTAGTGCCATGGTCTGGTTGACTGGATAGGGCTGGGTGCTAGGTTGGACTGGATGATCTTGGAGGTCTCTTCCAACCTGGTTCATTCTATTCTATTCTATCTATTCTATTCTATTCTATTCTATCCACATTGGTGTGTATCTGTCAGATCCTTCTGAAACCTGTGAGTACTTTGGTCAGTATCAATCAATAATAGAGATTAAAGTGCTCAGAGGCATAAAGTTTCTACATGTTTCCTGAGAACAGTGCTTGGGTAATTAGCCCCAATCTATCAGCCATAAAAAGGACTATGAAGATAAGTGGTTTGTGAGCAATAGGGCCCAGCATTTAATGATGAAGGCCATAAAAATGAAGAGATACAGAGCTTTGCAGTGCAGCTCCGGTGGAGCTGTGGTTGTTTGGTTCCCACCACAGCCATCAGCCATCAGTGTGGCTGGCTGGCTGGGAAATGTGGCAGCAGCAAGCCCTTCCCCTAACTGGTGTGACCAGGCTGTAAGGACAAAGAGCCATCTGTCAGCACAGGTATTGTGCAAACAATTTGAAGGCAGAGATCCTGACTTGGCTGGGTGAAATACCCAGCAAGAACTACCAGCGGTTGCCACTCGCACCTCTGATGGTGTTGTATGCTCATCTGTGTGCACCTAAACATAAAGATCATAGAATCATAGAATGGTTTAGGGTGGAAGGGACCTCAAGGATCATCCAGCTCCAACCCCCTGCCAGAGGCAGGGACACCTCCCACTAGAGCAGGCTGCTCAAGGCCTCATCCAGCCTGGCCTTAAACGCCTCCAGGGAGGAAGCATCCACAACCTCCCTGGGCAACCTGTTCCAGTGTCTTACCACCCTCACTGTAAAGAACTTCCTCCTAACATCCAGTCTAAATCTCCCCTCTTCCAGCTTAAACCCATTCCCCCTCGTCCTGACATTACCAGACCTTGTCAATAGTCCCTCCCCAGCCTTCCTGTAGGCTCCCTTCAGATACTGGAAAGCCACTCTAAGGTCTCCTCGAAGCCTTCTCTTCTCCAGGCTGAAGAGCCCCAACTCTCTCAGCCTGTCCTCATAGCAGAGCTGCTGCAGCCCTCTGAGCATCTTCGTGGCTCTCCTCTGGACCCGCTCCAACAGTTCCATGTCCTTCTTGTGTTGGGGGCTCCAGAACTGCACACAGTACTCCAGGTGAGGTCTGAGGAGAGCAGAGTAAAGGGGCAGAATCACCTCCCTTGCCCTGCTAGCCACACCAAACCCTTCACCAAACTCTTCTGTAGCCACTTGGGTGAAAGAAACTTGCAAACAGAAACTATTCTAACTAAATGGAGGAGTTTTGTGATCAAATAAACTCCCCTGGAGGCCCCTAACAATGAATTCACCTAAAGCAGGCTTTGCCATGCTTACAAATAATTTGCCACCAAACAACTGTTTGGAAGGGAGGTTATTCTGCCCCTGTGCTCAGCACTGGTCAGGCCACACCTTGAGTGCTGTGTCCAGTTCTGGGCTCCTCAATTCAAGAGAGATGTTGAGGTGCTGGAAGGTGTCCAGAGAAGGGCAACAAAGCTGGTGAGGGGCCTGGAACACAAACCCTATGAGGAGAGGCTGAGGGAGCTGGGGGTGTGCAGCCTGGAAAAGAAAAGGCTCAGGGCAGACCTCATTGCTGTCTACAACTACCTGAAGGGAGGCTGTAGCCAGGTGGGGTTGGTCTCTTCTGCCAGGCAACCAGCAACAGAACAAGGGGACACAGCCTCAAGTTGTGCCAGGGGAGGTCTAGGCTGGATGTTAGGAGGAAGTTGTTGGCAGAGAGAGTGATTGGCATTGGAATGGGCTGCCCAGGAAGGTGGTGGAGTTGCCATCCCTGGTGGTGTTGAAGAAGAGCCTGGATGAGGCACTTAGTGCTATGGTCTGGTTGACTGGGTAGGGCTGGGTGCTAGTTTGGAGTGGGTGATCTCAGATGTCTCTTCCAACCTGGTTGATTCTGTGATTCTATGATTCCCTGGAGGAAAACAGCCCTGCTGCCTCTACAGGTTGTTCCTGCATGTTCATGGTGGGGCAGGGGTGAGAGGCACAATCTCCTGGGGTGGACTTTTCAGCTGGATGCTTAGGCAGGCATTCCCCCTATCTGGGGTAGAAGGATGAGTGAGCACACATGTAATGCCATTTGTAAAAGCCCTGCCTTGCTGGTAGGGAGATATCACTGGGTTCAAGTCCCTCCCATGGTATAGAAACCATCTGTGTATGTGTGTTGCAAAGCTGCTCAAGGCTTTTCCCATCAGAAATGCCACTTTGTTGATATCAACAAACTCATTAACTCAAAATATGTTTTTAAACAGTCAAAAGGGCTCTTTTTGACCCAAGTTTAAATATCAGAGATGTGGTTTCCAGTTCACTTTTCACTTAGAAACCTGAGTCCTTATGAATCCCAGCTGTTTGGGCTTTTGCCTTCCAATCTGCAGCCACAGACTTTAAATCTCCAGCAGAGGCAAGTGCAAGGGCAGTCACTGGAGCACATAGCAATGACAGGGCAGAGCTTGGAGCCTGAGGAAGCAGTAAGCAGGAGGTGGAACAGGGAGATGCTAGGGATAACAGAGGAGGGAGCTGAGAAAGCAGAGGTGCAAAATTTGGACCCAAATATAGGTATCCTGCTGCAGATGTTCCAAGATGTCTCCACTGCTCCTGACTTCTACTGAGACACCAAAATTGCTCTGGTGGGAACGTCTGGCATCTTCCCACCTCCATCTCCTGGTGGGTACAAGGGACCAATTCCTGTGGTTATGCCACACTTACAGACATCCAGCAGCTACCTGCCACAGGGAAGACTCCTCAGAGAAATCTCTTTGGCTGCAAGTTTCCATTTTGACATATTTGTACACCTTCCAGTTTCAGGAGCTCAAAGAATATTAAGACGAAAGTCAAACACTAAGTGATGTATCAAAATTACAGTTGCTGCTGTGAGGCCCTGCCAGGTGCCTATCCCAGACCCTGAACCTCTTTGCTTAGCCATCTCTGAGCCCACAGTCCCATCCCACAGGCAGCCACAGGCTGGACATTGCTCTCTTTCCCAGTGGAAGGACATTTTCCCATCTGATCCTGCTCAGCCCATCCCAAGGGCAGCTGCTCCAAAAGGATGGATACTTTGCACCCCCATGCCCCTATTCAGACAAAGCACAGAATCATAGAGACATCCAGGTTGGAAAAGACCCTCAAGATCACCAAGTCCAATCTATAAAGGTTGTCTCTAGGGAAGCAGGAGCCACCAAAATAAGTACTGCCTCTGAAACAGCAGCCAAAAGAAAAGTTGGGACCAAGTGGTGGCCAGCCCACATCCTCTCCCCATTTAGGCTGAAGGATCTGTGCCTGCCCACAGAAAGAGCCTTCCCTGCAGCTCGTCCCATGCAGTCAGGGTGATCATAAATCCTCCCCTCATTTATGAGCTATGAATAGGGCCCTGTCTGACCTAACTAGGGCATGGAGAAGCTATTAGACTTCAGAGCAGGAGCCTTGAAACACATGCCTGGATTCATCAAAGGAATAATGGAAGCTGTTTTTTCCAGGTGGGTTTGTAGTGGTGATGTTATTTCTAGACATTAGCCAATTGCAAACTCCAGCCATGCTGCTGAGTGCTGAGAGAGAAGGGGATGCATCTTGTAACTGAAGCACAAGATTGAGTCTTGAGGACCTTGCTGTGCTTCCCAGGCATGTGGCAGAGTGAGCACTGTGCCTGCCTACATGGGCAATTCTTTCTCTAATGACAGTCACAGGCTCACAGGCTCAGAGGATGTCAGAGATGGGAAAGGACTCAAAGAGATCGTCCAGTCCAATCCCCCTGCCAGAGCAGGACCATACAATCTAGCTCAGGTCACACAGGAACACATCCAGACAGGCCTTGAAAGGCTCCAGAAAAGGAGACTCCACAACCTCTCTGGGCAGCCTGTTCCAGTGCTCTATGATCCTTACAGTAAAGAATTTCCCCCTTGTGTTGAGGTGGAACCTCCTGTGCTGCAGCTTCCATCCATTGCTGCTTGTCCTATCCCAGAGAGCAAGTGAGCAGAGCATGCCCGTGTCCCCCCCCCGCCTTCTGACCCCCAGCCCTCAGATATTTATAGATGTTTATTAAATCTCCTCTCAGTCTTCTCCAAACTAAACAGCCCCAAGTCCTTCAGCCTCTCCTCATCAGGCTCCAGTCCCCTAATCATCCTTGTAGCCCTCCACTGGACTCTCTCCAGCAGATCCCTGTCCCTCTTAAACTGGAAAGCCCAAAACTGAACGCGGTACTCAGGATGACGTCCCACCAGGGCAGAGTAGAGGTGAAAGAGAACCTCTCTTGATCTGCTGGACACACTCTTCTTGGGCACAGTGGCACATTGCTGTCCTGTGCACAACTTGTTATCCACCAGGATAACAGTCCATGGTTGAAAACGTACCGGCAGCTGCCGCCGAGTGGCTTGGAAGTGGCACTGAAGGGAGAAATAATAATGGATTTGGAAATAAAATGAAGCAGGCTTCTAGGACTTTAGCTATGATGACATCAACACTGCTCACAGTTGGAGCTTAGAGTTTCTTCTCACATCCTCACTTGTCTGTCACTTCCTACCTTTGCCACCACAGGGTGTGTTCTGAGGATGTCAAATGCAAGCATAATCAAACCTTCCTTTTATTCCTTCCCGGCTAGCTCGAGATAGAACGAGATACTCTGTGTGACTGTGTGCATTTAGCTCTGCATATGACCTGAGCTAGATTGTATGGTCCTGCTCTGGCACGGGGGTTGGACTGGATGATCTCTTTGGATCCATTCCAACCCCTGACATCCTGTGTTCTGTGATCCTGCGATATGTTGGATCTCATCAGGAACTGCATTTCAAAACACTAAACTTCTGCTTTCTTCTGATCTTTCCTAATTTGCTTCCTGCTGTACAATTTGGATGGGATGTAAATGTAGGAGGGTACCTGGGGCAAGAGGGTATCCTGGGGCAAAAAGGACACTGAATTTAGTGGCATCTCCCTGCTGCACTTCAAATGGCAGATTTTATTTGTTAGGGTGCCAACATATTACAAGCATTCAGAGGCTAAAAGCAAGTGAAGCAGAGTAAAATGATCAAGTAGTGATAGGACTAGGGGGAATGGAACAGAGCTAGAAATGGATAGATTCAGACTGAATGTTAGGAAGAGATTCTTCAGCATGAGCATGGTGAGAGCCTGGATGGGGTTGCCCAGGGAGGTGATGAAAGCCTCATCCCTGGAGGTGTTTAAGGCCAGGCTGGATGAGGCTGTGGACAGCCTGCTGTAGTGTGAGGTGTCCCTGCCCATGGCAGGGGGGTTGGAAATAGATGATCCTTGTGGCTCCTTCCAACCCTGACTGATTCTATGATCCTATGATTATTGGATAAAACATAACTAACATTGAATGGAGGAGCCAGAAGATCTCCCAAATGCTTTCATGCCAAGGCAATGCCAAGGAGCTCTTCTTTCATTGCAGTCCTCCTCCACAGTTACATTTTACTACAATTATTTTCTTTTATCAAAATATATGATTTCTAGTTTGTCAGTGAGGCTGACTGTTAAGCTCCAAATAAGATTTACCTTCCAAAAAAAAAACATGTTTCTCCTGCTACTTTTGCCATGGCTTTAGCCTCTGCTAAGGAGTCACAGAGGAAAAAATGCAGCTAGGATGCTGTAAACATTTCCGAGTGCCTGTGCTTTAAGACCCATACTCAGATACCATCTAAAAAGGACAGGAAATTGGATGAAAGATTTTTGGTTTTAAACTTTTGGATAAAGTTTTATGAGAACCTAATCAGTTCATCCCCAAAGTGGTCACTAAAAGCGAAGAAGTGCTGCACTTGTGGATTTCAGCTTTCAGCACTACAGGTTCAGAATCGCAGTCATAGAATAGTTTAGGTTGGAAGGGACCTCAAAGCTCATCCAGTTCCAACCCCCGCCATAGGCAGGGACACCTCCCACTAGAACAGGTCACTCAAGGCCTCATCCAACCTGGTCCTGAACACCTCCAGGGAGGTTGTAAATCACAGAATGTGATCAAAGATCACATTCTGTGATTCTGTGCTCCACCACCTCCCTGAGCAACCTGTGCCAGTGTCTTGCCACCCTCACTGCAAAGAACTTCTTCCTAACATCCAGTTTCAGTTTCCCTTCTGCCAGTTTAAACCCATTTCTCCTCATCCTGGCATTACAAGACCTTGTCAATAGTCCCTCACCAGCCCTCCTGTAGACCTCCTTCAGATGTTGGAAGGCCACTCCAAGGTCTCCTCCGAGTCTTCTCTTCTCCAGGCTGCTGAGCCCCAGCTCTCGTAACCTGTCCTCATAGCAGAGCTGCTGCAGCCCTCTGAGCATCTTGGTGGCCTCCTCTGAACTGGCTCAAACAGTTCCATGCCCTTCTTGTGTTGGGGGCTCCAGAACTGCACACAGTACTCCAGATGGGGTCTGAGGAAAGCAGAGCAAAGGGGCAGAATCCCCTCCCTTGCCCTGCTGCCCACACTGCTCTTGCCGCATCCAGCACAGGGTTGCTGTCTGGGCTGCACTCACACTGCCGCCTCATGTTGAGCTTTTCACCAGCCTGCTTCATGTGGGCATTAGCATTTCCCCAACCAAATCAGGTTGTCATTTCTAAGTTGTTCAGGCAACCTGCTTTGTATGCCTGTCATTATGTAGGTTCAGCCTGAAGCTGCAATAGCTAAATGAGCACTGGGCAGCTAGATGGCTAACAGCATTACCACTGCATTGTGGTTTCCTTGCCATTCCTAGGTCTGCTCAGCTCGAGCATCCATTACAGCCAGCCTTTGGATTTATTGCATCAAGCTCAGAGCATTACATACATCTTCCAAGAGCTCTGAAAGTTGCTCTTCTAAATGTTTGCTAGTCCAAGCTGATTTACTTTTTTTCTCTTTTCTTTTTGGTTTGCTTTTTTTTTTCCCCATCTGTTTAACTTCCTCCTCATCTATCATGGCAGACAGCTTGGATCGAGCCAGGTTACTGAATTGGTTTGGCAGGGTTCTCTGGGATCCTTTTTTTTTTTTAATACAGTCATGTAATCCTTTAGGCTGCCTTCTTTATTTGCCTTTTTTTGCTGGAAAATATTTTGATCCTAAGACTAAAGCTTCATACCCTGGGAAGTGCCAAGTGGGAATGTCTCTAAGGAGCTGTTGTTGCCTTTGGCCACTGCAGTGCCATGCAGTGTGTGTTTCCTTCGAATGCCCACCATGGATCCAAAACTTTTAACTGAAGTGATTAATGTCTTGGTGGTGCACAAGTAATGCCTCTTTTGTTTCTTGTGTAAACACTGTCCTGAAGCTGATCAAAAGTCAATAATGCTACAGCACACAGGCCAGGCAGAGTGTTAAAAAGCAGGTAAATGCTCTACTGGCAAATCTGGGGCTCTCTTTTTTTAATGCACTAGGGAAGTCAAACAGAATATTGCCTATAGTGTCTGTTCCTCTAAATGGTCTCTCTTGTTTTGTCTTGGTTCTAAGAAGTCAGCTCTGAGATCTGCCTTCTGGAGGGACTGAGTCAAGGATCACTAAGAGTGATGAGCAAGCCTCTCTGCTTTACAGAATCATAGAATCAGAGTTGGAAGGGACCACAAGGATCATTTAGTTCCAACCCCTCTGCCATGGGCAGGGACACCTCACACTACATCAGGCTGTGCAGAGCCTCATCCAGCCTGGCCTTAAACACCTTCAGGGATGAGGCTTCCACCACCTCCCTGGGCCACCCCTTCCAGGCTCTCACCACTGTCACGCTGAAGAACTTCTTCCTAACATCCAGGATGAATCTACCCATTTCTAGCTTTGTTCCATTCCCCCCAGTCCTATCGCTCCCTGACATCCTAAAAAGTCCCTCCCCAGCTTTCTTGTAGCCCCTTTAAGATACCAAAAGGCCACAATAAGGTCACCTGGGAGCCTTCTCCTCTCCAGACTGAACAGCCTCAACTCCCTCAGTCTCCCCTCATAGCAGAGCAGCTCCAGCCCTCTGATCATCCTCATGGCCCGCTCTGAACACCTTCCAGCACCTCCACATCCCTCTTGTCCCAGGTGCTCCAGAACTGGATGCAGTACTCCAAGTGGGGTCTCACCAGTGCAGAGTAGAGGAGGAGGATCACTTCCCTCACCCTGCTGCCCACACTTCTCTTGCTGCAGCCCAGGCTCTGGTTGGCTTTAGATCAAGGGGAAGACATAAAGAAATAAATAGGAAGGACTCATTCAACCAAAAAGATGAGCTGCTGAAGGAGTCCCCATGGTGCTTGAAATAGCACTGTGGCAAGATTAACAAACATTCGCTTTCTACACTGCTTAGAGAAAAAAAATTACCCTCAGTGTCCACCTTTCCTTTGAGAAAAAACAAATAAGGTCACTGCCTCTTGTCACTGAAGGCTTCCTTCTTCTCCTGAGAGATGGCTTGGGCAAGGCTATGAAATGCAGATGAATGAGATCACCTTGGTGTTAGTAAGGACCCATCATCACAGAAAGCACACCGCAAGGGTTTGGACCAGAGTGGGAAGTGTTTCAATAGGGTTCAGTGTATAGGTTTTACCTCCATCAGAAAACTGCATTTATCCTTCAGATCGTTCAGGCAGAGCATTTTGTTAAGGCTGCATCCAAAGTGAAGCAAAGGTGGTGAAAAAGGAGTGTAAATATTGACCTTTGTTTTGTTGTGTTTTGTTTTGTTCTTATCTATTCCAGGCAGAATATGAAATTGCTCCAGATGAAAAGCTGGGAGAGAAAGGAAAGGAAATCCTGATGAAATACCTCACGCCAGAGGTAAGGGGCAGCCAAAGTGGCACTATTGAACAAATGCTGCAGGGCACACCTTTGGTGCACAGGGTGGGTACAGGCTCTGAAAGCCAGACTCCTAAATTTTATTGTAGCAGCCTCCAGTGAAAAAGCCCTGCAAGTCTTGTACAAACACTCAGAGAGGAGAACAAATCTGATCCAATCCAGAAACTGACTTCTAAGGATGAGTTTGAGTTTACCAGGGGCTTAATTAATCTGTGGATGAACAGGGGGCTTCTCTGGTCTCTTCTTGCTGTGCAAAACTCTACATCTGGAACACAGCTCTGAGAGAGCTGGAGGTGTTCAGCCTAGAGAAGAGGAGGCACAAGGTAGACCTTATTGCTCTCTACAACTACCTGAAGGGAGGCTGCAGCCAGGTGGAATTGGTCAACCAGGGACAGAACAAGAGGACACAGCCTCAAGCTGTGCCAGGGCAGGTTTAGGCTGGATGTTAGGAAGAAGTTCTTCAGAGCAAGAGTGGAACTGGAGCTGGAAGAGGGGAGATTTAAACTGAATGTTAGAAAGAAGTTCTTTCCAGTGAGGGTGGTGAGACACTGGCACAGGTTGCTCAGGGAGGTTGGATAAGGTCTTGAGTGACCTGTTCTAGTAGGAAGTGTCCCTGCCTATGCCTGGGGGTTGGAAGGGGATGATCTTTGAGGTCCCTTCCAACCTACACCATGCTATGATTCTAAGAGTGATTGGCATTGGAATGGGCTGTCTGGGGAGGTTGTGGAGTCTCCATCCCTGGAGATGTTTAAAAAGAGACTGGATGAGGCACTTTATGCCATGGGTTAGTTAATTAGAAGGTGTTAGGTGATAGGTTGGGCTGGATGATCTCGAAGGTCTTTTCTAGCCTGGTTCATTCTGTGATTCTTTGATCTGTGGTGTAATGGAAGTGACCTCAGCTGTTACCAGCACAAATATTTCCTATGCAGCTCGAGGAGGTGGTGGCATTTCATAGAATCACAGAATTTCTTAGATTGGAAAAGACCTTCAAGATCATCGAGTTTCACTCTGACAAGTCCTTGACTAAACCAAATCCCTCAGCACAACATCTAATCACTGTGAATCGCTAGGGTTGGAAAGGACCACCAGGGTCATCCAGTCCAACCTTCCTAGCCCATTAGGTAGAAAGCACTGGCGAATATCGTCCGTGGTAACAGAGAGAGTATTTTGCTAGATCAATTCCCACTCCTCCCCACCACCGTCTGCCCCGCGGACGTGCAAGAGTGGCTTGGAGCATCCCGGTTTGGAGACCGAGTGGCTGCGAGTGGCTCCTGGGGGCTGTGGGAGGAGAGCAGCTGTGTCCACAGGGTGGCGCTCCCGACAGACCCGCGGGGCTGCGGCGGGGGTTCTGGACGGGACACTTCGGGACTGCCAATTTTCAGGGCGGTTACAGCCATTGGCTGACTCCGTTTAACCTTTGCAAAAGAAGTGACTGCCAGTAAGAGGTAAACATCCCACTTCCAACGCGAGAGCCATCCCGGGACTTCTCCCGAGTTGCTTTCAGGAGGGGAATCAAGATGTACAAATGCTGCTTCCACTGTTTTACAAGAGGAACACATTTGACCTTCAGAAGAACTCATTGCATTTTTGGCAGATGTCTTTCTGGAGTGTTTAAACAATGCAATATGTTTTGGAGGTGCAGGGGCAGAGCAGACCTCTGTGGGTTTTTTTTTCCCCTTTCCCAGTCAGTCATTTTCCTACCATAAATATCAGTGCATACTTTCAGTTATCTCAGGCTGCATTTCAAGAGCTGGTTTCATTTTACTGAGCCTGGATAGTTTCATGTGCAGCCATTGAGCACTGGCAGTATGAGTCCCTGCTGCCTGCTCATTAGGGGCATAAAGTTCCACTGCTTTTTAAATCCACCCAGAGGACCATTTGTCTTAAAACTTCTGTCAGCAGAGGAACGAGGAACAAATAGCCAGGGGAAATATTTCCCACTGCTTCAGTCCCCAGCTGGAAATGGAGAAGGGCATTTTGCTCATAGTAGAGCCAGTAAAGTGAGAGAAGGATGGTACTGCTTCGTTTCAGAGATTCATTGAGTGGTCTGGGGCAGAAGGGACCAAGGTCCCATCCAGCAAAGGGACCTTGACATGCTGGATGGGTGGGCAGAGGCCATTGGGATGAGATTTTACAAATATAAGTGCAAGGTTCTGCACTTTGGTCACAACAACCTCAAGCAGTGCTGCAGGACTGGGGACAGAGTGGCTGGAGAGCAGCCAGGCAGAGAGGGACCTGGGGGTGCTGGTAGATAGTAGCTGAACAGGAGCCAGCAGTGTGCCCAGGTGGCCAGGAGAGCCACTGGCATCCTGGCCCGGACCAGGAACAGCAGTGTGGCCAGCAGGACAAGGGAGGTTATTCTGCCCCTATACTCAGCACTGGTCAGGCCACACCCTGAGTCTTGTGTCCAGTTCTGGGCCTCTCAGTTCAAGAGAGATGTTGAGGTACTGGAACATGTCCAGAGAAGGGCACCAAGGCTGGTGAGGAGCCTGGAGCACAGCCCTGTGAGAACAGGCTGAGGGAGCTACTTGAAAGGAGGCTGTAGACAGGTGGGGGTTGATCTCTTCTCCCAGGCAACCAGCAACAGAACGAGGGGACACAGCCTCCAGTTGTCCAGGGCAGGTTTAGGAAGAAGTTCTTGCCAGAGAGAGTAATTTGCATTGGAATGGGCTGCCCAGGGAGGTGGTGGAGTCACCGTCCCTGGAGGTGTTGAATAAAAGCCTGGATGAGGCACTTAGTGCCATGGTCTAGTTGACTGGATAGGGCTGGGTGCTAGATGATCTTGGAGGTCTCTATCAGCCTGATTGATGGTATTCTATTCTATTCTATTCTATTCTATTCTATTCTATTCTATTCTATTCTATTCTATTCTATTCTATTCTATTCTTAAAGATTATCTAGTTCCCACCCCATTGCCATGGGTGGGGACACTGTGCACTGGACCAGGTTGCTCAAAGCCTCATCCAACCTGGGTTTGTACACCTCCAGAGAGAGGGTAGCCATGACCTCTCTGGGCAACCTGTCCCAGCATCTCACCACCCTCACTGTAAAGAATTTCTGCCCAATATGCAGTCCAAATCTCCACTCCTCAAGCTTTAATCTGTTCCCTCTCATCCTATCACTACAAACCCTTGTAAAAAGTCCCTTCCCAGCTTTCTTGTAGGCCCTCTTCAGGTAGTGGAAGCCTACCATAAGGTCTCCCCAGAGCCTTCTGTTCTCCAGACTGAACAGCCTCAACTCTTGTAGCCTGTTCCCTGATCATCTTCTGGACCTGCTCCAGCGTTTCAATGTCCCTTTTATGCTGTTGGCTCAGTTTTCATAGAATCATAGAATGGTTTAGGTTGGAAGGGACCTCAAGGATCATCCAGCTCCAACCCCCTGCCATAGGCAGGGACACCTCCCACTAGAGCAGGCTGCTCAAGGCCTCATCCAGCCTGGCCTTAAACACCTCCAGGGAGGAAGCATCCACAACCTCCCTGGGCAACCTGTGCCAGTGTCTTACCACCCTCACTGTAAAGAACTTCCTCCTAACATCCAGTCTAAACCTCCCCTCCTCCAGCTTAAACCCATTTAATAACCCAGGTTTTCTGATGCCAAACCCTTTGACTGCTGTCCCATGGCATGCCTGCTATCCATAGTGCATGGAATAGCTTGGAGAGGTAAATGAATGTGCACTGGAGACCATTCTGAGCAGCTACTTCTTGTTCAAGAAATTCTGGTGGTGTTAATAGGGAAATTGGTGGAGCTCCAGAGGTGGAGCTTCCCTTCGCTGCCATGCTCTGCACTTCCCATTTGTCCTGTATACCTGATTTCTTGGGAGATAAAACTGCCACAGGATATTTACAGTCTGCTCTGAAATGTTTCTGATATTTGCAAGTTACCTGAGCATCTTTGGGCAGAAGTAAAGACAAAGATATGCTCCTTCCTCTGTAAGCCGAGGCTGCCTCCCCAGTCGCGGTGCTTCAACGTCTGCAGTGCTCTTGCCGCACTTTGCTTTTCTTCTTGACAGGGAACTTCTGCTTCTTCTCAGGGGGATATTCAAGCCCTTGAGCAGAAAACTCTTCCTAGAGGCGAGGTTGACTGTGCCATAGCGATGGGTTGCACAATAGATTTCCTACTGGGTCTCCCACACAACAAATTCTTGAAAACCAGAGCAAGGACTGCGTTAATTTCCTTTCTCTTAGCTACCTGACCGAGGTACCCAGGTTAGGGAGTCAGGTTGCCTACTGCCCTTTCTTGTCAAGAGAGAGAACCCAGAATCTCCCAAAGACACCCTTGAAGCCATTAGAAGTTAGTGATTTGAAGCCAGGTTAAGTACTCGCAGTCCAAGGGGGTGAACCTGAATCCGAATAGAATAGAATAGAGTAGAGTAGAATAGA
>WAAF01020667.1:75173-97997 GCA_013400475.1 Tricholaema leucomelas
GGACACAGGACTCAAGGTGTGGCCTGACCAGTGCTGAGTACAGAGGCAGAATAACCTCCCTTGTCCTGCTGGCCACACTGTTCCTGATCCAGGCCAGGATGCCATTGGCTCTCTTGGCCACCTGGGCACACTGCTGGCTCATCTTCAGCTACTATCCACCAGTACCCCCAGGTCCCTTTCCTGCTGGCTGCTCTCCAGCCACTCTGTCCCCAGCCTGTAGCGCTGTCCTAACAGAGTATCATTCTGGCCAGCAAAATTCCCCTTTTCATTAGGAGCTCTCCATTTAGTTTCAGTCTCTTGAAAGATCCAAAGTGCTGCTGATTCCAAAGTCTTCTGCTATGAGAGGGATGCTTCTTTTAAGTAGATGTGTGTCTGTGCTTCAAGGAACCTGATTGTCTTGACATAAAAACAGTGTGACATACAGCTTGAGTGGAAGCCAGAAAACTGTAGCTTTAGTCCCGGGACAGTTAATTCAGACTTGCAATGTGAGAAGTCTTTTCCCCTGGAGTGCAGGATCAGAAGCAAAAATGACAACAAAAAGTAGGCTTCAAGCTCTTTAATATTTATAAATGATTTTTTTTTTAGTAGTTGCTTGGATTTTTTAAATGTCATTCGTGTTTCACACACAATGTGTCAGGATATCATCAGCCTGAGGTTCATCTATTTGCATGGGGAGCATGAACTCTGCTGAATAAAGCATATGGCAGTTGCACAGCAGAAAGGAAAAGAAAATGCTTCCCCAGATGAGCAGACATCACACCAGTGCTGGCAGCCTCATGCGACTCACACTGCCACTGTCTGCGCCCTTGGCAGACACAGCACCGTTGGCAGACTCAGATGTGTGTAGAGCAGTGAATTCCCACCTGGAGAGCTCTGGATGAGAGCATTCAGCATCAGCCCTGAGGCTGCTAAACAAGCTTGGCACTTGCCAAGATGGTCAAGAGCAGAGCCACTTTTTCAGGCAATCAGTATCTGGGTGCTTCACGGCTTTGACATCCTGAACAGTCCCTAGGTGCTCGCTGAGGATGCTCAGAAGAGGTCTAGCAGCTTTTTGTCGTGGTTGATGCTAGGAGTGGCATGAGTGGGTCAGGTTTCCACCACCTTTGACATCCTGAACAGTCCCTAGGTGCTCACTGAGGATGCTCAGAAGAGGTCTAGCAGCTTTTTGTCGTGGTTGATGCTAGGAGTGGCATGAGTGGGTCAGGTTTCCACCACCTTTGACATCCTGAACAGTCCCTAGGTGCTCACTGAGGATGCTCAGAAGAGGTCTAGCAGCTTGTTGTCGTGGTTGATGCTAGGAGTGGCATGAATGGGTCAGGTTTCCACCACCTTTGACATCCTGAACAGTCCCTAGGTGCTCACTGAGGATGCTCAGAAGAGGTCTAGCAGCTTTTTGTTGTGGTTGATGCTAGGGGTGGGTCAGGTTTCCACCATCTGCCTGGCCTGCAGGCAACAGCAAGGGCAAATTTGGAATGCATCCTGACAGCTGGAAGGGAAAGCAGGTGGTTTAGGTCTCTGGAAGAAGTAGCTCAGAAGAGCAGCTTCCCTAAGGATGTGATGGAGTCCTCACCACTGGAAGTTGTCAAGATGTAATAGAACAGAGTGCTGGATAATATCATCCAGGCTCCCCTTACAATGGCAAGTTGGACCAGTTGATCTTTAAAGGTCCTTTCCATCCTGAGCTATTCTATGATTCTATGAACTCAGGTCCTCAGCTAGGAGGACAGCTCTCTGCCACCTCTGGTTGGCTAAACCTTCACATCCAACAGGCGATTCTGAGCTACCTGATGAGAGGGAAAGGTAAGGAGCACACAAGACCTTCACACTGAGCATGCCAAAATGCACACCTTTCCCTGGTGAGCAGGAGAGTGGAAATCCACAGGAAGACCTGTCCTTTAGCTGAAGACATCCTTGAAGTGTTCTTCTCTCCTTCTGGAGGAGGTCCAGCTATGAGATGTCTCCTCCACAATATATGGGGACAGGCAGTGGAGAGAGCTTTGTCCATTCGGAGGAAGAGACCCTATGAGGCATGTGCCACTTCAGTACTGTGGTCTGAAGGGACCTCCACCTGCATGCTGCCTTTGCTTAACAGCAGCATTGCCACACTGATCAAGAATGGACTGGAGTCTTGCTTCTTCAAGAGAGGTTTTTAACGGTTTCTATGAAATCACAGAATCATTGAGGCTGGGAAAGACCTCTGAGACCATCCAGTCCAGCCTATAACCTCACACCAGGACATCAGCTAACTCATGCCACCAAGTGCCACAGCCAAGCTTTCCTTAAACACCTCCAGGGATGGTGACTTCACCACCTCCCCGAGCAGTCCATCCCAGTGCCTAACCACCCTTCACATGATGAAGTGCTTCTAACACCCAACCTAACCCTCCCCTGGCACAGCCTCAGACCATGCCCTCTTATCCTGTCACAAGTTGCCTGGGAGAAGAGCCTGACCCCTTCCTGACTACACCTTCTTTTTAGGTAGTTGTAGAGAGTGATAAGGTCCCCTCTGAGTCTCCTCTTCTCCAGGCCCTTCTCCAGGCACTTAAAGCTGTCTTCTTGACTTACCGAGCCCGTAGGGCAAAAGTCCAAGCCACAGGAAGTCTAAAATTTCTGAGGTTATGAAATATGATGGTGAAACTGCTAACATGCATCTGTCACAAATATTTCTTTCCTGGCTTTTCATAATCTCTACAGTTGAGTGAGGGCTGCAGCAGCTCTGCTATGAGGACAGGCTGAGAGAGTTGGGGCTCTGCAGCCTGGAGAAGAGAAGGCTTGGAGAAGACCTTGGAGTGGCCTTCCAGTATCTGAAGGGGGCTACAAGAGGGCTGGGAAGGGACTATTGACAAAGTCTTGTAATGACAGGATGGGGAGGAATGGGTTTAAGCTGGCAGAGGGGAGATTGAAACTGGATGTAAGCAAGAATTTCTTTGCAGTGAGGGTGGTGAGACACTGGCACAGGTTGCCCAGGGAGGTTGTGGATCACACTGGCACAGGTTGCCCAGGGAGATTGTGGATCACAGAATCAGAGAATGTCATCTTTGATCATATTCTCTGATTCTGTGATCCACAACCTCCCTGGAGGTGTTCATGACCAGGTTGGATGAAGCCTTGAGTGACCTGTTCTTGTGGGAGGTGTCCCTGCCTATGGCAGGCAGTTGAAACTGGATGAGCTTGGAGGGCATAGAATCATAGAATCAACCAGGTTGGAAGAGACCTCCAAGATCATCCAGTCCAACCTAGCACCCAGCCCTATCCACTCAACTAGACCATGGCACTAAGTGCCTCATCCAGGCTTTTCTTGAACACCTCCAGGGGTCCCTTCCAACCTAAACCATTCTATGATTCTAAGTCAGAGTTTTGCACCTGCGTGCAGCATTTTTGCCTCCCTGCCTGACAGCTGCCATGTCTTACTGTACTAAATCACTTGTCCCCAGGAATTTCACTGTAAATCACCTGGAGATACTTTGAGAGACGCCACATAAAACTAAATGGATTTGAAATGGCTGTTCAGACAGTCTCCATATGCCATTACAGCTTGTATTTGGATTCAGCTGGGTACTAAAACCGTTACTGAATAGGATGTATAATGTGTATTGTTATCCCCATTAATATCCTTCAGAGGATGTGAAGAATGGCAGCAGCTTTAGTTTTTCTTATCTGAATTCCTGTGCAGTCTCCCTTCCTCCAGGAAATCTGCAGAATAAAGGCCAGGCTTGCAATTTCTTTCTTTGCTGCAGAAGGTTAGCTGAAGACAGCAATAACCTCCTTGCTCCACTCTAAGGCTGGCAGTGGTTGTTTTGTTAAATGAAAATATGTCTTTGTTTTTATGAACAATGATAGGATAAGGAAGGGAGAGAAAAGTCCTGTGCCAGGAAAACTGGCTGCTCAGCAGTGCTGGGCCTTCCACTTGTCTGCTGGTTAAAATCACAGAATCACAGAACTTTAGGGACCTTCAGAGATCATCCAGTCCAACCCCCCTGCCAAGCAGGATCCCCTAGAGTAGTTCACACAGGAATGCATTCAGGTGGGTTTGGAAAGTCTCCAGAGAAAGAGACTCCACAACCTCTCTGGACAGCCTGCTCCAGGGCTCTGTCACCCTCGCTGTAAAGAAGCTTCTCCTCATGTTGAGGTGAAACCTTCTCTGTTCCAGTTTGTAACTGTGTGTGCCAGGGGAAGTATAGGCTGGATGTTAGGAGGAAGTTGTTGGCAGAGAGTGATTGGCATTGGAATGGGCTGCCCAGGGAGGTGGTGGAGTCACCGTCCCTGGGGGTGTTTGAGAAAAGACTGGATGAGGCACTTAGTGCCATGGTGTAGATGCCATCCAGTAGATGCCATCCAGTAGATGACTGGATAGGGCTGAGTGCTAGGTTGGACTGGATGATCTTGGAGGTCTCTTCCAACCTGGTTGATTCTATGATTCTGTGTTGCTTCTTGCAACTCCCTGCTGCTTACCACCGAAAAGAGCTTGGCCCCAGCCACTTGACACCCACCCCTCAGATACTTGTATGCATTGATCAGATCTCCTCTCAGCCTTCTCTTCTCCAGACTAAACAGCCTCAGAGCTCTCAGTCTCTCTCCACAGGGGAGGCACTCAAGTCCTCCAATCATCCTGGTGTCTCTCCACTGGCCTCTCTCCAGCAGGTCCCTGTCTCTCTTGAACTGGGGAGCCTCAAACTGGACACAGAATTCCAGGTGTGGTCTCATCTCTCGGATCAGCTCTTTATGGAGAAGAAAACATCTCAGTAACATGGGCAAGATGAGATTAAAATGATAGATGAGCCTTTCAGCTGGATGCAGCCACACAGCTGAGTCCAGGCTCCTCTCACAAACACTGCTTCCAGCTCTGTGCATTGTCAGAGAAGAGTTTTCTTTTGGCATGCAGCTGCTTTCACCCTGACGCCAAAGGTCTTTGCCTTTGCTTGCTTTCTCCTTGAGATCTCTTTCTGCTTTCCTACTTTCATCACCAAAATAAATGGAAACTTCAGCACTTGTGCTTGAATGAGTCATCAGAGGCCTTGAGCAACCTGTTCTAGTGGGAGATGTCCCTGCCTATGGTGGGGGGTTGGAACTAGATGAGCTTTGAGGTCCCCTCTAACCTAAACCATTCTATGATTCTATGATCACTCACTGGTCTCTTCTCACAGGTACAGAGTGATAGAACAAGAGGGAATGGCCTCAAGTTGCTACTGGGTAGGTTTAGACTAGATATTAGGTAAACTTTTTTTCCCAACAAGAGTGGTCAGGCATTGGAATGAGCTGCCCAGGGAGGTGATGGAGTCACCAACCCTGGATATGTTTAAAGGTCATTTGGATGTGGTGCTTGGGAATATGTTTTAGGGTGAGCCTTGTAGAGTAGGGATATGAGTTGGACTTGGTGATCACAGAATCATAGGATAGTTTAGGTTGGAAGGGACCTCAAAGATCATCCAGTTTCAACTGCCCACCATAGGCAGGGACACCTCCCACTAGAACAGGTCACTCAAGGCCTCATCCAACCTGGTCCTGAACACCTTCAGGGAGGTTGTGGAGCACAAAATCACAGAATGTGATCTTTTATCTTCCTTCACTGGAAGGCTACTCCAAGGTCATCTCAAAGCCTTTTCTTCTTCAGGTTGAAGAGCCCCAGCCTGAGGAGCTTTTCCAACCTGAGTGCTGTCCAGAGCCTCATCCAGCCTGGCCTTAAACAACTCCAGGGATGAGGCTTCCACCAACTCCCTGGGCAAACCCTAACAGGCTCTCACCACTGTCACGCTGAAGAACTTCTTCCTAACATCCAGTCTGAATCTACCTATTTCTAGCTTTGTTACATTCCTCCAGTCCTGTCACTCTCTGACATCCTAAAAGGTCCCTCCTCAGCTTTCTTGTAGCCCCCTTAAGATACTGAAAGGCCACAATAAGGTCACCTGGGAGCCTTCTCCTCTCCAGAATGAGCAGCCCCAACTCTCTCAGTCTGTCCTCATAGAAGAGGTGTTCCAGCCCTCTGATCATCCTTGTGGTCCTTCCCTGGACACCTTCCAGCACCTCCATATCCCTCTTGTCCCAGGGGCTCCAGAACTGGATGCAGTATTCCAGGTGGGGGTTCACCAGTGTGGAGCAGATGGGGAGGATCCCTTCCCTCACCCTGCTGCCCACACTCTTCTTGCTGCAGTCCAGGCTCTGCTTGCTCTCTGGACTGCAAGAGCACACTGCTGGCTCATATTGAGCTTCTGATCCTCCAGCACCCCCAAGTCCCTCTCCACGGGGCTGTTCTCAAGGCAGTCACTGCCTACACTTCTCTTGATGCAGCCCAGGGTCTGGTTGGCTTTCTGGGAGACTTGTCAGGATGCTAAATACTTCAGTAGAAATCTTGGGCCTTCCTTGAGCCAAGGAGAGTTTTGTCATTTAATTAATTGCCCTGGGACTTTACCCTTTGACTCCATGGATTTCTCATCTCCCCTTTCTATTGACTTGACTACTCTAGGGGCACCATTTTAGGCAGAGATGATAGCATTACTCGGGGCTCTACTTTGCAGCTGGCATAATCAATACATAATCCAGTCCCCAGAGAAATCAATACATAATTCTTGTTGTTGTTCCAGAGACAGCACAATCAATATCTCTGCTGATCACTGTCTCTTAGTCCAGCAAAGTACCTTCTCAGCTTACTTTCTGACTGAGCTTCATCTTTCCAAAGTTCAGTTTGGGGGAAATCTCTGTGTGGCAGAAGGGCAACCTCGTTACTCAAATTGATGCTTTCTAATCAGCATTTATTTTAATAAGCATTCTTCTGTTGCTAGGGGCCAGGCTGTAATGGAGTGTGGCAGAGGAATCTGAAAAATCACAGCCTTGCCTTGATTAGGAGTCCCTTTGCTGTGGCTCTCAGACTAAGAGGCATTTTCTCACGGTTTGCTCAAGTCCTCTTTCCTCATCCTTTCCGCACTGTTTATAATACAAATGTTAGTTAACTAAACACTTACTGAGGAGTTCTTTCTCCTGCCGTGGTGCCAAACTGCACGAGGGCCCATGGAAACACCAAGGAGTCTGCTCTGCCCTGGTGATGCTGTCCCAGAATAGGTCCTTGGGCAGTCCTCTGTCCTGTCCATCAGACTGGAGGAGGGCTGCGTTTGCAATGCTCGGGCTGGAGTCATTAACTGCCCTGGGTTTATGCTGAGCAGTGCTGTTAGCTGAAGCTCTGCTTTTCCTTCTGTCTTGTTTTGGAGAGGTCATACTCCCGAGTTCACAAACTGCTTAACTGTTTGTCAGTTGTGGTCAGGGAGATCATTGGGATGACTCGGTCAGTGAGCAGGAGCCTCCAAGCTTCCCTCTTGTTTGCTGGAATTGCTCTGACTTGACCCTTTGGAAAAAGGAAACTTGCTTCAGCTAATGGATGTCAACCACACATGTAAACCTGGCTCACATCTGCCTGCTGAGGCAGGGCAGGCCCCCCAGGCTGCTCTGACTCCTCTCGGGAGAGCCGTCCCAAAGGGCTGAGGACACTGCGCAGATGAAGAGCGTCTGCTCGGGATTATCTGAGAGCAGGAAGGATGTGCTCATCTGCCCTTGGCTAATGAATATGCTCCTTACAGTTCCCTCCTCTCATTTCCAGGGGGTCTTCTTTCCCCTGTCCCCTCTGCATGCCTCTCATCACTTTGACTCAGTTCTTATGGCTTACCTGGCAGCCAGAGAAGATAATTCTAAACCTTTAAGGTTCATTCAACTTCTCCAGAGATAGCCTCTTCTGCCCAAATGTTTTGCCCACATGGGAAAAGAGGAATCAGCCTTTTCCAGCTGGCTGAAGCACTGGCTTGTAGAGCATCCATAAATCTGCAGGAGACAGCTTTTGAGTGTTTGCACAGAATGACATTAAAACAGACCTCTGCTGAGTCCAGCCTCATACATTCCCAACACTCATATTGCAGCCTTGCTTGTCCAAACACAGGGAGGCTTCTGGATGGAAGAGATGAGGGTCCTCTTTCTGCCCTCTGACCCAGAAGGAACCTAGGGAGACTTTGAGTGTCTTGGTTTTTAGATGATTAAAGTGCAATGATGTGAATTCTATGTTAGGTGTGATGCAGGCTGCATTGAATTGCACTGCATGGCATATCCACACAGTCCCTCTTACAGGAAGGGTATGGAGGTGCTGGAACATGTCCAGGGAAGGACCATGAGGATGATGAGAGGGCTGGAACACCTCTGCTGTGAAGACAGACTGAGAGAGCTGGAGCTGCTCTGCTATGAGGGGAGACTGAGGGAGTTGGGGCTGTTCAGTCTGGAGAGGAGAAGGCTCCCAGGTGACCTTATTGTGGCCTTTCAGTATCTTAAGGGGGCTACAAGAAAGCTGGGGAGGGACTTTTTAGGATGCCAGGGAGTGATAGGAGCGTGGGGAATGGAACAAAGCTAGAAATAGGTAGATTCAGCCTGGATGTTAGGAAGAAGTTCTTCAGCATGAGGGTGGTGAGACACTGGAACGGTTGCCCAGGGAAGTGGTGGAAGTCTCATCCCTGGAGGTGTTTAAGGCCAGGCTGGATGAGGCTCTGGGCAACCTGATCTAGTGTGAGGTGCCCCTGCCCATGGCAGGCAGGTTGGAGCTGGGTGATTCTTGTGGTCCTTTTCTAACCCTGGCAGTTCTGTGATTTGTGTCCCATTTATGCTGGCTGAGAGTAGCTTGGGCTTACAGTTCTGGCAGGTCCTTCTCAGGGCTGATAAAAATATACTCCTGTGTGAGAAACACTTTGTAGAGATGGTGAGCAGAGTAAATGGGACAAAATCAAAGCCATGAACTTTGCATGCTCACTCTTCACAAGAGCCAGCTCCTCTTTCCCCCCACCCCTTTTTTTGCACCATGCCTTTTCAGATAGGATCAAGACCTTCAGCTATATGTTTTTTTCCCCTGTCACTTCAAAATTTATCTCCCTGAAGGCATCTTGGGTGTGCAGGCTCTGCAGTGGGATCCAGAGGTACCTAAATTAGCCCTGACAATTCTAGGATTTCTGTGCAGGATTTCTCCATGGCAGGGAACCCTTCAAACACTTGACCTCTGCAGGCTTTCTGTCCACCTGCTGCCACTTGTGGCAACTTTCCTGGTTGGTTCAACTTTGGATTTCTGAAGCTAAAATCAATATAGATTCACCAAAATCTCTCTGAGCTCAGAATTCAGTGTGCTAAACTCGAAAGCAGTAACAGGCAACCATATGGTTGATGCCAATAGAAACGAACATGAAGAGACACATGATGAAGCTGGAAGTCAAACACACCTCATTTCACCTCTGCTGCCCTAGTAGGAGGCCATTAGGATTCTGGAAAAACATCTAGGGATGACCTAGTGTAACTGGAAGCATCACTAAGCTGGTAATGATAGAATCATAGAATCAGTCAGGGTTGGAAGAGACCACCAGGATCATCCAGTTCCAACCCCCCTGCCATGGGCAGGGACACCTCACACTAGATCAAGCTGGCCAGAGTCTCATCCAGCCTGGCCTTAAACAACTCCAGGGATGAAGCTTCCACCACCTCCCTGGGAAACCCCTTCCAGGCTCTCACCACTCTCATGCTGAAGAACTTCCTAACATCCAGTCTGAATCTACCCATTTCTAGCTTTGCTCCATTCCCCCCAGTCCTATCACTCCCTGATATCCTAAGAAGTCCTTCCTCAGCTTTCTTGTAGCCCGCTTAAGATACTGAAAGGCCACAATAAGGTCACCTGGGAGCCTTCTCCTCTCCAGACTGAACAACCCCAACTCTCTCAGTCTGTCTCCATAGGAGAGGTGCTCCAGCCCTCTCATCATCCTCATGGTCCTTCCCTGGACACCTTCCAGCACCTCCATATCCCTCTTGTCCCAGGGGCTCTAGAACTGGATGCAGTACTCCAGGTGGGGTCTCACCAGTGTGAGCAGAGGGGCAGGATCACTTCCCTCACCCTGCTGCCCACACTCTTCTTGCTGCAGCCCAGGCTCTGCTTGCTCTCTGGGCTGCAGATCACACTGCTGGCTCATATCGAGCTTCTCATTCACCATCACCCCCAAGTCCCTCTCCTTGGGGCTGCTCTCAAGCCAGTCACTGCCCAGCCTATATTGGTGCTTGGGATTGCCTCTACCCAAATGCAGGACCTTGGAAGCAGGAATGCCAGCAGTGTCATAAGGCATGTTTTAAATTTCACAGAAAGAAATAGAGCTCATTAAAATATCTCTGGATCAAGTGTGTGTGTGTGTGGGAAAGAATTTGTATTTTTTAAAGTCTTTTGCTTGCAAATGGATTTAAAAAGAATCAGCAGAGTGAATTTGTGACTGTGTGGCACTTCAGACTATTCATGTTTAATAGTTTGGGGGCTGGGTTTTTTCCCCCCTCCCCTGCAGTAATGCAACTACAGTTACAAAACTCACCCTGCATGCCAAGCCTCAGTTTGTACATTAATTTATTGCCTTTCAATCAAGCCAGGCTCTGACCTGAGTCAAAAATCAAGCAGTTTTATTACCCTGGCACAGATGCTGTTATGTCCAAGGAGCAAAAGTGAGGAAGAGTGGAATATGCCACTGTAAACACTGTGTTATGTCCTACAATAAATGTCCCCCCTCACCCATCTTTGCAGGTGGCTGTTGCCATATGACAGTTAATGGGTCGTGTAACACAAGTGATTAGGGAATGCCCTCTTTCCAGCACTGCCAGGTAGTGATTTTGTTTGCTTTCCTGGGTGTTTCCAGCCTCTCTCTGCATGTGGCACTCTGTTTCCTGCCTGATGTTTCTCTAATTCGCTTCCTGATCCTTTCTGAGACCTTCCTGAGCCCTCTTTCAGATTTTTCTTTCTTTCTGAGCGTTTCCTCAGGATTTTGACCTGCTAATGGAAAAATAAAAAAGATGGAAGGCAAAATCCCCACTGCACAGAGCACAGCCTGGATCAGACCTTCATGCATGAGCTACCTTCATGCAGAGCACATCGCTCGTGGGCTTCGGTGCGAGGATGGCTTGCAAGGGAGTAGTTACTCATCTTCCCAGGCTTCTGTCTCAGAGGAGTGAATTCAAGCAGGGATCTGTTTGTTTTCCTGCAAGAAAGCCATTCAGCCACTCTGAGGTTGTAAATGAGTGTTTATAGATTGAGGTTTTTGTGTTTTTTTTAATGGAATAGATGACATTTGGTTGAGCAGAGGAAGCCAAGCTATGACTAATGCAACATAAGGTTGCTCGCTGGTGTTTAGGCTATCCATCAATGCAGGAGGACATTAAAAGGTAGAAAGGTTCTGATAAGAAGCTGGACACTGGATGCTATCCAAACCCATTAAGCACATGTGACAACAGAGGTGGGGGAAAAATAAAAGCCTTCTGTGAACAGAAAGTTTGAAAAATACAGAATGACAGAATGTCAGGGGCTGGAAGGGACCTCCAAAGCTCATCCAGTCCAACCCTTGCCAGAGCAGGATCACCTAGAGCAGATCACACAGGAACAAACACATCCAGGCAGGTTTTGAATATCTCCAAAGATGGAGACTCCACAACCCCCTTGTTGGGCAGTCTGTTGCAGTGTTCTGTTGCCCTCCTCTTGCCTTTCTGGCTCCTAATGGTGAGAATGCTGTTCTGTTCCCAAAGTGTTCCCCAGAGCACGAGAGCAGGCTTTTTCCCCTTTGCTGCCATCCAACAGGTCAGTCCCCAACCCAGACTGATCCCTGGGGTTGTTCTTTCCCAGGTGCCAGACTCTACACTTGCCCTTTGTTGAATTTCATTCCATTTCTCCCTGCCCTCCCCTCAGCCTGTCCAGGTCTGGCTGAATGGCAGCACAGCCTTCTGGTGTGGCAGCCACTCCACCCACTTTGGTGCCATCAGCAAACTTGCTGACAGTGCCCTCTGTGCCCTCAGCCAGGGCATTGATGAATATATTAACCAGAACTGGTCCCAGTACTGACCCCTGTGGGACCCCACTAGTCACAGGCCTCCAACTACACTCCATCCCATTGACCACAACTCTCTGGGTTCTTCTCCTTCAACCAGTTCCCAATCTACCTCACTACCTGACCATCCAGAGCACACTGCCTCAGCTTAGCCAGAAGGATGCTGTGGGAGACAGCAGCGCCACAGTAAAAGGGTTCATGAGCTGAGGTGGTTGCTGTGGCCTTCTGTGACTGATTGGCACAACCTCTCCAGGCAAAAGAACATATTGAGCTCTTTGCTGAGGGCTCTATTGTCTTCAGCCCCTCTGTTTTGCTGCTTGTCAACATGTTTTGATGATTTAGTAGAAAGGGAGGGGAAACATTCAGCATGACTCCAGATCA
Organism: Tricholaema leucomelas; assembly: GCA_013400475.1. Taxonomy (NCBI): domain Eukaryota; kingdom Metazoa; phylum Chordata; class Aves; order Piciformes; family Lybiidae; genus Tricholaema lacrymosa; species Tricholaema leucomelas. The sequence continues at coordinate 87,410 of WAAF01020667.1, forward strand.
GCTCGCAGCTACAGAACGCTCCCCACAGTTGATGGGCGCCACTGATTTGCTTCATTTAGCTCCCAGCAAGCCATCTTGCCCTCAGTACTGAGTATACCATTTGATGGGAGAACAGGATCTGTCACTGGCCCACTCTCTGATCCTAGATGAGGTTTTTCATGTCTCTGTCCCTCATTCCCAGGGCTAGTGAGATCAGTTTGCTTCGGGAGCTATAGCTCTCATGAGAAGCATATGCAGTGCCTGGCACTATGAGCCTCCCTTCTCAGGTGAAATGTTTACACCCTGTCCTACTAGATAAATTGGTACTAATAACACAGCTGCTCTCCATGCTGCCCAGCCACCTCACTGCCAGTTCCTGCATCTCACAGAAGCACAGAAATAACCAGGTTGGAAAAGACCTTGGAGATCATCGAGTCCAACCTATCACCTAACACTTTCTAATTAACTAAACCATGGCACTAAGTGCCTCATCCAGCCTCCTTTTGGACCTCCAGGGGCTCCACCACCTCCCTGGGCAGCCCATTCCAATGCCAATCACTCTCTCTGGCAACAACTTCTTCCTAAACCTGCCCTGGGACAACTGGAGGCTGTGTCCCCTCATTCTGTTGCTGGTTGCCTGGCAGAAGAGACCAACCCTCACCTGGCCACAACCTCCCTTCAGGTAGCTGTAGACAGCAATGAGCTCTTCCCTGAGCCTCCTCTTCTGCAGGCTGCACACCCCCAGCTCCCTCAGCCTTTCCTCACAGGGCTGTGCTCCAGGCCCCTCACCAGCCCTTATCTAGACCCAGTCAAGCATCAGTCATCTCCAAGCAAATACTCTGGAATTATGAAGCATTGTGCTTTGCTGGTTTGCCTCATACAGCCCCAGATGAGTTGTGGTAGGGAAGAGAAAAAAAAAATAATAATAGAACTAAAAGAAACTGCAGAAGTTGATTATTTAAAGTGTTGCAGCTGCTCCTGATGTGGAGTTGGCTGCTTACTACACATACAGCTAAAACCCAACAGACAAAAGGCAGGAAAAAGAAAATGTTCTAACATTTTTCTTTTGCATAACACCAGAAAGCATCAGGAGCCTGCCTGTGCTGTGACAGTGCTGGGAGCTTTTCCCTTACCAGGTTGAAACACAGAATCATAGAATCAACCAGGTTGGAAGAGAGCTCCAAGATCATCCAGTCCAACCTAGCACCCAGCCCTAGCCAGTCAACTAGACCATGGCACTAAGTGCCTCACCCAGTCTTACCTTGAACACCTCCAGGGACGGTGACTCCACCATCTCCCTGGGCAGCCCATTCCAATGCCAATCACTCTCTCTGCCAACATCTTCCTCCTAACATCCATCCTAGACCTCCCCATGTGCCTAACCCAGACTTCCCAAAATCAAAATCCCACCAGGGCACTCTGTCTTCTATCATTGTTTTTCTTGGTTGGACTTTGTGATCTTGAATGTCTTTTCCAACCTAAATGATTCTGTAATTCTGTGCTGCTCACCATTAGTCAGTCACCAGCTGCAGGGTCAGAACTTCTCCAGATGAAACTTAGATTGAATCTGAGCAGCATTGACCTCCCACTCCCCCAAGCAGGGATATGGGGGAACGTCACAGGATCACAGGACCTCAGAGGTTGGAAGGGACCCAGAAAGATCATCAAGTCCAAAGTGCCCCATCCAGCCTCCTCTTAAACACCTCCAGGGATGAGGACTCCACCACCTCCCCGGGCAGCCCATTCCAATGCCAATCACTCTCTCTGGCAAGAACTTCTTCCTAACATTCAACCTGAACCTGCCCTGGCACAGCTTGAGGCTGTGTCCTCTTGTTCTGTCCCTGGGTGCCTGGCAGAAGAAACCAACCCTACCTGGCTACAACCTCCCTTCAGGTAGCTGTTGAGAGCAATGAGTTCTGCCTTGAGCCTCCTCTTCTCCAGGCTGCACACCCTCAGCTCCCTCAGCCTCTCCTCACAGGGCTGTGCTCCAGCCCTTTCACCAGCCTTGGTGCCCTTCTCTGGACACGTTCAAACGCCTCAATATCTTTTTATGACACCAAGCTGTGTGGCACAGCTGACTTGCTGGAGGGCAGGGATGCCATCCAGAGGGACCTGGACAGGCTGGAGAGGTGGGCCCAGGCCAACCTCATGACATTTAACAAGGCCAAGTGTAAGGTCCTGCACCTGGGTCGGTGCAATCCCAGGCACAGATACAGGCTGGGTGGTGAATGGCTGAGAGCAGCCCTGAGGAAAAGGACCTGGGGGTCTGGGTCGACGAAAAGCTCAACATGAGCCTGCAGTGTGCACATGCAGCCCAGACAGCCACCCTGTGCTGGGCTGCATCAAGAGCAGTGTGGGCAGCAGGGCAAGGGAGGTGATTCTCCCCCTTTACTCTGCTCTCCTCAGACCCCACCTGGAGTACTGTGTGCAGTTCTGGAGCCCCCAACACAAGAAGGACATGGAACTGCTGGAGCGGGTCCAGAGGAGAGCCACGAAGATGATCAGAGGGCTGCAGCAGCTCTGCTATGAGGACAGGCTGAGAGAGTTGGGGCTCTTCAGCCTGGAGAAGAGAAGGCTTCGAGGAGACCTTAGAGTGGCTTTCCAGTAGCTGAAGGGAGCCTACAGGAAAGCTGGGGAGGGACTATTGACAAGGTCTGGTAATGTCAGGACGAGGGGGAATGGGTTTAAGCTGGAGGAGGGGAGATTTAGACTGGATGTTAGGAGGAAGTTCTTTACAGTGAGGGTGGTAAGACACTGGCACAGGTTGCCCAGGGAGGTTGTGGATGCTTCCTCCCTGGAGATGTTTAAAGCCAGGCTGGATGAGGCCTTGAGCAGCCTGCTCTAGTGGGAGGTGTCCCTGCCTATGGTGGGGGGTTGGAGCTGGATGATCCTTGAGGTCCCTTCCAACCTAAACTATTCTATGATTCTATGATTCTCCAGTTGAGGGGCCCAGAACTGGACACAGTACTCAAGGTGTGGCCTGACCAGTTCTGAGTACAGGGGCAGAAGTACTTCCCTGCTCCTGCTATTTCTTTCCTAGTTTTCAGGTCTGTGCTAGCAACCAATCCATGTGGAGATTTGCTCATAGACTTTGTGTGGAAAACTGCTGTCAACATCTGCAAATGCAAACAGCATTAAAAGAGAAGTGCTTGGCACTGGAGACAGCTTAAGAAAAGTTATGAGTTGAACTTTTGTCCATTGACAGAAGCATTTTTAATTGTTTGAAGCTAGCTTGTTGTGGAATGTTTTCACAACCTGAGACGCAGCATACGCTACACATGGTTTATGTTTTGCAAGTGACTTTAAAGATAACTCATCATGGCTCAGTATCCTGGCTGCATGTCTGGAACTTGCCAGCAAAGCAGTTGTGTTCATGCAAAGGTTTGCATGAAGTCTTTTCGGTCTGAAGAGTTTGGTATCGTTTCTGCTTCCTGTCATTTGTGTGGCGATGAAGAGTCATGCTTCAGGGTGACTCACATCCACTGGCAAGGGCTGCTGCAAAATGAAAGCTTCTGTTTCCAGCTTTCTCTTCCACTACCTGCAAGCTGCAAATGGACTGATCTCTGGTGTTCATTTAGCTCAGTGAGACTTTGATTTCAGTCACAGATGTACATGAGCCAGCAATGTGCGCTTGTGGCTAGGAGGGGCAATGCCGTTCTGGGGTGGATTGGAAGGTCTGTGGTCGAGAGAGGTTCTCCTGCCCCTCTACTCTGCCCTGCTGAGGCTGCATCTGGAGTACTGTGTCCAGTTCTGGGCCCCCAGTTCAAGAGGGACATAGAATTGCTTGAGAGAGTCCAGCACAGAGCCACAAAGATGATGAAGGGAATGAAACATCTCTGTTATGAGGAGAGCCTGAGGGAGCTGAGGCTGTGCTGCTTGGGGGAGACTGAGAGGTGACCTCAGCAATGGTTATAAAGATGTGCAGGGTGAGTGCTCTGCTGGGTGATGCCCAATGCCAGGACAAGGGGCACTGGGTGGAAGCTGAGGCATAGGAAGTTTCATTTAAACATGAGGAGGACTTTTTCCCTGTGAGGGTGCCAGAACCCTGGAACAGGCTGTCCAGGGGAGTTGTGGAGTCTCCCTCTCTGGAGATATTCAAAACCAACCTGGATGTGTTCCTGTGTGATCTGCTCTAGGTGATCCTGCTCTGGCAGGGGGATGGACTGGATGAGCTTTGGAGGTCCCTTCCAGCCCCTGACATTTTGTGATTCTGTGATCAGCTCTTCTGCAAAACACAACTCCTAATCTCCCTGTTCACCACTCTATAAAATACTGTGAGATTGCCACCTAGCTCATGAAGGCTTAATCTTTCAGTGAGGGTTTACTGATTCAAGGTTCTTAGGGGAAAGACACTGTGTAAGGATAAAGAATTACCTTTGGACTCTGGACCTGCTCTCTTGCTTGCAAAGTCGATCTGACTGAAGTCACTACTATCCCTTTTTCTTCTCAGCATTCTGCAAGCTATGATTGTTTTGCAGGAGATAATGATGAGAGTTGGGGCTCTGCAGCCTGGAGAATAGAAGGCGTCAAGGAGACCTTGGAGTAGCCTTCCGCTGTCTGAAGGGGGTCTGCAAGAAGGCTGGGGAGGGACTAGTGACAAGGCCTTGTAATGGCAGGATGAGGAGGAATGGGTTTAAACTGGCAGAGGGGAGATTGAAACTGGATGTTAGGAAGAAGCTCTTTACAGTGAGGGTGGTGAGACACTGGCACAGGTTGCCCAGGGAGGTTGTGGATCACAGGATTGAATATGATCTTTGATCACATTCTGTGATTCTGTGCTCCACAACCTCCCTGGAGATGTTCAAGTCCAGATTGGATGAGGCCTTGAGTGACCTGTTCTAGTGGGAGCTGTCCCTGTTTGTGGTGGCAGGTTGGAACTAGATGATCACTGAGGTCCCTTCCAACCTAAAGCACTCTATGATTCTATGGTTCTATGATTGAGACAAGTGCCTTTGAAGTAAGAGTGTTCATCTGCAAAGAAGTTACTTACTCCCTTATTCAGAGCTCCAGGCTTCCTTTGGTGAACACTTAACACACAAACTCCCTTCCTCATCTGTTCTTGGGGCCAAATCAGATACCTGTATTTTATAGCCCAGGGTTCTGAAAAATCATTGACACAAAGGACTGAAAGAGGGCTCAAGAGCCTCTTGCACTGAACAGAGATGAAATACACTTGGGTCATGAGCAGATGTCTGTCTGCTCTCAGAGGTCTTTCAGAGCTCTGAGAACAAATTCCACAACATGCAACCTTCCAGCACCTGAAGAGGCTACAAGAAGGATGGAAAGAGACTATTTACAGAGGCCTGAAGGGATAGGATGAGGGACAATGGCTTCAAACTACAGCAGAGCAGGTTTAGATTGGATGTTAGGAACAAGTTCTGCACCATAAGGGTGGTGAAACCCTGAAACAGGTTGCCCAGGGAGGTGGTTGAGTCCCCATCCCTGGAGATATTCAAGGTAAGGCTCAGCAGGGCTCTGGGCAACCCATCCTAGTTGAGGATGCCTCTACTGACTGCAAGTGGGTTGGGTTAGATGACCTTTGGTGGTCACTCCCAACCCAGACCATTCTATGATTCTGTGATTCTATGATTCCATGATTCTGTAGCTGTTCTTGTGCTTCTCTGTGTGAAAAATGAGGGGGAAGGTGGAAATCTTCACATGCAATTAAGTGGATTCCTTCACATCATTCCCCCAGTGCAAGGCAGAACAGCAGAGTAATTGATCCCTGCCCTCTTTATTAAAAACATCTCTACATTAAAACACCTTTATCATGTTTCACTCCTAAGTCTCCAGACTAAACAAATCTCAGTGCTTCCTTTTGACATGGTTCTGTACCCTCTAGATACTTGCTGCTGTCTTACAGCTTTCTCAGATGGTGGTGACCCCCCCTTCAGTGTGGTGCCAGGACATGGGCAGTGCCAGATGCAGCCCTGAGACAGCTGCCAAGCAGGGGTGTTGTGATGGTTTGGGGTGTCCCCTGCCCCCCCACACTTTAGAAATCACCCAGACTAGACTCAGTCAGCTCTGGAAATCTGAATGAAGCTTATATTTACAGCTGGCACAATGTACAAGCAGATATTTACAGTATATACAGTTATAGACAGAAATATACAAGGTAAAAAGGTAATACAGACACAACTCCCCTCCCAGAAACCTGAGTCCCCAGGAGGGGCTCTCAACCACCCCCTCACCTTCCCCCTACCCCTCTCAACCTTACCCCAATCCCAAGGAAGAATGGAGGTTTGGCCAAGAGGATTAAGAAAGCAAAGATGAATCAGCCAAGCAAATGGAGGGTGAGGTTAGAAAGCAAGATGGAGTTCAGCCAGCAGCCTCAGCTTCTCCCCAGCAGGCAAAGCAGAAGAGAACAGCCCAGCACCAAGTGCAGAGCAAAGTGCCCTAATCTTTGTTTTGCCTTTCTTCTTTACACATCTCAGCAAGTCTGTGAGGGAAGTAGACACCACTGTTTTCATTTCTTAGCCTATGATCTAGCTCTCCTCACCAAAACATGCTAGCTAGGCTCAAACTAGCACAGGTGTCCTGCCATCCAGGCTGGCAGGGACAAGTGAAGATCCATTTCTTGTTTCTCAGACCATTGCTGATCCAATTCCTAGCCTCGTTCTTTTCTCACAGATTAAACAAGAGGGTAGCATAAAGCTGAGTTGTTGTCTTGCCAGCAAAATGTTTATATAAAGGTTTTCAGCTTCTGGCCATCAATGAGAAGATACAGGAGCTAGGAAGTTGTAATTAAAACCTGCTGAAAGGACTTTGGGCTTTTATTGAAGTGTCTGGTCAAAAAGGATAATATGATGAGAGAATTTTTTGTCTTCTGGATCAATTTGAGCAGCTTTTGTGTTTTCAGAATCTTAGGCTATGAATCTGGTTTGAGGTCCATCAGCTTTACCCTAGTGTTGCTCTGTCGACTTACCTGGCATCATTTCTGATTGGTTTTGAGGTCACTTCCAAGCTCTACAGTTGTGTGATTCTGTGGTTCTATGATTTGCATTATCAGAAGTGAGGCAAAGAATCACTTCCTTTGCCTTCAGGAAACAGAAGAGCAGGAAATAGAGGAAATAGAGGACTGTGCTGGTTAAAACTGCCCAAGGTTTTGTTTTGAGTGGGTGGAAATGTGCCAGGCTACTGCAGGTGTTTCTGAAGAGTTAGCAGAATACTCTTGGCCAGGCACTCAGATGTGATGCTCTGGATCACTCTTCTAGCTGCCATAAGACATTCATATGCTGGGAAAGGTGTCCCTGTTGGAAAAGGTGCCTCTGTTCCCCTGTAAAAGCTGAATTTGCTTTTACAGCCACAACCCAAAATGCAAGGGGAGAACAATGTTAATAACCATGGCATTGGGGCTGCAGAAGCCTTTTGCACCTCTCCAGGGATGAAGGAACTTTTTCTTCTCTAAGTGGTCAAAGTGTTACCTTTGGAAGCTTTCACTCTTGGGATCCAAAGACTTTCTTGCACTCATAACCTGTGCCACCTAATTGTTCTCCAGGGGAGAAAAAAAAGTAGGTTGGTTTGGGTCTGGGCTTGTAATTGTTGCTGAATTTGTTTGGATATATATGGAGCTGTAGGTATTAACAGTCCTCAAACAAGGAGAATGGCAGTTGTGGTTATTTAATGGGAGCAGTGGGAACTGTGAAGTCTCAAGTTAAATCTCAGGCGAGATCCTATAAAGAGTTCCTAGAACTGTGTGCAGAGTTGGGAAGGGTTGGAAATGCTCCTCTCATAGATGTGGTGCAACTGCTCTGTCACAGAATCACAGAATTAACCAGGTTGGAAAAGACCTCTAGGATCATCCAGTCCAACCTAGCACCTAACACCTTCTGATCAACTAACCCATGGCACTAAGTGTCTCATCCAGCCTCCTCTTAAACAGTCCCCAGGGATGAGGACTCCACCACCTTCCCTAGCAGCCCATTCCAATAGTGTCCTGCATAAGGACACAGAGTCAAGGAATCACAGAATCATTTAGGTTGAAAAAGATGATTGAATACAAAATGTTTAATTGAGTTCTAAAACAATCAGTCTGTGAAAAAAAGTGTGTGTATGGGGGGGGGGGTATAAAAAATGAAGTGGTGAAGTAAAGCATTTCTCTCACTTGCAGACTGGGATGCAGACCACCTTCTTCTCAGGCAGCTTTCTCAGCTTAGCCCAGCTCAGCTCTGTATCCTTAGTCTTTCTTATGGGATGCTTGTTGCCTGTCACAACCAATGCACTCAGGCACTGGAATGAGCTGCCCAGGCAGGGTGTGGAGTCACCCACCCTGGATGTGTTTAAGGGTGGTTTAGATGTGGTGCTTAGGGATGTGATTTAAGGTGAATCTTGCAGAGTAGAGTCCTATGCTGGACTTGATGAACCTGAGGGGCTTTGCCAACCTGGATGATTCTGTGATTTCTCTCATTTGCAGACTGGGATGCTCATTCCTTTATTCCTTAGATTGTGAAAACACTTTTGCATCCATTGTGTGACCCTCAAAATTCTTCTCCTGATCTGGAAACAAATCCACATTCCTGCTCAGACTCTTCCCTCAGTTTTGTTACACAAAGCACATCACTCTTGAGAGAAACCCTTTGACTTTAATCACAGTTACTACTTCTGTCTAGCAGGAATTGAAATAGATTCTTTTTCCCAAAATAGCACCTCTGATGGCTCCTCTTTGACCAAAATGGGCTTCAGCCAGAAATTTTCATTCCAGATGTAAACATGGCCCAAAGTTGAGGAGGAGCTCAGTTCCTGAGGGTGTTGTGTTAATTTGCTAAGAGAAGCAAAGATATTTATTAATGTTTATAAAGATGTGCAGGGTGAGTGCCAGGAGGCTGGAGCCAGGCTCTGCTGGGTGATGCCCAATGCCAGGACAAGGGGCACTGGGTGGAAGTTGAGGTAAAGGAAGTTCCATGGAAACATGAGGAGGAATTTTTCCCTGTGAGGGTGCCAGAACACTGGAACAGGCTGCTCAGGGGGGTTGTGGAGTCTCCCTCTTTGGAGATATTCAAACCTTGTCTGGATGTGTTCCTGTGTGATCTGCTCTAGGTGATCCTGCTCTGGCAGGAAGATTGGACTGGGTGAGCTTTGGAGGTCCCTTCCAGCCCCTGACATTCTGTGATTCTCTGATTTGTTGTCCAGTGACTAACAGCCTATGAAAAAGTCCATTGAGGCCTGGGAGAGATCATTCTCATTATCTCTTAGATGGCAATGTGAGGGTTCATCTACCTCTCAGGAAACTGCAAAGACTTCTTCATTACTAGAGATCTACTCTGTGATTAAAAGTGGCTGCTCCCTTGAAATCTTTTGCTGAGGGAGTGGAGGAATCTGTGGAGGAAATGAGGAAAGATTTCAGTGAGATCAAAGCTGTTCAGCATGTCCTGTAGATTGTCTGTCAAGGTTGAATAGTGAGATTGCGTTTCACAGCATGCACAGGCAGTTCTGTAAACCACATTCCTGTTTAAAAACATGAAAGTGGAACAAACTTACTTGTCACAAGTGGGATCATATCCACGTTTTAGCAGTGGGAAGTTAAAAATAAGACTTAATTCGGCTTTCAGCATGCTGGAGATTTTCTCTGGCTTCACCTCTGCCCTTTCCTCTGTCCTCATTCCCAGTGTTTTCACTCTGCCTGCGATGCATTTCAGTGCTTGCCGAGATGTCCCCAGCTAAGGGTGAGTTAATGAGAACATCTGGCTGGGAATGAATGATGATGGTCTGCAGCCCACCTACTCAGCACATCTGGTGGCCATGGTCACGGATGGGGAACCTTATCAAGTGTTAATGCTTCTGGAGGGAGAGAGGATTTTGTCACGTGGGGCTGGATTTATTGAACAGACTCAGATCTGATTGGTTATATAAATGAGCTTTCACTTGAAGGGGAGGAATGTCTCTAAGTGTACACACACAAACATACACTTCTTCTCTGGAGACTTTCAAGCCCTACCTGGCTGCATTCCTTTGCAGACTACCCTAGGGGATCCTGTCTTGGCAAAGGGGTTGGACTTGATCTCTGGAGATCCTTCCAACCTCTAAGGTTCTGTGATTCTGTGATTCTCTATATACTTGCAGTGTCCTGTCAGTAAGTAACAATGTGGATTGCCTAAAATCTGTCTTCATAAGTAATTAGTCACAAAGGTCCTAAAGGGGTTAACCATCAAGGCATGCTACAAAAGGCTTCTCTGTGGTAATCATAGAATCAGTCAGGGTTGGAAGGGACCACAAGGATCATCTAGATCCAACTCCCCTGCCATGGGCAGGGACACCTCACACTAAAGCAGGCTGTCCACAGCCTCGTCCAGCCTGGCCTTAAACACCCCCAAGGATGAGGCTTCCACCACCTCCCTGGGCAACCCATTCCAGGCTCTCACCACTTTCATGCTGAAGAACTTCTTCCTAACCTCCAGTCTGAATCTACCCATTTCCAGCTTTGTTCCATTTCCCCCAGTGCTATCACTCCCTGAGAGCCTAAAAAGTCCCTCCCCAGCTTTCTTGTAGCCCCCTTAAGATACTGAAAGGCCACAATAAGGTCACCTGGGAGTCTTCTCCTCTCCAGACTGAACAGCCCCAACTCTTTCAGTCTGTCCTCATAGCAGAGCTGCTCCAGCCCTCTGAGCATCCT
>WAAF01020667.1:98547-123389 GCA_013400475.1 Tricholaema leucomelas
AAAGAAAGAAAGAAAGAAAGAAAGAAAGAAAGAAAGAAAGAAAGAAAGAAAGAAAGAAAGAAAGAAAGAAAGAAAGAAAGAAAGAAAGAAAGAAAGAGAAAGATGGATTTTTCAGGCAGCACAATGAATCAATGAAGTGAAAACAGCAGGCAAAATCCTTTTCTGTTCAAGAGAATGACCTGTACACGCTTCAGGCCAGCACATTTTTCATGGGATGCAAGGGAACAGTTCAAAGAATTGGCAAGGAGTGGGTCCTGCATATTCATGAGGGCTGGGCAAGGAGGTGAAGGTGGAGGAGAAGGCAGAAAAGCAGTGTGAGGCTAGGGCGGAATGTGGAGCGAGTTACCACGGGATCCTATTTTACTGCTGTTTGACGTAAAGCTCCTCTGCTTTTACACAACCACTGGAATTGAATGGGAGCAGCTTAGGGCATAAAGAGTGAATGTGTCTTTTAAAGGTTGGAAGAGGAGAAGCTGCACCTCATCACTGAGATAATTGTGCCTCTTTCTTCTCACAACAGTCTCCAGCCTACGTTCCCGAAGTCGGTCAAGACCTTATCCAACAGGCAGAGGAGAAACTCGCAAACAGCCCCTGCAAAGAGCTCTTTTCTCCCTGTACAAAGTAAGTATAACTCGATACCCAGAGGTTGCAGGGCTGCAGCCAGCAGCCTGGCGGGGACGTGCCAGGTAAAGGGAGATATTTCCATCTGAACCCGAAGCAGGCTACCTTCAGCTGATCCTAGAGGCATAGCCGACAAGCGGTGAAGTCATTTCACCCCAGCACAACATAATGAATATTTCCATGCCATTCTATCCACTCCACACAGGCACTTAGTGTTTCAGGTATTTGACAGAGTGTCCCAGCCAAGGAAGCCAGCCGTGGATTCCACGCTGTGTGAAAAGAGCTACAATGATAATGGATCCAAAGAAAACATCTCTGTTTCAAAGCGAATAAAAATTAAGTGGCTCTACAGTCCATTTAGGCAGAGGAATGTGCAAACTTGCTCCACGTGGCTTTTCCAGAGAAACCTTCACCGGCAGAATGGGGCTTTTTTGAGTGCTTTCTGTCTGCCTGTGATGTCCAAACCGAGGCGCGTCGTCGTTTCAGCCTTTGGCTGGGAAAAGGCTTATCGGCTCCTGCAGCCCTTGGGGCTGTCGGGCACCAAAGCCCCAGGTATGCAATCTGCATTTGCCAAGGCTCACCCCGGTACCTCCAGGCCAGCAGATCATAAACCAATGAAAATATGAGAAGGAGAGATGGTGGTGGCAGGCTGGCCCGTGTGGTTTCTGGCTGAGCCTGGTTGGTTTTCCCTGGGTGATGTAATGGGGATTTGTAGAATTCGCTCCGCTGTCAGTCACTGTTTTGACTCATTTTGTTGACCTTTTCTGTTTTCAGTTATTCTTTGCGTTGGTAGGAGATGTGGGTTATTTCTGGCCTCCTCTCAGAACATCACCAGTTTCCTTACATTGGCCTGCTCTCATGTAGAGATGCTCATATAACTTGCACCAGTTGCGTGTGCCAGTCCCAGCGACAAAGGCAGAGCTGTGCTCGATGCGACCCTTCCCCCTCCCCTTGCCTTCCAATGCCTGTTTCCAGTTCTCAAATCGGTTTGAAAGCTGACAGTTCCCTCTCAAATGCACTTTGTTGTTGCCAAAGAAGGGAACTAAAAAGCAAACAACTGCTGAAAGGCAGCTATTGTTCTTTAAAATACATGCAGCTTTTAATTAACTGAAGGGAATAGGCTAGCATGGGGACACCGCTTCATCCGGGCTCACATTCACCCACAGCCGTTCCCTCGTCCCAGCTCAAGTGGATAAATGAGCCAGGTTTGAGCCCTTGGTAATCAATATGCTGCTCATCTCACAGGGGCTGAAACGGGCTGAAAGGGAAGCTTTAAAAACTTGCTGTTGGCATTTGATCTAGGGCAGGGTGTCCCTGCCTGTGGCAGGGGAGTTGGAACTAGATGATCCCTTCCAACTCTGACTGATTCTATGATTCTGTGATTCTACCTCCTAAAGGTACTGAAAGAATAATGTTAATTTTGGTAGAGTTTGCAATCAGCCTAGAAAAGGGAGCCTGCTGGCCCCATAGCAGGGTGCGTGGATGAGATTCAGATGCATCCTCATAGATCAGATGGGTCTGCAGGAGAAATGCATGCATAGCTCTTAACTTCTGCTTTGACCTTTATTATTTCAGCTGTCTGGTACTGGCCTGCTCCTTTTTCCCCTAGAACTGCAGCTTTGAATTTGGACATTGGTTAATGATCATTAAGACATCCATCCTCTTTTATTTTGCAAGCTTGAAGGGAAATAATATCATCTGTGTCCAGTCAAAGCTAATGAAGGCAACCAAAATTTGACTTCTGAATGCTGAATGTGCCATCATCTGCCTGTTCCAAACTGATGGAGCAAGAATTACCAAAACCAACCAAAAATAATTCAAACAACTGAGAAATTCCCAAGCCTTATGAATAGTAGCTCATAAAGAGAGAGGAACTAAACTGGGGAGACAGATTATTCATGGTGAATTGTTTGCTCAGGGCTAGAACTGCCCCAGGGTAAGACATAGATTATCCATTCCCCAAGCTGGAGTCACCTTTCAGAGATTTCCTCCTCCAGAAAAATCTGGAAATGTCTGTGTGTCCTCAGGTGGAGACACAAAAAATGTCTGTGTACTCCCAAGACAGAAAAATCAGTTCTTGTGGGCATTTTTCACCCAAACCCAAGTTTTGTCCCTGACAGTGCAGCCAGCAGAGGTGGATGCAGTAGCCCTGGTAAGCAAGGCAAGAACCAAAACCAGCAGGTCGACAGTCCCCTGTTAACTGATGTGACCACCTTCTTCTCAGGCAGCTTTCTCAGCTTAGCCCAGCTCAGCTCTGAATCCTTGGTCTTTCTTATGGGATGTTTGTTGATCTTTGCTTGTTGCCCGTCACAACCAATGCATTTCTCCCATTTACAGACTGAGATGTTTGTTCCTTTACTCCTCTGATTATGCAAAACACTCCATTGTGTGAGTCCCAAAATTCTTCTCCTGATCTGGAAACAAATCCACATTCCTGCTCAGACTCTTCCCTCTGTTTTGCTGTAGTACACAGCTCTTAGGGAAAACCCTTTGACTTCAATCACAGTTACTACTTCTGTCCAGCAGGAATTGAAATGGATGATTTTATTTTTTCCCCAAAATAACACCTCTGATGGTTCTTCTTTGACCAAAATAGGTTTCAGACAGAAATTTTCGCTCCAGATGTAAACATGGCCCAAAGTTGAGGAGGAGCTCAGTTCCTGAGGGTGTTGTGTTAATTTACTAAGAGAAGCAAAGATATTTGGTGTCTAATGACTAACAGCTATGGGAAAGTCCATTGAAGGCAGTGAGAGATGCCCTGCTGCTGCTGAGCAAGCAGAACCAGGACGTGTTTGTCGCTCTTCAGCTTGTGTAAGGCCTCCTCTCATGAAATTCCTAGCCTGAAACCATGAGTAGAATTCATCATGAAATAAAGAAGTGAAATGACTCTGCCACACATGAAGTCTGGATTTTCTCCTCTTGTTTTGCTCCTCTTCTGTTCCAAGTTCAGGATTATAAAATGCTTATATATCCTTTTCATCTGAGATAGATCTGTCCTTGAGCACCTCAGCGGGGAGCCATTCCAAGAGTACCTAAGCAGCATGTACTTTGACAGGTTTCTCCAGTGGAAGTGGTTGGAAAGGTAAGCACCACCATTTGAATGGTTTATTTTTTTTTCAATTCAGAATGAGTATCAAAGGTTTATTTTCACTCTCCATGCAAAGTCTGGAGAATACACTCAAAATCTGGCAGCTGAGGCAGCCTGTTTGCTCCCTTTGTTTTCAAGATAAAGACAGCTTGGCTTTTCTTCAGCACTACCAATGCCCCATCCTAATGTTTGCCATTTATGACTCTCTCTGTGCAGCAATTCACAGAATCACACAGAAACATCCAGGTTGGAAAAAGTCCCTCAGGATCACCAAATCCAACCTAGAACCCTACTCTACCAGACTCACCTTAAACCATAGCCCTAAGCACCATATCCAAACCACCCTTAAACACATCCAGGGTGGGTGACTCCGTCACCTCCTTGGGAAGCCCATTCCAGTGCTCCTTCCTCTCACTGATCTCCTTCAGGAAAGTCCACCAAGACTCATTCCCTAATTCCCTGACCTGTACTACAGGCAGAGAGCTCCAGGAAGGCCTTTTTGGTTTTGTTTGTTGTTGGAAGGTTAAAGAAGAGGCTTTAGCCACAGGGAGATGCCATATACCCATAACAAACCCATGTATCAGCATCAGTATAGGTTGGGGACTGACCTGCTGGAGAGTAGTGGAGAAGGACTGGTGGATAAAAGGGTGACCATGAGCCAGCAATGTGCTCTGGTGGCCAGGAAGGCCAATGCCATTCTGGGGTGTGTTAGAATGGCTGTGGTTAGTAGGTCAAAGGAAGTTCTCCTGCCCCTCTACTCTGCCCTGGTGAGGCCACATCTGGAGTATTGTGTCCAGTTCTAGGCCCCCCAGCTCAAGAAGGACAGGGAGCTGCTTGAGAAAGTCCAGCACAGAGCCACAAAGATGATGAGGGAAGTTGAACATCTCTGTTATGAGCAAAGCCTGAGGCAGCTGGGGCTGTGCTGCTTGGAGGAGACTGAGAGGTGACCTCATGTTTATAAATATGTAAAGGTGAGTGCCAGGAGGCTGGAGCCAGGCTCTGATGGGCAATGCCCAGTGACAGGACAAGGGGCAATGGGTGGAAGCTGAGGCATAGAAGGTTCCCTGTGAATCTGAGGAGGACTTTTTCCCTGTGAGGGTGACAGAGCACTGGAACAGGCTGCCCAGGGGAGTTGTGGAGAATCTCACTCTAGAGATATTCAAGATCTGCTAGGATGTGTTCCAGTGTGATCTGCTCTAGGTGATCCTGCTCTGGCAGTGGGGCTGGACCAGATGATCTTTTGAGGTCCCTTCCAAGTGCTGGCATTCTGTGATTCTATGATATACAAAAGTCATGGTTATGTTGGCATGAAACTCGATTTAATCAGGAGCTCAATCTCCAGCTGCAGCCAAGCAACAGACATGATTGATGTCTGGGATATGGATAGTGCTCCTTCCTCCTCCATGAATGTGCTTACACCCATAGCTCTTCCTCAGCCAGTCCCTTCTCTCTAAAAGGCATCAGACTCTGAAGATGAGGTGCTAAAACAAGCAGCCTGAGCAACTTTTTCACCCAGGATGCTTCTGCATGGCAAGTGAATCCAAATAGACCTACAGCCTGTAGAAAGGTAGAAATCCAAATCTCCTGTGATCTGAGAAATGTCTGGAGAAAAGAAGGCTCCCAGGTGACCTTATTGTGGCCTTTCAGTATCTGAAGGGGGCCTACAAGAAAGCTGGGAAGGGACTTTTTAGGCTGTCAGGGAGTGATAGGACTGGGGAGAATGGAGCAAAGCTGGAAATGGGGAGATTCAGACTGGACGTTAGGAATAAATTCTTCCTCATGAGGGTGGTGAGAGCATGGAATGGGTTGCCCAGAGAGCTGGTGGAAGCCTTATCCCTGGAGGTATTTCAGGCCAGGCTGGATGAGGCTGTGGACAGCTTGCTTTAGTGTGAGGTGTCCCTGCCCATGGCCAGGGGGTGTGGATCTAGATGATCCTTGTGGTCCCTGACTGGTTCTATGATTCTGTGCTTTTCACTCTGGGCCCTGTCACCATAGCACACCTTGGAGGACTCTCTGCACTTCTTTATATCCTACCTACAGCATCTACGATGTTAAACGAATAAAGCCAGGCTCTGTCTTTTGCATTTGCAAACACCGTGCCCAGGCAAGGCTGAAACAGATACTGCTCACTAGAGGATGGAAGAATAAAACATAAATCCATCCCAAAATACCACTTCTTATGTCTAAAGCTCTATTTAGCAGTATTGGGGTACGTTAGGCACATGAGGTGTGGTTAAAGCACCCTCAGCAGCTTCAGTTGTCTTTCTGTTGGGCTGCACTTTGGACTTAGGCTGTCAGGTAGTGATAGGACTGGGGGGACTGGACAAAGCTAGAAATGGGTAGATTCAGACTGGATGTTAGGAGGAAGTTCTTCAGCATGAGGGTGGTGAGACTCTGGAAGGGCTTGCTCAGGGAGGTGGTGGAAGCCTCATCCCTGGAGGTGTTCAAGGACAGGCTGGACGAGGCTCTGGACAGCCTGATCTAGCGTGAGGTGTCCCTGCCCATGGCAGAGAGTTTGGAAATAGATGATCCTTGTGGACCCTTCAAACCCTGACTGATTCTGTGATTCTATGATATGGTAACTCTTTGCCTGGAGCAGTTATCACTGCTATTAGAGCACTGTAAACAGATAAAATTATGGCATCTAGGTCCTTGCACCATATTTATTGGCTAGCCATTCCTACACACATTTAATAAGCAGGCAGCCTTGGGGGGTTATTGATTTGCAAGGGAAGTGGTCTTTGCCCTCTCCTCGTTGGTGTGGGCTGTGGCAGACATATGCTGCTGAGTGAGAGTGACCTTGAGTGAAGAGAAGCCCCAGTTTCCACAAATGGAATTAATTAGGGCAGATGAGTTAGGGCCAGACCCGTGAGTGGTGTGTCTCAGCATGATGTCTTGGAGATCAAAGGAGCTGTGCCAGTTCCTCTCCCTGGAAAGCTACAAAGCTGCTGCACAAGAGGGGAGGGAAGCAGTGGGCAGGGGAGAGAGCCATTTCATGCCAAGATATGCTCCATGTGCCATCTTCACTAAATTTACTCTTCCATTTCAATTAAAAAGAAAACCCCAGCAGATGATTCATCTCTAGCCAGGATATTTCCTATCTGTTTTCACATTTGGAATAAGGAATGCTTTGGGGGATATTTTTTCCCCCCATTCCTCTCAACAAATGTGGCAAGCTGTTGGATGTGCCTGGTTTAAGAAGGTGGCAGAGGCTCTTCTTATGTTTAGCAAAGAGATGTTACAGGACAGAGCAATCAGCAGCTCCTCTTGAGAGCTTGCTGGCTCCAGCCACGGAGTGGTGTAGTCCATTTTATCCCAGGGACGTTGCTGAGCATGGAGTTATCACTGCTAATTGTTGCTCCTGATCCCAGTCCCATTTGCAGCAACCTCACTGAAGCCTGAAAATAGCATTTTTTTCTCTTCTAGTTTTGGCCTCCTGCATGCTTTTTTCTCTCCCCCCCACCACCTCCACTTTGAAAAACAACAGTGAACAGAGCTATAGTGCTTCACTGTAACATTTATTCCTTACTGTCATCAACACCATCATCACTGCTGTGGGAACAGCCATGGTACTGTGCTGCCTCTGCCTGCTGGCTGCCTGCCAGAGGAGAACAAAGCTGCCCAAGGCAGTCCTACTGACTGCAAAGCTTCGATGATGGAGTGGTGGCCATAAAATCAGATCTCTGTGGATCTCGAGTTCTTCTGTCACAAAGCTTTCAGGATGGCAAAGTCTAAGTTAGACGTAAGGCTGGAGCTGGTTTGCTAGAGCAGGATTTTGTGGGGATCCTGTGAGGTTGGACAGTGATCCTAAGGGAGAGGTTTGCCCTCAGAAGGAGAGACAGACTTATTTAAGCCTTAATTTGGCCCTTAAAAGAGAAAAGATGCTTCCCCCCCTTCTTGCCCTCAATGCTCTCCCAGAAGGCAGGTACCCCAGGCTTGGAGCTCCCCTCATGCAAGCACCTAACCCCACCTCTCGAGTTCTTTCCTTGTTTCACATCAGTCAAGTCACCAGAACTACCTTCTGGTGGATCAAATTTGTTTAGCCTGGAGAGGAGGAGGATCAGGGGTGATCTCATTGCTGTCTACAACTACCTGAAGGGAGGTTGTAGCCAGGTGGGGTTGGTCTCTTCTCCCAGGCAACCAGCAACAGAACAAGGGGACACAGTCTCATGTTGTGCCAGAGGAGGTCTAGGCTGGATGTTAGGAGGAAGTTCTTCACAGAGAGAGTGATTGGCATTGGAATGGGCTGCCCAGGGAGGTGGTGGAGTCGCTGTCCTTGGAGGTGTTCAAGCAAAGCCTGGCTGAGGCACTTAGTGCCATGGTCTGGGTGATTGGCTAGGGCTGGGTGCTAGGTTGGACTGGATGATCTTGGAGGTCTCTTCCAAGCTGGTTGATTCAATTTGATTCTATTCTATTCTCATCTTGAAAGACCAAGCAAAACAATAATGGGTTAGCCCAGCACTACCATTAAAACAAATTCCTTTGTATCATAGGAATTAATATCTTGCTGGAAGCTCTCAGGTCTCCTCTGTGCTTAACAAAGGCCAAAGCTATATAATGGAGATTCAGAACCTTTCCTGGTCCTGAGATGCTAGCAGAGATTATCCTGATGACTCACTAATGTGTTGTATTTTATTACATCTTAATATGTTGGAATTGAAAAGTTCAAGCCATACATAGTATTGAAGTAATGCAATTACATAATTATACATGATATTATCTAATGTGATTACCTTGAAATAATCTGATCATGGAATATTTATCTATTTTGCTTTTCAGAAGTATGCTCTGAAAGAAATAAATCACAGAGAGTGCATTAAATGCAGTGTGGGGTTTGGTTGTTTGTTGTTCTTTTTTTTTTCCCCTTTAATTCTTCCAGGCAACCAGTAACGAAAAACACATTTCGGCAGTACAGGGTCCTGGGGAAAGGAGGCTTTGGGGAGGTGAGTAATTCTGACAGCCTCTGAAGGTTCTCTTTAAGAGCCTTTCTTCCTTCTCAGGCACTTCAGGTTGCAGGAGCCTGGTGTGACATTTTCATTCGGGCCAGAAGGCTGATTGTGGTTAATTGCTGACGGTTCCACTTAACCTCTCAGGACACCTTAATCTCAAAAAGAACACTCTGGAGAATCATGCTGCATTCAGCTCTTGCTGAATTAGGGTCACACCCTTATTTGTATTTTCCTGATGGCTCGGGGTGGCTGCCTGGGCAGCGGAGTCAGAGGGGGGCTTGAGCTGAGCCGCCTGCAATCCGCCCAGGCAAAAGCAGGTGGGGTGGGAAAGCGAAATCATTAAACCGATAGCACGCAACGGGTTCGGAAGCAGTAGTTGGTTCCCCAGCTGCCCCCATCCCGTGCCTTATTCACTGCACTGCCATCTCTACCCTTAAAAGGACTGAATCAGATCAGATTGTGAGGAGCCGGAGCGTTTGCTTCGATCTGCCCGGCAATTGTTCTCTCTAATTCGCAGGTCTGCGCCTGCCAAGTGCGGGCGACAGGGAAGATGTACGCCTGCAAGAGATTAGAGAAGAAGAGGATCAAGAAGAGGAAAGGCGAATCCATGGCACTGAACGAGAAGCAGATCTTAGAGAAAGTCAACAGCCAGTTTGTAGTGAGTATCGAGCTGCCTGGCTCGCAGCTCCCTGCTCACCTGCCGAGCGCTCTGCTTGTCCAATCTGCTGTCCCTTCTGACTCCTGGCGCAGGAAAGGTGCCAGAAGCTGCTGACTCCCTTCGCTTTTCGCTTCAGTCCTGCTCCTGCACCTTTGCCACGTCTCCTTCCAGTCTTTGTTCTGTGAGAAATATGCCAACCCTGGTGCCTGTTTCTACCATGGGAGCATGATGCGTTCCACAGCCTTGCATCAGGCCGAGCTATTTTTATCCAGCACGATCACCTGGATTCCCAGTGTCTGGGAGAGAGGAGCTTGGAGGAGGCTGAAGGAGCCAAATCAGGAGGGATTGTCTAAGTAGAAGCAAACAGGCAGTGATGTGGAGCTGCTCTGCCCAATGCAGGGATTTCCTGAGTCATGCCAGCTCTTGACTCTCTTTAACAATGTCCCTTAGGTTTGGTTTGGTTTTTTTCAAGCGGTGTTATCACAGCATTTGTCATGCCCTTGATACCTATTTTAGGAAGCACTGAGATGCAAAACGTTTGCTCACCTCTGGCAGGAGCAAAGATGATGGGAGATATTTAAAAGTGATGGGTAACTTTTGGATTGTCTGATCATTCCAGAGGCACCCACTACAGTCTGGCAGGAGTGATGCTGACCTTCATGCCTCAGTGATGGTCTGTCTGACCACTACAGGACTAGGCTATCTCAGCCTTCCTGTGAACCTGCTGAGGTGATAGCTTTTTTCACACAGCAGTGCAGTGGGACATGCAGATTCCCTATAGCTTCTGAAGGCTTCTCTTACATGCAAAAGTATGCCTGGAATTAGCAGGTTTGTCCAGCTTTTGAAACTATCTGAGCATTAACCATGAGAGTTTCTGATGACAAGTAGGCTGAATTCAACAAATCCACCTATAAAATCCTAATATCTGCTTTTTTCCTGTGCTTTTAACATCTACTGTTGTAATAAGGCTTATACCAAATTCAGTCCAGGTGTTATTAATTCTTTTTTTTTTTTCCCTTTCCTAGAGAAAAACTGTAATGAAAAGTTAGTGCTTGCTTCTTGGCAGATTAAGTCAACCTACACAACTATACTACCTATCTTTTTCTAGGTCAATTTAGCCTATGCCTATGAAACTAAGGATGCACTGTGTTTAGTTCTGACCATAATGAATGGAGGTGACCTGAAGTTTCATATCTACAACATGGGAAACCCAGGCTTCGAGGAGGAAAGAGCTTTGTTTTATGCAGCAGAGATTCTTTGTGGCTTAGAAGACCTACACAGAGAAAATACTGTGTACAGGTAAGCACACTCTGGAGTCCTAAGACATCTTTCCTGGCTAGAAAAGAATTGCCTGCATCCTTCCTGCTCATTATGGTGCTTTACAGCTTGGATGTCTGGGTGCTTTGGCTGAAATTACACAGAGCCCTGTATGAATACAGTATGATTCAGTAATAATGGAAGGAAGCAGTTGCCTCGCTAAATACATCCTGTCTAAATTGCACAGAAGTAGCACAAAGCTCCCCAAACCCTGCCTTAGTGTGCACTGGGTAACATAAGAAAATTATCAAAGTTCCTTTAAGGAACTTCATTAAGGAATCTGTTTTCTGCTTAGTGTGAAATGGAGATGATTCTCTTCAAGCCCCTAGTTAGAGGGGCCGCAGCACCTCGGATGTGGAAAACCCATCTCTCCTGGCCCTGAGGGAGCACAGTTAGCTCAAGAGGGAGCAGAGGGTCTGGATTTCTGCTCCAGGACAAGAACTGGATTGATTAGCTGGATGGGATCGAGTTGGTGGCTATAGTGTGCCAGCCATGGAAGGAGGCACATTCACAGCCATGAGTTAAAGCGTCCCTCTGGCAGCATCCCACCCGCCACGGGTGCAGCCAGCAGGCAGGGTGCTGCCTGGCGTGGTGACAGGCAGCCAGCTTGGAGAAGGACAAGTTTCAAGCTCTCAGCTTCCAGGCTGGCTTACAACTCTGTGCAAGAGCTTTCCAGGGCATCAGAGGGTTGACTTGTTGGATAAGCAGGGTGACTGCAGACAGAGTTCTTGTGACTCTGTGAGGATTTTTTTCTTTAACCAACAACCAGTGCAGCTGTAAACAACATTTAATGTTTGCCTTCATCATCCCAGCTTGTGAAATTGTTATTACTGGCATTCACAGCAGAAGAGGTGCTGTCAGTTGGTGAAAGAACTTCCAAGGACATTGATTAATAGGCAATAAGCTGTTATTTTAAAACACTGAGGCACACTTTCAATCACCCTCTATGCCCATGTGAAACGAGCCTCATGCATATGCTTGTGTGCATATTGTTGCTCCTTGGAGGAGAGCTTGGTTGCCTCACTGTGACTCAGATCTCACTAGCTGGCATAAGGAGGGCAGACAGATAACATGCTGATTTAGTTGGCACTGGCCCAAGAAGAAGGGTTGGTGGTGGTGGTGGTTTTTTTTTATCCCAAGGAACCAAATGCAATTAAGTGTTTAATGTCAACTGAAAAAATCAAACAATGAGTGGCGTGTCTGGCTACCCTGCTCTGTAAAAACACAGCCTACAACAGAGTGGCTGGAGAGCAGCCAGGAAGAAAGGGACCTGGGGGTACTGGTGGATAGTAGGCTGAAGATGAGCCAGCAGTGTGCACAGGTGGCCAAGAGAGCCAATGGCTTCTTGGCCTGGATCAGGAACAGTGTGGCCAGCAGGACAAGGGAGGTTATTCTGCCTCTGTACTCAACACTGGTCAGGCCACACCTTGAGTCCTGTGTCCAGTTCTGGGCTCCTCAATTCAAGAGAGATGTTGAGGTGCTGGAAGGTGTCCAGAGAAGGGTGACAAGGCTGGTGAGGGGCCTGGAACACAAACCCTATGAGGAGAGGCTGAGGGAGCTGGGGGTGTTTAGCCTGGAGAAGAGGAGGCTCAGGGCAGACCTCATTGCTCTCCACAACTACCTGAAGGGAGGTTGTAGCCAGGTGGGGGTTGGTCTCTTCTCCCAGACAACCAACAACAGGACAAGGGGACACAGACTCAAGTTGTGCCAGGGGAAGTATAGGCTGGATGTTAGGAGGAAGTTCTTCCCAGAGAGAGTGATTGGCACTGGAATAGGCTGCCCAGGGAGGTGGTGGAGTCACTGTCCCTGGAGGTGTTCAAGAAAAGCCTGGATGAGGCACTTAGTGCCATGGTCTGGTTGACTGGCTAGGGCTGGGTGCTAGGTTGGACTGGATGATCTTGGAGGTCTCTTCCAACCTGGTTGATTCTATTCTATTCATAAAAGTCTTTGGATGTAGTACAGTATTTCTTCAAGGAGCACTAGATCACAAGCATTTAGACATGCAAATGACTGGTACCTTCATAACGTGCCTGGGAAAGTGTCACACTAATGCCACTTGCTAATAAAACAACTTAGCTCTGGCCACCTGAAAACAGAAGGTGGCTGTGAGAGAAATGGCAGCCTGCTTCCTTAGGCACTGGTTTTCATGTTGCTCTTAAAAGAACTGCCAGCTTACACCTCAGATGGCACATTCCTTTTGGCAATGAATGATGTTACATGCTTGCAGGTGACATTTTCTAGCGGTATTTTAGGAGCATCTGCAGGGACCCCTAATTTGTAATACTGCAGTGTGTTTTGGGACCCGTGAGAAGTGCTATATAGGTCAATAAAATATAGCAGCTAAATGCTACCACTTTCTCAGGGTGAATAATTCATCACAGAACGCTTATTCCTCAGACTTAATTTCGTTTTCTGTGAACAGAATTGCTTCTGAGTAAATCACAGCTTTTGGGACTGTTCAGCCCAGAGAAGAGGAGGCTCAGGGGAGACCTTATTGCTCTCTACAACTACCTGACCTCAAAACTATGAAAGAAACGACAGGACCAGGGAAGTCCTCCTTGTAGTTGGCACTGGTTAGGTGTTGCTGATGACCACGTGCTGCCATTACTGAACCAGGGCATTGTGGCAGGACGGCCACAATTAGGCCACATCTTGAATCATAGAATCAACCAGCTTGGAAGAGACCTCCAAGATCATCCAGTCCAACCTAGCACCCAGCCCTATCCAATCAACCAGACCATGGCACTAAGTGCCTCAGCCAGGCTTTTCTTGAACACCTCCAGGGACAGTGACTCCACCACCTCCCTGGGCAGCCCATTCCAATGCCAATCACTCTTTCTGGCAACAACTTCCTCCTAACATCCAGCCTATACTTCCCCTGGCACAACTTGAGGCTGTGTCCCCTTGTTCTGTTGCTGGTTGCCTGGGAGAAGAGACCAACCCCACCTGGCTACAACCTCCCTTCAGGTAGTTGTAGAGAGCAATGAGCTCTGCCCTGAGCCTCCTCTTCTCCAGGCTGCACACCCCCAGCTCCCTCAGCCTCTCCTCATAGGGTTTGTGTTCCAGGCCTTTCACCAGCTTTGTTGCCCTTGAATCCTGTGTCCAGTTCTGGGGCACTCAATTTAAGAAAGATATTAAGGTGCTTGAAGGTGTCCAGAGAAGGGCACTGTCATGGCTTGGGTGTTCCCCACACACACACACTTCAGGCTGGTGAGTGACAATCTGAGCTGTCAGTGTGCTCTTGCAGCCCAGGGAGCAACCAGAGCCTGGGCTGCAGCAAGAGAAGTGTGGGCAGCAGGGTGAAGGAAGTGATCCTGCCCCTCTGCTCTGCACTGGTGAGACCCCACCTGGAGTACTGCATCCAGTTCTGGAGCCCTTGGGACAAGAGGGATATGGAGGTGCTGGAAAGTGTCCAGAGAAGGGCCACAAGGATGCTGCTCTGCTATGAGGTGAACCTGAGGGAGTTGGGGCTGTTCATTGTGGAGAGGAGAAGGCTCCCAGATGACCTTATTGAGGCCTTTCAGTATCTTAAGGGGGCTACAAAAAAGCCGAGGAGGGACTTTTTATGCTGTCAGATAGTGATAGGACTGGGGGGAATGGAACAAAGCTGGAAATGGGGAGATTCAGCCTGGATGTTAGGAAGAAGTTTTTCAGCATGAGGGTGGTGAGACCCTGGAACAGGGTGCCCAAAGAGGTGGTGGAAACCTCATCCCTGGAGGTGTTTAAGGCCAGGCTGGATGAGACTCTGTACAGCCTGCTGTAGTGTGAGGTGTCCCTGCCCATGGCAGCGGGGCTGGAACTAGATGATCCTTGTGGTCCCTTCCGACCCTGTCTGATGCTATGATTCTATGATTCTATGTCTAGGGCAAAGGAAAGCCTGCTCTGATTTTCCTAAATGACAGAGGACCCTAAGGACCAAACTGCTCTTCTGAGTCCTTGTGGAGTATCATTTTCTCACTCAAAGACATTTCCCAACTTTCATGCAGGATTCTTTTCATTTGGCCACAAAGTTTCAGCTTTAAGCAGGATCCGTAACTGCTGGAGCAAATGATGAAGTGACTAATGAGGTCTGAGCTCTTCAAGGAAATAGTTCTTGAGGGATTTGGAATTATTTTTTTCTTCAATAATTAGGAAATGCACTCGACTGTGTGGCTCCAGCATTGGAAACCTGCTGAGAGGCAGGGAGAGCCCACAGTGCTATGTGAGGCAAAATCACAGCTTCCCCTCTGCATTCTGCTGCCCTTCAAAGAGAGTTGTGGTCAATGGGATGGAGTCTAGTTGGAGGTCTGTGACTAGTGGGGTCCCACAGGGGTCAGTACTGGGACCAGTTCTGGTCAATATATTCATCAATGCCCTGGCTTGAAGGCAAGAGTGCACTGTCAGCAAGTTTGCTGAAGACACCAAACTGGGTGGAGTGACTGCCACACCAGAAGGCTGTGCTGCCATTCAGCCAGACCTGGGCAGGCTGAGGGTTGGACAGAAGGAACTTGAATGAAATTCAACAAGGGCAAGTGTAGAGTCTGGCACCTGGGAAAGAACAACCCCAGGGATCTGACCTGTTGGAAGGCAGTGAAGGGGAAAGGGATCTGGGGGTTCTGGTGGATGGGAGGTTGATCAGCCAGCAATGTGCTCTGGTGGCCAAGAAGGGCAATGCCATTCTAGGGTGTATTAGAAGGGTTGTGGTTAGTACGTTGAGAGAGGTTCTCCTGCCCCTCTCCTCTCTCCTGGTGAGGCCACATCTGGAGTAGTGTGTCCAGTTCTGGGCCCTCAGTTCAAGAGGGACATAGAACTGCTTGAGAGAGTCCAGCACAGAGCCACAAAGATGATGAAGGGAATGAAACATCTCTGTTATGAGGAGAGCCTGAGGGAGCTGGGGCTGTGCTGCTTGGAGGAGACGGAGAGGTGACCTCAGCAATGGTTATAAAGATGTGCAGGGTGAGTGCCAGGAGGCTGGAGCCAGGCTCTGCTGGGTGATGCCCAGTGCCAGGACAAGGGCCACTGGTGGAAGCTGAGGCATAGGAAGTTTCATTTAAACATGAGGAGGATTTTTTTTCCCTGTGAGGGTGCCAGAACCCTGGAACAGGCTGCCCAGGGGAGTTGTGGAGTCTCCCTCTCTGGAGATACTCAAAACCCACCTGGATGTGTTCCTGTATGATCTGCTCTAGGTGATCCTGCTCTGGCAGAAGGGTTGGACTGGATGAGATTTCGAGGTCCTACCCAGCCTTCGAGGTCCCTTCCAGCCCCTGACATTCTGTGATTCTACAGTTTTAATATGGGCATGCAGTGGGCATTCAGTGAATTTTATCCTGAGAGGTCAAGAGAGGCCAAAGCAAGCAAGAAGAAGAGGTTGTTCACAGCACTCTTATGTTCTTGCTTGCAATATAATTAATGCAAACAAGACACAATTTGACATTTTAAGCTTGGCATTGTCAAAGCTATGAAATACCCCTCTCCATTGGCAGGAAAATTTGTAACACCAGGGTGGTACAGCTTGAAAGGCAGGGTGGGCTCCTGCACAGGCTCTGTGCAATGCACTGAGCCCCTGGCATGAAGCTTTCTCTTGCACACCCTTCTCTCTCTGTGCTCTTTGAGGAGGAGCACGCCTTGCTGGGAAGCTAACAGAATCAAGCTGGTTCAGAAATGCAAGGAGGCCTTAAAAAATGATGAGGCTAAGCACTTCTTGGCTTTGCAGCAGGCTAAGGCTGTGTTGCAGCAGGAGCTGATCAGATAAAGGTCAGGATGCGATGGTGTGAATCGCATAATACGTTTTTTTCCCATCTCCCCCAGCCTTATTCAGGCTCCTGAGCTAGCACAGCCTTGCTGCCATCACACAGCCCTCCTGGGGCATTCCCTGCCCAGCATGTCCCTGTCTTTCCTCCAACACTTCCCAGTCCCACCCCATGAAGGCTGGCTTCATTCCAGCTCTGCGCTGGCAGCAGGCTTAGTGGCATGGGGAGGATGGGAAGGAGCCTGCCTGGCTCCCACCCCAACAGCACAGGAATGGCAGTGGTGGCCACGAAGTTATGCTCAGCCCCTAGGTTTGGGAAATGGCTTAATGGAGTGAGGGGACCTGAGTGTGGCTGGCCTGGGCAGCATCTAGATGGAGTCAGTCTGCTGAAGCCTTTCAGAAGGGTGACCTGCCAAGGCTCTGCTAAATACTTGAAAACTGAGATTCTCTTTTTCACCAGTTTACAACTTGGCCAAATTTGGGATTTTTAACTTCTTTTTTTTTTACACAGGAGCAATAGAAAGGAACATCTTTGACATCAGAGTGACCACCTTGCCAATTTGCATGGCACTGCTCCAAACCACATAGGCACTAGAGTTTCACAAATGCTTGTAAGAAGAATTTTCATCTGGGCACAGCATTCCCCCCTGCCCCCTTCTCTGCCCCTCGTTTTCCAGACTCACTGCAATTATTACACATGTGCTCAAGTGCATGTACACACATCCACATATTTGGTCTGAGTCAGATGCCAGGCACAGAAAATGTGAGCCTAAGAGATTGCTCTTTCCATTTTCACCTGCAGATAAAACCCTCCAATTCTTTTTGTTTGTTTCTTTCTTTTTCTTTTCAGCAAAAGACTTCGTAGCAGAAAATGTTGCAGAGGTTTAACAAGATGCAGGACTATAGGGTTTGGTTTACAGGGCTTGCTGGGTTAGATGGATGAGTCCATTATAGGGTGGATTAGGAACTAAAAGCTGGGCTTAGTGAAAAAATGTAACTCCAGTTAAGAAGAAGACATATGGTTTCAGTCTATCTGTGAAGTGAGTTGTACAGAGCTGTACTGGCCTCATAGGTTTCTTGCTGTTTGAGTTGACACTCAATGGGTTTACTACTAGCAATAAATGCACTCACACCCCGTGGTATGGTTGTCTTATCAAAACCAGCTTCATACAAGGATCTGCTGTCTTTCATTTTCAGAGATCTGAAGCCAGAAAACATCCTGCTAGATGATTATGGTAAGTCTCAGAGGTTTACAGAGATGGTCTCACGGTAAAGGAGATTAAGTTAGTTTTAGGATGTATATTGCACAAAGATAAATAATGCTCTGAAGCGACTTAAGAGGCTCAGCATACACTAATGCTCCTGTCTCAGGGTGAGTGAAGTGCTGGAGCTCTGGTGGGATGAAGCTGCCATGCTGTGCTCAAGGGCAGAGCTGTGCTGGGGGTGGGGGGCAGTCTCTTCCTCCTTGTTTTGCCATCCTCGCTGCTGCGAGGCTGACCCCACCCAAAGGAAGCTGAGATGTCTAAATCCACTCCAGTTTCACAAATGCTTTCCTCCTTTGCTGAGCCAGCTCTCATTTTATGCAAGCCCAGGTACTCTGCTGTTGCTGGAGGGAGCAATAATCAAATCTCAGGCTGACTTTCAGAGGCGCTCTAAGCCCCTTCAGCTATCAGACAGTCACTGAATTCTCTCAGCTCATCCATCCCCTGGGGACAGTTTAAGATACTTCCCTCCAGCATGCTCCTTGCTGCCTTTTTTTTGGTTGGGTTTGTAATGTCTAACACAATCCACTCTAGTCTGTGGCCTGACTGTTAAAATTGATTTCACTGCATTCTAATGCCCTTAATAATTCTTCTTCTCCCTATCAGTGAAACTGTTCCAATTCAGTGATTCAAATCAATCTTTCTGTGAAATGTCTGAACAGTAAAGTTGCAGGAGTAATGTAGCAATGACAACAGATGAGCTTTTAGACTGATTTGGGTCATATTATTATTTTGTGTATATATATATATATATATGTTTTGTGTTGCTTTGTTTCTTCTTTCCTTCCAGGCCATATTAGAATATCTGATTTGGGTCTAGCTGTTAAAATCCCTGAGGGTGAATCAATCCGTGGAAGAGTAGGAACAGTAGGGTATATGGGTAAGTCTTCAATAGCTCATCTCTTTGACAATCTGCTGAGTTTTAGAGGTCCTTCTGCTATGTAAGCTCATGAAAAAGAGTGGACCCACATTCATCTGGGTCCACTGCCCTGCAGCAACTCAGCCAGGAGTCGTGTGGCAGTGAAAAGTGGCAAAGGGATGGACCATAGCAGCTACTAACCCTAAATCAGAAGATTGAAAGAGGAGACAACAGCTGGGACAGTTGTGACTTCAGTGTAGATTTAGTGGAGAAGGGTCATGTGCTAATAGAAAGGTTTCTTTCTTCTTGCTCCTTTGCACAACAGTTGAAAGGTATTTGTGTGTTTCTGATGAAATGAGCTAAGTTTGCACCCATGGTTGTGCCGACCAAGGTCGTCTTGAGTATTCTGCTGTGCAAAGGGGAGGCTACACCAACAAAGAGTAGAGGTTTGTACTTTGGTAACTAACCTGTACTTTTGGTTTAACTAACCCTGTTTTCTAAAGTCAATGTAATTGTTTTCATGCATTCTCTGGGTGGGCATATTTTGTGGTATAAGAATTAGAATCACAGAATTATCAGGGCTGGAAGGGACCTCAAGGATCATTTAGTTCCAATTCCCCTGCCATGGGCAGGGACACATCACTGTAGATCAGGTTGCTCAGAGCCACATCCAGCCTGGCCTTAAAAACCTCCAGGGATGAGGCTTCCACCACCTCCTCAGGCAACCTGTTCCAGTGTCTCACCACCCTCATGCTAAAGAACTTCTTCCTAACATTCAATCTGATTCTACACACATCTATTTTTGCTCCATTCCCCCCAGTCCTAACACTACCTGATACCCTAAAAAGTCACTCAGCAGCTTTCCTGTAGCCCCCTTCAGATACTGGAGGGCCACATTAAGGTCTCCTCAGAGCCCTCTCTTCTCCAGGCTGAACAGCTCCAACTGTCTCAGCCTGTCTCCATAGCAGGGCAGCTTCAGCCTCTAATCATCCTCATGGCCCTTCTCTGGATGCACTGCAGCACATCCATATCCTCCTTGTAACAGGGGCTCCAGAACTGGGTGCTGTTTATGCTTATTTGACTAAAGAGAAGCTAGCTGATGTAACCTCCTTGTAACAGGGGCTCCAGAACTGGGTGCTGTTTATGCTTATTTGACTAAAGAGAAGCTAGCTGATGTAACCTCCTTGTAACAGGGGCTCCAGAACTGGGTGCTGTTTATGCTTATTTGACTAAAGAGAAGCTAGCTGATGTAAGGCACTGTTACACCACGTGGAGGCTTTAATGAAAATCAAGCCAATCAACTGTCAGGTCTGAGTCTGGAAGGACTCTTAAGATTAGGCCTCTGCTTAATAGTTAGCCTCAACTTTTTGTGGGTTTGTTTGTTTGTTCGTTTTAATTGGTCTGACTTGATAAAGAGGTCAGGAGACAGAACACACACATGGCACACAGAGCAAAGAAAAATGGCCTGTAACATTTTCTATGATGCCATTTCTAGAATCATAGAATCAACCAGGTTGGAAGAGACCTCCAAGATCATCCAGTCCAACCTAGCACCCAGCCCTATCCAGTCAACCAGACCATGGCACTAAGTGCCTCATCCAGGCTTTGCTTGAACACTTCCAGGGACAGTGACACCACCTCCCTGGGCAGCCCATTCCAATGCCAATCAGTCTCTCTGGCAACAACTTCCTCCTAACATCCAGCCTATACTTNATGCATTTTCCACAGTCAACAAAATCTGGGAGGTATTGTTGTGTTTTACCCACCATTCCCTGTGCATATCTGTTCAGTCACTACAATGACCCTGATGGAGCAGGTTCAGAGGAGGGCCATGAAAATGATCAGGGGATTGGAGCACCTCTGCTACAAAGACAGCCTGAAGGAGCTGGGGTTGTTGAGCCTGGAGAAGAGGAGGCTCCAGGGAGACCTAATAGCAGCCTGCCAACGCCTGAAGGGGGCTACAAGAAGGATGGAGAGGGACTGTTTGCAAAGGCCTGCAGGGATAGAATGAGGACAATGGCTTCAAACTAGAGAAGTGTCTGTTAGGATGAGTGTATGGATGTTAGAAACAAGTTCCTTATCATGAAGGTGATGGAACAAGTTCTTTATCATGAAGGTGATGGAACACTAGAACAGGTTGCCCAGGGAGGTGATTGAGGCCTCACCTCTTGAGATATTCAAGGTGAGGCTGGAGAGGGCTCTGGGCAACCTGATCTAGTTGAGGATGTCCCTGCTGACTGCAGAGGGGGTTGGACTGGATGACTTTTGGATCTCCCTTCTCAACCCAGACCATTCTATGATTCTATGAAACTTCTAGAGATGTAGAGGCTTGGCCTATGTAAAAATCAAGCATTTCCCCAGGATGTATCTTTCTTCTCCACAGCTCCAGAGGTGTTGAACAACCAGAGGTACACACTCAGCCCCGACTACTGGGGGCTAGGCTGTCTCATCTATGAAATGATTGCTGGGCAATCGCCGTTTCGTGGGAGGAAAGAGAAAGTGAAGAGGGAAGAAGTGGACAGAAGAGTGCTGGAGACAGAAGAAGTGTACTCCCATAAGTTTTCTGAGGAGGCCAAATCCATCTGTAAAATGGTAAGGGGCTGAACAGCCAGCGTGGCAGCTTGGGTAGCAAGCTGTGGCTGGCACAGCTTGAGCAGGACCAATACCACAGAGGGGCTGCAGAGACGAAGACTAACCAGGTTCAGCTGTTGGTGGGATGACTCCATTCTCTTTTCATTCAAACTGTGTTTTATTTGGGCTTGCTTCTCCGTGGGATCCATCTCGGTCATCTTGAGCCCTCTCCAAAGCTTTAAAGCCAAGGGAGCAGTTATCTGTTCTTGTGAGACTTCGAGTGTTAGTTTGCAGTCAGGAATGCATTTCTGTCTTTTGTAAGCTTGTAGGGAAAAAGAGAAAAAGGACTTGGTGATGCAAGACTGTGACTGTCTCCTGCAAGGGACTGCAAACCCCCACGCTTCCATTGTTGTTTGGTGAGAGCTGGGGGTAAGCAGGACACAGATTATGCAACGAAATCATTGTGACACTCAAATGTTGTCCCATCCCATCTCACTGACTTTATGAGCAACTCTTCCCCCCAGGGTGCCAGGGTACCCAGCTTTTTTTAATACTGTTGAGCTGTCCTTTAAAATGTTTTCTCACTCTTTCAGCTGGGAGTCATTTTGGTAGCACAATAGCTGTGTCTGACAATGGAAATCCTCAAACCCTCTGAGAAATCTCAGAGCCCTGTCTGAATGCATGAATGTCCTGTCAACATCCATCTTTAGAAGGCTGAATTGTAATTTGGAAGGGGATGTGGCCTTTCTTTTTTTTTTTTTTTCCTTTCTTGATGTTGTTTGCTAAGAGTGAAGTCTGCTTTGGAGACAATGACATAGCTGTGTATGCTGGTAGAAAAAAGAAGGGAGGGAGAGAAAGGTCAACTAATAGGTAGCGAGATTTTCACCAACGTCTTGTGCAACAGGCAAGCAAAGAGCAGACCAACAGCATTCTGGTTGGCTGGCTTCATGAAGAGACATTGGAACCTCCTTGCAAAATAAGAATGGTAATATTGCCAAGTCTCATGCCTGGAAGTCATTAACTCACAGTGCACCAACTCATTGCTGAATCCCAGGGGTGGTAATTAACTGACATCGCTCCTGATAGATACTCTCGGCCAGTCACTGCCCTTAATCTGCGATTCACAGCCCCCAGTGAAGTCGGAGTGGGAGGATCTAGCACAGCCACAGATTCTTATAGACCATTTAATGTGCTCAGCAGCCTGCCAGCTCTCTCCTAGTAGCATCTCAGCTCCCACCAGGTGAGGAGCAGCATCTGCTGGAGCGACAGAGCTTTTGTGCACATCCTATTGTTAGCATGGAATGAAAATGCTGTGAGACAAAAGCTACATTCTTAGTGCTTGTTTTGTAGGCAGTTGCAGGCAGATGAAACATAATGGACTGAAAGTGTACTTTGGAAACAGCCAAGCCCATGAGAACTGGCTGCCCAGGGGGGCTGTGGAGTCTCCCTCTCTGGAGATATTCAAAACCTGCCTGGATATGTTCCTGTGTGATCTGGTCTAGGTGATCCTGCTCTGGCAGAGGGGCTGGACTGGATGAGCTTTGGAGGTCCCTTCCAGCCCCTGACATTCTGTGATGCTGTGATTCTGTGAACATAAAGCTGAATTACACATACCCTGGATGGGACAGGGCTGGCAAAGCCCCATCCATTCATTCCCAGGGGAATAGACATTGGAAGTCATTATACTGCAGTGGTCATTTCCATCTTCAAGCCATTGGCACAAATCCAGGCTGGGCAGTGACTGGCTGGAGAACAGCCCTGAGGAGAGGGACTTGGGGGTGCTGGTAGATGAGAGGCTCAACGTGAGCCAGCAGTGTGCACTTGCAGCCCGGAGGGACAACCAGAGCCTGGGCTGCATCAGGAGAAGTGTGGCCAGCAGGGCCAGGGAGGTG
Source organism: Tricholaema leucomelas (assembly GCA_013400475.1). NCBI lineage: Eukaryota > Metazoa > Chordata > Aves > Piciformes > Lybiidae > Tricholaema lacrymosa > Tricholaema leucomelas. Next base: position 121,493 of record WAAF01020667.1, read on the forward strand.
ATTCTTCCCCTCTACTCTGCTCTGGTGAGACCCCACCTGGAGTACTGCATCCAGTTCTGGAGTCCCTATTAAAAGAGGGCTGTGGATGTGCTGGAGCATGTCCAGAGAAGGGCCACGAGGATGCTCAGAGGGCTGCAGCAGCTCTGCTATGAGGACAGACTGAGAGAGTTGGGGCTGTTCAGTCTGGAGAGGAGGAGGCTGCGAGGTGACCTCCTTGTGGCCTTTCAGTATCTGAAGGGGGCTTACAAAAAACCTGGTGAGGGACTTTTTAGGCTCTCAGGCAGTGACAGGACTGGGGGGAACGGAGTGAAGTTAGAAATAGGTAGATTCAAAATGGAGGTGAGCAGGGAGTTGTTCAGCATGAGTGGTGAGAGCCTGGAATGGGTTGCTCAGGGAGGTGGTTGAGGCCCCATCCCTGGAGGTGTTTAAGGCCAGGCTGGATGAGGCTATGGGCAGCCTGCTCTAGGGTAGGGTGTCCCTGCCCATGGCAGGAGGGTTGGAACTGGCTGATCCTTGTGGTCCCTTCCAACCCTGACTGATTCTATGATTCTATGATTCAAGGCATCAGGGTTGATAGGAGGTTGTATGGTCCATTCCCCTGCCTCAAGAAGCCATGAACTATATGTAAATCATTCCTGATAATTTGCTCATGACTGCTTCTCTATCCAATCAGATAGCATGTTTATTTAGGTGGTTTATTTAGGATGATCTTGGAGGTCTCTTCCAACCTGGTTGATTCTAAGATTCTATGATTCTCTCCTGTAGTGGGCCCTTCAGAGCAGGAGTGAAGAACCACCTATTTTCCACCATGTCTCCTAACCTCCTCTTCATCTCTTCCTCCATGAGCTAACAGCATTTCTTAGATAGACTAGAATAGAATCAAGCAGGTTGGAAGAGCCCTCCAAGCTCATCCAGTCCAACCTAGCACCCAGCCCTATCCAATCAACCAGACCATGGCACTAAGTGCCTCATCCAGTCTTTTCCTGAACACCTCCAGGGATGGTGACTCCACCACCTCCCTGGGCAGCCCATTCCAATGCCAATCACTCTCTCTGCCAACAACTTCCTCCTAACATCCAGCCTATACTTCCCTCGGCACAACTTGAGGCTGTGTCCCCTTGTCCTGTTGCTGGTTGCCTGTGAGAAAAGACCAACCCCACCTGGCTACAGCCTCCCTTCAGGTAGTTGTAGACAGCAATGAGGTTTGCCCTGAGCCTCCTCTTCTCCAGGCTAAACAATCCCACCAGGAAATATATTTCCACCAGGAAATACATTGTCCTTGTTAATTGACTCATGTGAAAACCCTGTACTGTCACCCCATGTCAGCTTCTCCCTCCTGGACCTTCATGCCCTTTGCATTTTTGCAGGCAGCTATCATAGCTCCCATTAATCATTACCCATCCCATATTTCCACGTTTCATTTCGTTCAGTCATTTTCCCATAAATCAACTCTTAGTTTGGACTGAAACAGAGATGAATAACAAATAATTAGGAACAGGGGCAGCTGGCTTTCTGGGAAGCTCCCCAACCCATAGTTCCCATATAACATAACAGCTTCCTGGTGTGTTTTTCCCGTGAAAAAAACCATCCCATCTTTCCAGGAAATGCTCCCTGGTTGTTGTTGTTGTGACTTGTGCTTCACTGTGGTGCATGCATCTTTTCCCTGACAAGTGCAGTCCTGCATCCAGAGATGTGACTTGAAGTGTGTTCACATCAGCAGTGCTGGCTGGGCCCATGCTGCTGTGCTCTTCTGTCACTCTCACTCTTGTCAGTGTCTTCTCTGCCTGCCTTTCCCACAGACTGTCTGCCCTGCTGCTTCCTGTACTCAGCATTGGTCAGGCCACACCTTGAGTCCTGTGTCCAGTTCTGGGCTCTTCAATTCAAGAAAGATGTTGAG
>WAAF01020667.1:125057-149352 GCA_013400475.1 Tricholaema leucomelas
TCCCCAGCCTGTAGTGCTGCTTGGGATTGTTGTGGCCAAAGTGCAGAACCCTGCACTTGGCCTTGTCCAGTCTCATCCCATTGGCCTCTGCCCACCCACCCAGCCTGTCTAGGTCCCTCTGCAGGGCTCTCCTACCTTCCAACAGATCAACACCTGCTCCTAGCTTGGTGTCATCTCTGGGCATCCTGTTCCAGTGCTCTGTCACCCTCACTCTAGAGAAGTTTCTCCTCATGTTGGGCTGAAACCTTCTCTGTTCCAGTTTGTAGCTGTTGCTCCTTGTCTTATTGCTGCTTACCACTGAAAAGAGATTGGTCCCAGGCACTCAAGGCCCCTCAGATATATATATACACACAGCTAAGATCTCCTCTCCAGATTAAACTATTTGATAGCTCAGTCAGTGGAAGTGGTTTTACCATTCCCCTTTTCTCCTTTGATGAGCTCAACTGTTTTTTTTCTGGCACTTTCACCCTACAGCAAGTTTCCCTTTCTCCTGTAATTGCAGGGCTAACATCTTAGGAGTTGGAGTTATTTATTAGGTGATATGATCTGGATAGGAACTGACTGATCACATGAAGATAAATAACGCAGTGCCTTGGGGGCTGCTGGCTTTTTTTAGCAACCCCCACAACAGTTGTTTCTCTTTGTAAAGGAAGCAAAACAAAGTTGTGGAAAAAGACTCAGACATTTACAGAGTTTGAATCCCTGGAGGGAGTGAAATGAGTGACATGAAAGTATGAGAGTTCTTTACCCCAAGAAAAAGATCTTCATGTAACCTCACCACTGCTACTCAGGGCTCTTATTTGAAAGTCCTATTCTAGTCATGCTTTGCTCTGGGGACTCAATCCTGCCCTCACTTGCACAAATCCAGTGCCACCTGGAGCCTGTCATAGAATCATAGAATCAGTCAGGCTTGGAAGGGACCACAACTACCTGAGGGGTGGTTGTAGCCAGGAGGAGGTTGCTCTCTTCTCTCAGGCAGCCAGCGCCAGAACGAGAGGACACAGCCTCAGGCTGCGCCGAGGGAAGTTTAGGCTCGAGGTGAGGAGAAAGTTCTTCACTGAGAGAGTCATTGGACACTGGAATGGGCTGCCCAGGGAGGTGGTGGAGTCGCCGTCCCTGGAGCTGTTCAAGGCAAGGTTGGACGTGGCACTTGGTGCCATGGTCTAGCCTTGAGCTCTGTGGTGAAGGGTTGGACTTGATGATCTGTGAGGTCTCTTCCAACCTTGGTGATACTGTGAGACTGTGATACAAGGATCAGCCAGTTCCAACCCTCCTGCTAAGGGCAGGGACACCCTGCCCTAGATCAGGCTGGCCACAGCCTCATCCAGCTTGGACTGAAACACCTCCAGGGATGGAGCCTCAACCACCTCCCTGGGAAATCCCCTGTAGGCTCTCACCACTCTCATGCTGAACAACTTCCTCCTAACATCCAGGCTGAATCTACTCATTTCTAGCTTTGTTCCATTCTCCTCAGTCCTATCACTCCCTGACATCCTAAAAAGTCCCTCCCCAGCTTTTTTGTAGCCCACTTCATACACTGGAAGGCCACAAGAAGGTCACCTCACAGCCTCCTCTTCTCCAGACTGAACAGCCCCAACTCTCTCAGCCTGTCCTCACAGCAGAGGTGCCCCAGCCCTCTGAGCATCCCAGTGACCCTTCTCTGGACACGCTCCAGCATGGCCTAAGCCATCCTCAAATCTGAAGCTCTGTGAATTCTCCATAGGCTTTGGCTGCAGAATGACACTTAAATTATGTTTGATTGGGTCACTTGCACTGCTGTCCCAGGGGGGCCTTGTCATCGGCCCGATGTAGTTGCTTTTTGTTCTGTTCTCTACTCATATTAAATACAGCCTTTGAAACTGAATTAAGCAGAAGTGTAGAGATGAATCAAAACACACAGTTGTTATTTCCCTTCTCTTTTCCTGGTCAGATTCCCCAAATGAGATGCATATTTCAGGCTATTATGCAGACTCACTACTGCAGCAAGCTGATGGGGCTGCAGGAAATGGTACAAGACTCATTATTGCTTGGAGAAAGAAAGGACTTTCCCCTCTGGAAAATGTTCTAATCCATTCTATCTTTTGCTATCCACAGTAGAAGGCAGGAGAAGTGTCTGGTTTCACTTGTTGCCACTTCTGGAGCTGTTGTTATTCCTTTACCCATTGGGACTCTCCGCAAGAGGCAGGCAACTGCTGCCCTTCAGCAGAGGATCCTCTTTTTTTCTGTGGTCTTTCAGTCCCAGCCTTTTCCCAGGGGCCTGCTCCCTTTTGTGTCTTTCAGTCTGCAGTGGCCAGCCACCCATGACCAACTGCATTCACACTCCAGACACTTCCTTCTTGCATCTGAGCTTACCATATACTCCCTTGTTTATCATGGAGGAGCCCAGGGATACTCAGAGAGGCTTTTCCTATCCTCTGACCACACACTCCAAACAGCTTCCAACATTCACATCCTGTGAGGGCAAATCCCCAGATTAGCTTGGTCTTCCTGCTTTGTCCAGAGGCAGAATTACTGCCTGCACAGACAGGAAAGCAGCTTTTGTCTCTTCATGGCTGACTTGTAGAGCAGAAATTGCAGAGGTCTCCTTTATCACCTGTGAGCAAGTCCAAATCTACTCATTCCTACTACAACTTGCTCCTCAGCAGCACTGTTCCCAGGAGCTTCTAGGTGTCATTTCCAGAAGTATATCAGAGCCATGGGTAGTAAAATTGGTCCTTCTACATAGAATTTCTTAGGTTGGAAAAGACCTTCAAGATCATTGAGTCCAATCATTAGTTTCACATTAGTTATCCTTGAAGTATATTACCAGAAATAATTACAATGTGAAAGCTCTTGTGGTAAGGAGGTAGAACTGAGAATCAGAGAATCATAGAATGGCTTAAGTTGGGAGAGACCTCAAAGGTCATCCAATTCCAACCCCCCACCATAGGCAGGGACACTCACCACTCGAACAGGTCGCTCAAAGCCTCATCCATAGAATCATAGAATCAACCAGGTTGGAAGAGACCTCCAACATCATCCAGTCCATCATATTCTCCTTCCTACCTGCCAGGGAAATCCTCTCAGCAGAGAACAGAAGACCAGGAAAAAACTTCTGTTATCTCTGTGCAACACCAGACCTGTGTTGGAAATTCCAGAGCAGTGTTCTTCACGNCATCTCTGCCCAACCAAAATAGAGCAAACCAGACCCGTGTTGGAAATTCCAGAGCAGTGTTCTTCACGCAGGCTACGTCCACATGCCCACTGGGACTTAACACCACCACAACTCCACTACAAAAGAAAAACTTGCCTCAAGCCCATCAAAGCTCAAAGTCTCATGCAAAGATTTGAAAGTGAAACATCCCTCTTTCCTTCTACCCAGGGAGAGCAAGCTCCAGAGAAGTGCCCTGAGGAAGACTGAAAAGACCTATGGGCTGGGTCGATCAGTGCAGTGTGATGCGAATCTATGGGCTCAGAGGATGGCAAAGCATTGAAATGTTTCTTCAGGTCTTTTTATGAACCAGACAGTTGTGGTGACCAGGCCTGTCACCACCTAGACAGCAGTAGAGGCAGAGGAAACTGTAAGGAAGAAAAGGATATTGTTTCCTGGAAGCTGCTGTTGTGATCAGAACCACCAGCTTTCCCCCATCTCCAAGTGCAAGGTCCTGCATCTGGGTCGAGGCAGTCCCAAGCATCAATATAGGCTGGGCAGTGACTGGCTTGAGAGCAGCCCTGAGGAGAGGGACTTGGGGGTGTTGGAGGATCAGAAGCTCAATGTGAGCCAGCAGTGTGCTCTTGCAGCCCAGATAGCAACCAGAGCCTGGGCTGCAGCAAGAGAAATGTGGGCAGCAGGGTGAGGGAAGTGATCCTTCCCCTCTGGTCTGCACTGGTGAGACCCCACCTGGACTACTGCATCCAGTTCTGGAGCCCCTGGGACAAGAGGGATATGGATGTGCTGGAAGGTGTCCAGAGAAGGGCCACAAGGATGCTCAGAGAGCTGGAGCTGCTGTGAGGAGAGACTGAGGGATTTGAGGCTGTTCAGTCTGAAGAGGAGAAGGCTCCCAGGTGACCTTATTGAAGCCTTTCAGTATCTTAAGGGGGCTACAAGAAAGGTGAGGATGGACTTTTTAGGATGTCAAGGAATGATAGGACTGGGGGGAATGGAGCAAAGCTAGAAATGGGAGATTCAAGCTGGAAATGGGAGATTCAGACTGGAAATGGGAGGTTCAGACTGGATGTTAGGAAGAAGTTGTTCATCATGAGGGTGGTGACAGCCTGGAACAGGTTGCCCAAGGAGGTGGTGGAAGCCTCATCCCTGGAGGTGTTTAAGGCCAGGCTGGGTGAGGCTGTAGATGGCCTGATCTAGCGTGAGGTGCAGACATGGGCCGTGCTGGCGGCTGGAGGGTGCAGACATGAGCCACGCTGGTGGCTGGAGGATGCAGACATGGGCCACACTGGTGGCTGGAGGGTGCAGACATGGGCTGTGCTGGCGGCTGGAGGGTGCAGACATGAGCCACACTGGTGGCTGGAGGGTGCAGACATGAGCCACGCTGGTGGCTGGAGGATGCAGACATGGGCCACACTGGTGGCTGGAGGGTGCAGACATGGGCTGTGCTGGCGGCTGGAGGGTGCAGACATGAGCCACACTGGTGGCTGGAGGGTGCAGACATGAGCCACGCTGGTGGCTGGAGGATGCAGACATGGGCCACGCTGGTGGCTGGAGGGTGCAGACATGGGCCACGCTGGTGGCTGGAGGATGCAGACATGAGCCACGCTGGTGGCTGGAGGGGGCAAACATGAGCCACACTGGTGGCTGGAGGATGCAGACATGGGCCATGCTGGTGGCTGGAGGATGCAGACATGGGCCACGCTGGTGGCTGGAGGGTGCAGACATGGGCCACGCTGGTGGCCAAAGCTATTTGCCGTTTCAGGCAGAAAATGTGGCCCCTGGCAAAGAAAAAAAAAATTAAAACAAAAAGCAGGACTGAGAAGAATATGGAAGTCAGATAAGAAAGCCACTGGTGCCCAGGGGGTAGCAGAGCATTCACAGAGGCCCAAAGAGCTGTGACCCTGTAAACACATGATAGGGATAAGAAAACTCAGCCGCAGTCAGACACCAGATGGAAGATTACCAACCTCACTTTAGCAACAAACAGTTCTTTCAAGGTTCCTCCTCACTGAGATGGCATCACTGAGACAACACCACAACCAGGGGGTGCTGGGGTATACCCTGGGCTGAACACCTGCAAGTGACATCTCCAGACAACCTTGCCTTAGCTAGAAAGGTGCCTGGCTCCCAGTCTCCTGCAGGGCTGCCCTGAATTGTCTACCTGATCCCCTGCAGCACTTCTTTTCCTCTCCCACCCTCCCAAAGCTATTTGCCTGCTGTTCTAAGTGAGCCCCAGTCAGGCTCCAGCTCAGTTTGCTGACTGCCTTGGCTGTCAGGTACAGCCAGTAAGCTCCCTAGGAACTTATCCAGAGCCCAAAGGCTCAGTCCCTTTGCAGGCTTGGATAGAAGTGAATCATGGAATGGTCTGGAAGAGACCTTTAAGAACATCAAGTCCAACCCAGCACTGCCAAGTCCCCACTAAATTATGTCACTCAGCACCATATCTACAGGGCTTTTAAATCCCTCCAGGGGTGGAGACTTCTTCGCTGAGGAGAAAAAAACTTTTCCAAGGTAAACCTCCCTTGGTGCACCTTGAGGCCGTTTCTTCTTGTCCTATCACTTATCACTGGAGAGAAGAGCCCAGCCCCTACCTGGCTCCAACCTCTTCCAGGTGATTGTAGGGATGCTCAGAGAACCCAAACCATCCCCCTGTCCTACGTGGCCGCGGAGCCCCCGCTCGCTAGCTGTCCCAGGGCGGTTTACCAACCATTTCAGTGCGAATGGTCTACACAAGGCACCGGAGGGGGCAGATGGCTGCTTTTCAGCTCCGTGGCTTTGGAGCGGCGAAGCCGGGGGCAGACGAGAAGGTGAGGCATGAACCTTTCCTCCCGCGGGCACCCATCAGGTCTGTCCTACCCCGGGGAAGAGTCCCCAAGGCAAGCTCCAAGACCGCTTACCGGCCGTGACTTGCCCGCGGGGCTGGGACCGCCGAGCCGCCCCGGGCCGAGCCCCGCACCCCTCGCAGTCGCCGCCCCGGCCCCGCCGCGTTGCCCTTTCCTCTGCTGCCCCCCGGCGGTCCGCGGCGCCAGCGGCACCTGCGCTTCCCTCAGCCTGGGCCGGGCTGAGCATCGCCCTGTGCCTCCTTCCTGCCCTGCCCTGCCCCGCCCCGGCCGCAAGTCTCGGTGTCAGTGCAGGCTGGCTCAACCCCTGCCTTCTGCAGCCATTCAGAAAGCAGGGTACGAGAAGTGCAGAGCCACCGCGGGGTGCCTGCCTGGCTCTTCAGTTGCTCAGATGTGATCTCCTAAGACTTTGATGTAGCCTCCTTGATCCTACACATGTGAGTTACAAGAGGCATCCTGATGAAGATGTGACTAGACATTGTGTCTCCTCATTCACCAGCTAGTCTGTGCAAGAATGGTTCTTCCATTAACTGTTCTCTTACAGATCAATTAGTCCATCCACACAAGGTCTTCTGGGACCTCCAGCCACTCTGTGTTCATGGACTTGTTTATCTAGTAGAGCAAGGATGCTGAGTTCTGTTAGCATCCATTGCTTCATTACAGGTACCCAGGAAACAGGCAACAGTTGCTGCAGCAGAGAAGAGGAGGCTCAGGGGTGACCTCATTGCTGTCTGCCACTACCTGAAGGGATGTTGTAGCCAGGTGGGGGTTGGTCTCTTCTGCCAGGCAACCAGCAACAGAACAAGGGGACACAGTCTCAAGTCGTGCTGGGGGAGGTCTAGGGTGGATGTTAGGAGGAAGTTCTTGCCAGAGAGAGTGATTGGCATTGGAATGGGCTGCCCAGGGAGGTGGTGGAGTCACCATCCCTGGAGGTCTTCAAGAAAAGCCTGGATGGGGCACTTAGTGCCATGGTCTAGTTGAGTGGATAGGGCTGGGTGCTAGGTTGGACTGGATGACCTTGGAGGTCTCTTCCAACCGGGTTGATTCTATGATTCTAGCAGGTAGAGGTGGTGCGTTGCCCTTCTCTGAAAGCAAATGGGGCTGCATTGAGGATGATTACCAGTACTGGCTCTGTGGACAAAAGCCTCTCCTTGCCTCTAGCAGAGGGAAGCCCACGAGCACGAAACGTTGGTTCGATGTGTCACGCAAATACATCGCAGTGGGTGGAGGGAAATGTAATTTGATAGCGAAGTCATTCGGAGCCTGAGCAATGTGGGGAAGTCATTCTTAAAAGAGTAACAATACAATAAAGAAACCCAGAAGTGAGAAAAAGCACATGGGGCCTACGAATATGCATCTGTCTGTGTTATTAGGGTATGCCAAACCTCTTCTTGCAGGCGTTCCCTGAAAGTAAGCAGAAGCAGCAGTCTCTATGTTGACTGTAAACCCTCTTCAGCAGGTAATTTTCAAAGGGTTTCACCAGCATGTGGAACAGAGCAGTCCTAATCCAATTTAACTTCAGCCATTAAGTAACAGCAATTACAATTCCCCTCTGTGCTTGCCTCTGGACACTTTAAAACCCGACTGGAGATAAAAATATGGATGTGGAGCTCTTGCTTTTCCAACACCCTTACCGTTCCTCTTGGCACGTTTCAGCTCCTCACCAAAGACGTGAAGCAGCGGCTGGGATGCCAAGGGGAAGGTGCAGCAGAAGTGAAGAGGCACCCCTTCTTCAAGAGCATGAATTTCAAGAGGTTAGAAGCAGGAATGCTGGACCCTCCCTTTGTCCCTGATGTAAGTACAACAGGAAGAACCCCCAGCGGCCTCTTTCAGGAGATTCCTTTCTAAACTAACGTCTCTGTCTCAGAGCCATCATCACTCTCTGCATGGGTAGCTGCCCTAGCAAGATGTGATAAGCACCTGTGGGAGGTTGGGGAGGAGAGCTGCTCTGTAGAGGTGTCTGTGCAGGGGTGGGTGAGATCCACATAGGGTGGTAACCTGAGGCTTGACTAATTCCCACTCTATCACAGTCTTCCTGTGTGGCACTGGAGGCAACATTGGATCTGCATTCAGTTTTGGGCTCCCCAGTTTTAGAGAGACAGGGATCTGCTGGGGAGGGTCCAGCAGAGGGCTACAAGGATGAGCAGGGGACAGGAGCACTGAGGCTGAGGGACCTGGGGCTTTTTAGTCTGGAGAAGACTGAGAGAGGACTTAATATATATATTTATAAATATAAATATATTATATATATTAGATTTATAAATATCTGAGGGCTGGGGGTCAGGATCAGAGGAACAGGCTCTGCTCACTTGCTCCCTGGGATAGGACAAGGAGCAATGGATGGAAGCTGCAGCACAGGAGGTTCCAGCTCAACACAAGGGGGAACTTCTTGACTGTAAGGGTCCCAGAGCACTGGCACAGGCTGCCCAGGGAGGCTGTGGAGTCTCCTTCTCTGGAGCCTGTCAAGGCCTGTCTCAATGTGTTCCTGTGTGACCTGAGCTGGATTGTATGGTCCTGCTGTGGCAGGGGGGTTGGACTGGATGATCTCTTTGGGTCCCTTCCAGCCCCTGACATTCTGTTGTCCTGGGTTAGGCGGATCCTTCCCCCGGTAGAGTAAGCTCACTACAACACTGGTTTTTGGAAAGTCAGGGAAAATGAAACTGTATTTCTTGTAGTTTAAACTAAATACAACAGTATAAGGAGAACACAGCAGAAAATATAATCACCTTAAGGAAGATGGGGAAGGGGCCAAGTGGCGACAAAAGAGCAAAGCAGCAGCAGCCAAAACAGCAGTGGGGGAAGATAGCGGCAGGCACAGCAGAAGCAGCAAGGGGAAGGTCCAAGCTTTGCTTCCAGACATAAAGCTCCAGTGAAATTATATTAACTTATTCATTGTTGCCATTATATGTCCCATCCCTAGAATGTTCACCTCTCCACTCAGGGCTTCCACTTTGAAGTCTCTCTGTTGAGAATTTTTTCATGTCTGAGCTGCAAATCTGGCTCAAACAGCCACACACCTGTGCTCCTGTGCTCCTGTGTTGATGTCTCAGTTAACAAACTTTAGAATGGGAACCTTTGTATTCCCTTACCCACAGCAGTGCTGTGAGAAGTATGGTCAGGACCAGGTAGGTGGTGCTCAAAGCAGTCAGCGACGCAAGCCACACCTATGCATACAGATATGCAGATATGTAAATTGAGGTGAAAGCAGAATTGCAAAGTCCAAAGCTTGGTGGAACTGAGGAATGGGCTGGATCACCACGGAACAACAGGCATCTGTAACAGAGAGCCTGAATCAGCTTCAGATATCGAGTGGCACCTCCAGCAGAGGAGGTGACTTGGACCTGAGACAGCAATTTGAGCTTGTTAGCAGTTTGTGGGGCATGGAACCCAGCAAGAGAGTCCTTGCTCAGGTTTGCTCACCAGCCTTGCACATACTGGAAGTCTTTGTTCCGTTGGCAACAACAAAACTCTTTCCACCCCTTTGTGGGATGGCTCTGTCCCTCAGCTCACGGAGTTATCTGATTATTTTCTTCCTGCAGGGCTTTCTTTCTGGCCAGACCTTCCACTCTTAAAGCTCCCATATGGTTCTAAGTAAACACTGCCATTTTAACCTATTAAGGAAAGTAACATCTTGGCAGCTCTCGTTCCTGTCGCTGCAAACTCGACCAAACCGAAGTGGTTTGAAGGCTGCAAAAGTTTACTTTAGCTGCTCTGGTTTTGCTTTACGTTTTACTGTGCGGCCTCGTTCCTCCTGCCAATTAGCCCCGTGGTGTTATGACCTGCTTTAGTGGGAAGAAATAGGAGACAAGCTACTATTTCTTTCTGATGTAGAAAATTAGAAAGCTCTGGTCTCGGCTTTGAGATCCGCCAGAGCGTATTAAAAGCTTAGCTGTGGCATGTAAGGCCTAGGAGGCACCTCTTACAGACGTATTTGCTAAAGCAGAGGCACATAAATTTTTATGGCTATTTATTGGGAACTCAAGAGCTGCCCCTAATTTAATTTGTTTGGCACTTCGTCCCTAGATTTCCAAGGCTTTACTGAAGTCAGCTGAATCACCCGGAGCTATAGAGCCAGTGGCAGCGGCTGTAATCCAATCCACGTCTCTCAGTCCTCTTCTAGACTAGTCTGTCCCCACAAAAATGTTGTGGATTGCAGCCATTGGGAATGTGGAGGGATGCAGGCTCTGGCATACAGGACTCCTGTTAGGAGTCTGCTTGATTTGTCTGGTCACGCTGCTCTAGGTGAAACACTGCGCAGCTGGACCCCTGGACTGCGCAGTTATTGTGCCGTTGTGGGCAGGAGGGTTCAAGGTGTGCTTCGGTTCAGCAGGTCAGGCCAGTCACACAAGCCACCCCTCAGTTGTTCCTGCTCGTCAAGGTGTTGATGGGAATCACAGAATCAGGTTGGAGAAGCCCCTCAGGATCACCAAGTCCAACCTAGAACCCTACTCGACAAGATTAAAGGCTGGATGAGGCACTTAGTGCCATGGTCTACTTGATCATAGAATCATAGAATGGTTTAGGTTGGAAGGGACCTCAAGGATCATCCAGCTCCAACCCCCTGCCATAGGCAGGGACACCTCCCACTAGAGCAGGCTGCTCAAGGCCTCATCCAGCCTGGCCTTAAACACCTCCAGGGAGGAAGCATCCACAACCTCCCTGGGCAACCTGTTCCAGTGTCTTACCACCCTCACTGTAAAGAACTTCCTCCTAACATCCAGTCTAAATCTCCCCTCCTCCAGCTTAAACCCATTCCCCCTCGTCCTGACATTACCAGACCTTGTCAGTAGTCCCTCCCCAGCCTTCCTGTAGGCTCCCTTCAGATACTGGAAAGCCACTCTAAGGTCTCCTCGAAGCCTTCTCTTCTCCAGGCTGCAGATGGGGTGCTGGGTTGGACTGGATGAGATTGGAGGTCTCTTCCAACCTGGTTGTTTCTATGATTCTATTCACCTATATCAACCTATCAATCAACCTATATCAACTTATCTGTCAATCTATTCACCTATATTAACTATTCAACCATATCCCCAAGCACCATATCCAAAAGACCTTTAAACACATCCAGGGTGGGTGACTCCACCACCTCCCTGGGCAGCTCATTCCAGTCCCTGACCACTCCAGGAAAAACTGGTTCCTAATGTCCGATCTAAACCTCCCCAGCCTCCTCTTGAGGCCATTCCCACTTGTTCTGACTCCAGTTACCTGTGAGAAGAGCCCAGCAGCAGCCTCTCCACAATGTCCCTTCAGGTAGTTGTAGACAGCAATGAGGTCTCCCCTCAGCCTCCTCTTTTTCACTCCCTAGGCACACAGATGACTACACTAATTGTGACAGGTAGCCAGTGATGACTATTTCTGCTGGATGAGGGCAGGAATATGAGCTAAAAGCAGTCTCACTGGAAAGAGTCCTCTCTCTGTCATCCCAGAAAATTAAGTAGTTTTAAAAGGCAAAAGCCACTTCACTATGGGAAGAAATGCAGCCAAGTTAAGAGAGTTAATAGAGGTGATTCTGGACAGCTTCCAGCAGCTGAGCCATTAATAAAAACAATGGAAAAATGCCAAACCTCTTCTGTTTTCTTTAGCAATTAGTATGCATTCCTTTAGACTCTGAAGCTGCAAACTCCACAGCTATCTGAGCAGGACATTTCTACCTGAGGTCCTTGGTCAGGGCTGTCTCCAGTATGCAAGCCACAAACACTCTGGGTTTCTGTCGTTCCCTCTCTCAAAAGACTACTGCAGGATCTGACTGCCTCGCTCCTTCTGTCCTCTCCCCCTCACCTCTTAACCATCACACGGCTGACTAAAACCCAGTTTGGCTGCACTGCTACTTCAAGGACTTCAAAGAGGGAAGCTTAACATGCTTAAAGTGAAGTCACCCTTTGATGGTAAACATCAGAGCGAGTCTGGAAGAGCAGGATGCAGACAGTTGTTGGGTATCTCACCTGACTGAATCTGTGCATGAAAGCACATGGTCAGAATCAAAACTGTTGTTTTTTTCTCTTGCTGTTTTTCTTCTCTTCTTTCTTTTTTCTCTTCCCCTACCCCCAACCCCGAAACAGCCCAGAGCAGTGTACTGCAAGGATGTTCTGGACATCGAGCAGTTCTCCACGGTGAAAGGAGTTAACTTGGACCAAACAGATGATGATTTCTATTCCAAGTTTTCCACAGGATCAGTGTCTATTCCATGGCAAAATGAGGTAAGGATGGATGGATCACAGTAAAATTGCTCCAATAAACTCCCTAACACAGATGGTTTAAGAGGAGCTGTGTGTTTCCAGTAATATATAGCTACTGGATAACTTGCCAGGCTCTAATGCTTTCATAAGTTACAAATGGCCTCTTTCAAGTTCTGTAATGTACCACAGATGTCAGGTCCAGGTGACTGTATCTGTTGGCTCTGCATATTTGTATAGATTGGCAAAGATCCTACTGCACTTCCTTCTCAGGAACTTCTGTGGGATGTCTGGAAGTCCTAATGGGAGGCTGCTTCTTGGTGATCCTGATCTCACCCATTGTTATGTACCTGCAGTGGGTCCCAGCTGCAGAGGTTTACTCTGGACTTTGAACTGCTCCAAGGTTTCTAGATCTTGGTCCTTGTTTCTCTTTGATATCAAAATACAGCCAAGAGCTGATTTCATAATCCAGCTGTGGGTCAAACAGCAGATCCCCTTATGCAACGGGGTGCTAATAGCTGGGATTTGGTGAGTGTGCCTGCCCTTACCCAACGTTCTCCATGGTGCCAAAAGAGAGAATAGGAAGCTTTATGGGGCAGCTTCTAAGAAGACTGAGCTGCAAACATGCAGAACAGACTCAGCCTCTCTTTTTCATACATCCCAGCAGGAGCTCAGCTGCCCTCTCTTAATGTATTGCTCAGCTTCTGGTCCTGATCCTGACTTTAAACAACCTGGAATATATTCAATGCAGATGTATCGTTTTTTTTTTTCCCCCCTCTTTTCTTTTCCCCTCTTTCTTTTTTATTCCACTAGATGATAGAAACAGAGTGTTTCAAAGAACTGAATGTATTTGGACCAAATGGTACTATTTCACCAGACCTAAACAAAAGCTACCCCCCAGAGCCACCCAAGAAAGGACTGCTGCAGAGAATATTTAAGCGACAGGTGAGATCTTTTGCATCTAAGAGGAGGAATCTCCCCATAGATTCCCAGTGCCACAGCCATGTTCTGGTGGTAGTTTTGCTAGGAGAAAGAAAGTGCATCTTGGAGAGGGCTGTTTGGCACACTTACCTGGTAGTTTCCTGGCTCTTGGGATTGTTTTTTACCACCAGAACTTCCAGTGTTGGTCAGGAGCTTCGTTTCCAGCAACTGAAAACCTTTTATCCAACCTATTTTTTTCCATGTCGACCTGTTGAAATTGCTATGTGGTTTTAATGAGTTCCTTGTGGAATAGCCTTGATTTATGTGTTTAGGAAAAAGAAAACAAACAAAAGAAATAGAAAAAAAAGGAAAAGTAATTCCAAGTGAGGTATTCATGGCAGGAAGTGAGGTATTCATGGCAGGAAACCAAGACACTAGAGAAGAGAACAGAACAGACACTACACAACGCACCATGAGGCACCATGAGGCATCATGGCACCACTTGCAAATCTAAGCAGCGTTCTTAGACTCACCTACAGAGTTAGAGCCATGCCTCAGCACTGTCAGGTAGCCTCTCTATTAGTCAGATTTAGCAGATACTGACATTTTGCAGGGAACTGACTCCTGGATCTCAAGAGAGTCTTCTCTGCTGCATGGATGTCATCCAGAGGGACCTGGACAAGCTGAAAAGATGGGCCCAGGTGAACCTCATGAGGTTCACCAAGGGTAAGGGCAGGGCCCTGTAGCTGCACTGTTGTTACAGACTGGGGGATGAGAAGATAGAAAGCAGCCCTGTGGAAAAGGACTTGGTGGTTCTGGTGGGTGAGAAGCTGAGTGTGAGCAGTTGGTGTGAGCTTGCAGCCCAGAAGGCAAATTACATCCTGGGCTGCACAGTGTGGCCAGCAGATCTAGAGAGAGGATTCTGCCACTTTGCTCTGCTCTGCTCAGACCTCACTTGGAGTACTGCATCCAACTCTGAAGCCCTCAATACAGGAAGGATGCAGAGTTGATGGAGCAGGTCTAGAGGAGGGCCACAAAAATTATCAGAAGGTTGGAGCACCTCTGTAATGAAGGGGCAATGGCTTCAAACTAGAGAAAAGTATGTTAGGATGGATGGATGTTAGGAACTCTTTACTATGAGGGTAGTGGAACACTGGAATAGGTTGCCCAGGGATGAGGCCCCATCCATGGAGATATTCAAGGTGAGGCTGGACAGGGTTCTGGGCAACCTGATGTAGTTGAGGATGTTCCTGCTGACTGCAGGGGGGGTTGGACTGGATGACCTTTGGAGGTCTCTTCCAACCCTGACCATTCTCTAACTCTGTGGTTCCTCAAGAACTGCCATAGCCCTCCTGACCCAGAGAGAATGCAGGTGAGAAACTGAACAACATTTTGCATCCAAAGATCTTCAAAAAGTCTTTCAGTCCATCCAGGACAGTATCACCACAGAATGTGAGAGGTGTCCCTGCCTATGGCAGGAGGTTGGAGCTGGATGATCCTTGAGGTCCCTTCCAACCTAAACCATTCTATGATTCTCTGAGTAATGTGGCACTAAAAGTGAGGGTGACAGAGCACTGCAACAGGCTGCCCAGGGGGTTGTGGTGTCTCCTCTGGGGACTTTCAAAACCTGCCTGGTTGTGTTCCTGTGTGGACTACCCTAGGTGATCCTGCTCTGGCAGGGGGGTTGGACTGGATGAGCTTTCAAGGTCCCTTCCAGCCCCTGACATTCTGTGATGCTGTCGTTTCTGTCTTTCAGAGTGATCCTTAGGGGATGCTGCTTTTGGCAGCGGGGTTGGCCTTTTGGTGATCTCTGGAGGTCCCCTCCAACCTCTAACATTCTGGGATGCAGTGAAAAGAAAGCATGGCACATTCTGGGAACCTAATTGTTGTTTGTCTTCCTCTTTCTTACAGCATCAGAACAACTCCAAGAGTTCTCCAAATTCAAAGGCCACTTTAAATCACCACATAAATTCCAACCACGTAAGTTCAAACTCCACTGGAAGCAGCTAGTTCCAGCTCAGTTTTATGAAACCACCTGTTGCATCCTTCCACTACCATCTATGGAGCTTCTATGGATGAGAGAGCCTCCACCACCAAGTGAAAAGAAAAAAAGAAAGCTCTTTCCCTCCCCATCCCCCCACCCCCAATGCAGAGATTTTCTGTCCATTCCTTCCAGTGGAGCCTCCCATTTGAAGAAGAATTTTTTTCCACTCAGGTCTGTTTCTGGAGGTGGCACTCAAGACTGTGTGAATCAAGTTTGTCTCTTTAGAACATTGCAATAGAAATCCAATGAACATGACTACTTGCACGTATTTAAATAGCATCCTTCCTAGAACTGAATTTTGGTCTTTATTATTTTTAAAAGGAAAGTTTTGTAAATTTCTCTATCTGTCTCAGTTTACATTTTGTACATTTGTATTTAAATGAGAGTCAGACTTTGGAGGTGTATATTTTCCAAGCAGCAGCTGTAAAGCCATGTGTTTTAAGTCCCTTTTTCTTTTTCTCAAAGAAAAAAAAAACAATCTCACACACACACACAAAAAAAAAGAGACAAAAACAAACAACAACAAACCTAAACCATTCTATGATTCTAAAAAACCACCCAAAAAACCCAAACTAATGTGACTCAAGACTTCCAGAGCCTCAAAGGAGGAATCATTTCTCTTTAGTAAAATCTAGAGGATTATTTCTAAATGACTTTATTCTTCAGACTGGGCTTTACTGACATGCATTGGTGTGGAGCAGTCTCTTTGGCACCTGTCTCTTGGGTTTCCAGCCACACTGCATCCAGTTCTCCTCTTCGTTTAGTTTGTAGCCTCTCGCGCCCCGTGCTGAAAGCCAAGACTTTGATGCGTTGAAGAACGTTCAGCCTGAGAGGGTTGTGATGTCGTGGGAGCAGCACAGCTGAGATGTGTGCTGACATTGTTAGCTCATCAAAAAGCATTTGTAGTTAGAAAGGGAAAACCCCCCCCCTTTTTTTTTTTTAAGCTGTCCTCCTCCACTGGTTATTTGTGTTGTTTTCTAGTGACAGCGAGAACAAAACTGAACGAGAGGTGACCGTGAAAGGAAACGACCTTTTGTTTTGCAAGGACTTGAAAGCTGCACCTGCTGAAATGAGAGCAAAACTCAAAGGGTTCTCCAAGGCCTTCCCACAGTTGCTAATCTCAAACAGGTAGCAAGAGAGAAATTCAGTAGTCTGCTTTGTGCTGACTGTGAGGAGATTCATGACAGCTCTCTAGAGCTGAACTGTGGAGGTTCAGAGCGGGATCTGGGCTGCTTTTGAGCAGTAGTAGAACTCCTAGGTTGTGTCTGTACTTAGTGCACTTCCCCATGTCGTGCCCAACATGCCATGCCCAACATGCCATGACTCATCCCCTCAATTAGGTCTTCAGCTTAATTGAATAAAAACATCAGTTACTAAATAACACCTCCTACTTTTGGTTCCATCGTTCTTTGTCAGGGCTTGTTTAAGCATTGATGAAAACATTGTTCCCACTAGTGGAAGGGATCAGTAGCAGCACCTAAGAATCATGCTCCTCTCATGTGTGCCATTGCCAGTTCTTACTGAGGACACCAGGTCAAAAATGTGGTTGCCTTTCTTCAACAGTATTTGGAAAACCTTTGTCATCCCCACCAAGTGCAGGCACAACCTCTGCAGCCCAGCATGGTCCGAAGAAATGTTTGGTCACCACGCTCTGGACAATCTTGGCTAGAGGACACTGATGGTTTTATACCTTAAGGGCATCAGGAACAGCCTGGTTTGTCTAAAACCCTGTTGGCTAACAGTGCAGTTACCCCAGAGTATGAGGAGGCACTGCTGCAGTGGAACAGCCCAAATCCATCAGACTGTTCTGTGTATGTTCTGTCTGGCCAATGCAGAGAGGGGAGAACAGTGCAGGTTAGCAGTGGCAAATGTCTGAGGGAGAAAGGCACAGTAATTACATACTGAAAGCAGCTTCAGGTCATGAGGGAGAGACAAAGAAGCTGACAGAGAAAAGTTGAGAAAGGAAGATGAGGCTTTGGCCCCGTTGCCAGGAGTCAGATATGTTGAGGTGCAAGTCCACATCCTTTCGAAAGCCTTCAGCCTCCCTGGACATCAGTGGTAGCACAACTGGTCCAGTGTGCCACAGTGTCACCAAGGAGTTATTTGTCCTTCAGGTCAGTGTGGTCCAAACATTTCTTTTCCCTGTATTGAAGGTGCTCAGGGAGAGTTTCAGCCACTTTCCCATGTCAGATGATGGCACTGCAGACCTTGCAGAAGATGCAATATTTTAGCAAGACAGTAATAGATGAGAGTTCTGAGTCACTTTCTCTCTCTGTATCAGCTATAAACTAAATCTATAAATGGCCTCAGCTTCCTGCCATGAGAGGAATGAAATATTGTAGAGCTAAAAAAGCTTCTATATAGAGTTAGAGCTCTTACCTCTGGTTCTGTTCTCATGGCCTGTACCTAAGCCAGCAGCAATCATGCTGTGGATCAAGACATACTTGTTCTGGGAGGTTCTCCAGGCCTTCTTCAATCATCTGTGGGATTTCACCAGATTTCAAACAATGTAGGTGCAAAGTGGAAGGGCAAATCTCAGCCAAACAATATGTCTAAGACAGGACACATTTTAGTTCTTCCTAGAGAGCTGTTGTGAAACTCCAGCCTGTTTCTATCACTCTGAGTCATCACCCTGTGACATTACAGCACACAACAGGTTTGTGCACCCTCAGCTGACTCCATCCCCTGCACTCATGCTAGGGAAAGAGGGTGCTGGGTGGGAGGCAGAGTGAGATACTGCACTCTTTCTTCCACTGCTGCCCTTGCATCCTTGGCAGCCACAGGTGAGTGTATTCTGCCATCAGAAAAGTGTGGCTGATGGTGTCTACCTACCACCATGAGGAAGGGAAAAAAGGGCTTCACCTCCTACATTACCAATCTGGCACATGAAGACTTAAGTTTTCTTTCTTTCCCATCTCCCACTTGGGAGGTAAAATCCTAATAACAAAGCCATTAATGTGACTGGTAGATGAATTGCAGATACAGATTGTAGATGACCTTACACCTCTTAGATGCTCTTAGCCTTAACTAGCACTAGATGTGGGTTTTTTTATCACAGCAGTGAATGATAGCATCTGTGTCTCCTCCTGCTCTCCTTTCAGCTGGGGCAGTTCTTACTCAGCAGCTTTAGGACTTTAACAGTGGAGACAGTGTAAACTCCCTGACTGTTAACAGCTGCATTCACTGAGTCCTTCTGCTTGGAGGACATTGTGCTAGAGTCAGACATTCTGAATCCTCAAGCTGGTGTGGAAGAAGGACATTTATGCACACCTGAAGCATCAAGGCTGGGAGGAAGTCCCTCTGGATCCCAGCTCCTTGGGAGCAGTGAGTGAGTAAGGGGAGAAACAGAAAATAAGAGCAGCTGAGGGAGGATTCTTGCTGCATCCTGACAAACTTTGTGTTGCTATCCTGATAAACCTTAAACAGTATCCAAGCCTTGGAAGGTTCAGTGCTGTCATACACCACTTGTGATAATGAACAGGCTTGAGACTCTCCTAGTCAGGGTTTGCCTGCAACAGCAAAACCTGCAGGATTTTCTTTCTTATTGTTTCCTCCTCCTTGTGTGTGTGTGTGTGTGTGTTCTGATCAATCAGCTCACCTTGCACTCAAGACTGGAGTGTGACCACACTCCTCTCACTTCCACTGTATGACCAGGCACAGGCTGAGCTTAGAACTCAAAGCTGAAGCCCTGCCAAGGCAATGTCCTGCACAGCTTCCACAGACACTTGGCATTTGGCTCTGTCAAGCCAAACTTCAGCAGGAGTTGTGTGTGGAGAAAAAAAACAGCCTCCTGGTTTCATCATCCAGCCTTGGAGAGCATTTGCCTTGAGGTTTTCAGTATTTTGATTCCACATGGATAGTTCCTGAGGTGGGTTTGCACACAACTAAGGAGCAGTTCTTGAATAGCTTTCCAGACTGATTAATTTCCCATCTCTCCTTTCCAATTACAGTGCAAGTTCTTTCCAAAACATGCTCATGTTTGGCTCTGGTTGCTTGTTTTAAATAGACAGAGGAGCAAACTTTGCTCTTTTCAAGAATCAGAGATGTTTTGCAATCTGATCCTGAGCTGTCCATGCATATTTTTTTTTCCCCTTGTAAATATTTACTGAGTAATCTGATGAGCACTAATTATTTAATGAGCTTCTCTAGTTCAGATGGTTGCTGTTCTTTTCCTGCAGTGTCTCAAGGCTTGCTTCAGTCTTGTAGCAGTTTTTTCCTCCTTTCTGGTTGGATGAAAGGTTGGGGGTTTGGGTTTCTTTTTTTAAACAAAGGCATAATGAAGGGGAAATAGCAAATCATAAACTCCTGCATGTGCACTCTTGACCTGGATTGTCTCTGAAGAGGTTGGGGTTTTTTAGCAAGAATGGCCACGACTCACTTGTTGTTTCAAAATGAAAACCTGCTTGAGGAGCTCAGAAATGTGTGAAGAGAATCAAACCAAGCAGGTACTAGAGATCAAGCTAAGCATTAGGGAGCTGCAGAATTCAGTATTGCAGCCTTCCTCTGGCCCTGCTGCTTAGGGGTGCCTGGGGAATGGCAGTTCAGGGCTGATACTGTCTGCCCAATTAAACCAGCTTGATGCCATCCCAATTTACAGCCATTCCCTGCCCCAGAAACTGTGGCTCAGAGTGGCATCAGCAGTGGGGGAATCAAACTCAACTGACTCAGCAAAGCATCTGATCAAAGACTGACTCTTCACCATGAGAGTGGTGAGAGCCTGGAATGGGATGCCCAGGGAGGTGGTTGAGCCCCTGTCCCTGGAGGTGTTTAAGGCCAGGCTGGATGAAACTGTGGCCAGACTGATCTAGGGTAGGATGTCCCTGCCCACGGCAGGAGGGTTGGAACTTGATGATCTTTGTGGTCCCTTCCAACCCTGACTGATACTGTGATTCAACCAGACTTTAGGCTTAAGGATCCAGCTTGAGTCCTTTGCTTCAGCTGTCAAAAGCTTCCTCTTTCAAATTCAGTTGCTGTTGATCTCACTCAGTAGAGATGCCTCAGCTTAGAAAGGGATACCAGTCTGTAATGCTAACAAAACCATGGGCAGGACAAGGAAGACAGAAAAGCTGTGAGCTCAGGAGAAGAGTGTGAAAGCTCCCCTAATGTGCGCACCTTCAGCAGCTGTCCCGTGGCAGTTATCCAGCTGCAGAACAAGGGGACACAGTCTCAAGTTGTGCTGGGGGAGGTCTAGGCTGGATGTTAGGAGGAAGTTCTTGCCAGAGAGAGTGATTGGCATTGGAATGGGCTGCCCAGGGAGGTGGTGGAGTCACCATCCCTGGAGCTGTTCGAGACAAGCCTGGATGAGGCACTTACTGCCATGGTCTGGTTGACTGGATAGGGCTGGGTGCTAGGTTGGACTGGATGATCTTGGAGGTGTCTTCCAACCTGGTTGACTCTGATTCTATCACTCACTGCTGCACAGCCTTCCTTGGGTCACCATGTGTTGCTGCCAGGGTTTTTGAGCAACCTGGAAATTGCACACAGAAGGTGATATTAAAGCATAGGCTCTGGCCTGTGGCTCAATGACAACACCTCTGGGAGGGCCAGGTGGGGCAGTCTGTATCCACTCAGCCATCACACAGGTCTCTGTTCCCATGCACCTAAACCCCAGTCTGGAGGTCCCTATGTAGGGTCCCTCTTTTCTGGAAGAGCAATAAATGCACAGCCTTACAGCACAGCTGCTTCTTCTTGTGGACATCCATGGAAGGGCTGGCTGCAAGCCCTGGGTTCCTTGTGGACTAGACAAGGGTGTCTTAACCTCTGCTCCAGTTAGCTCTGATTATTACCTTTTTTTTTTCATTCATATTTGTAACCCACACTTGTTAAGACTCTCAGGGCAGAGGAGATCATTCCTCAGGCATTCCTTGGCATGTCTTTGAAAAGATTGGACTTCATTGGAAAGAGCATCCTTGGGGGTTAATGTGCCCCCTGAGATGTAGACCATTTCCCTTCATGAAGCACCAAGTGACCAGCAGGAGCTCTAGAAGTCCAGACTTAATGCTCTCCTGCCCAAGGATGGTCCTAGTATGTCTCAGGCTGCAGGAAGACACATTTGGAAGTTAAGTTGGGGAGAACTGAGTCTGTTCAGTGGTACCATGGGAAACAGAAGATTCCAGAGCTGTCCATCTCAAGCCTCTCATGACTATGATCTGCAATTTAAACTACTACAAATTACTCAGATTAAGAATTATGATGACTAACACCCCCAGAGAAAGCCTACCTAAACTTAGGAGGAAGTTCTTGCCAGAGAGAGTGATTGGCATTGGAATGGGCTGCCCAGGGAGGTGGTGAAGTCTCCATCCCTGGAGGTGTTCAAGCAAAGCCTGGATGAGGCACTTAGTGCCATGGTCTGGTTGATTGGACAGGGCTGGGTGCTAGGTTGGACTGGATGATCTTGGAGGTCTCTTCCACCCTGGTTGTTTCTATGATTCTAAATGTAAATCAGCTCTTCTCTGTTTTGTGCCAAGCAGGACACAATCTTCTATCCTAAATCATATTGCAGTGCTGCCTGGCAATAACTTTCTGTCCTCAACTGCAAAAAAGAAGCAAAGAGAAAGACATTTGTGCAGAGAATTTTGCAAATTACTTCCTTTAGGAAGCCCATTGAAGAAGGTGGAAGCTAAGGGTGTGCTACACTGATATTTTCACCTCCCCACCCCCACCCATCTCTGCCATAATGCAAACACAGCTGCTGCAACACAGCTAAGCTGCTGTGCTGACAGGTGGGCTTCAGGAAAACAAACTGCTTTAGGCAGGCTGCTGCCTGCTCACTGCAATCAACATGCTGGCACATACATGGTCTCCTTGGTTGGTGTACTAGAGGCAGAAGTAGTGGATTGCAGTCCTGTTCTGCCCATGTTTTGCCTTGACTGCCCTGGGCAAACCTCTGTGCCCACTGACAGCCGCAGAGCGATGCTCTCTGCCTCTCAACGGAAGGCGCTTTGGAGCCTGTGCATAAACTGATCAATATCAACTCTTTGTATTAGTATTTAGGTGAAACAGGCTTAATGCAGCTGCTCTTATTTACATGCCTAGGGAGATGTCTCTGGTAAATTAGGGCTCTTATTTTGTTATGAGTTTGTCTTAGTTCCTTAGGGAAACTGAAAGAGAATGCAGGGTGCTTCGGTAAAGACCTCTCCAGCAGAAGGAGAGGTGGCAGAGCAAATGTTGAAGTACTCTTTTCTTATTTGAGAGCTAGCCAGCAGTTGCAGCATTCACATGGACACTGCCTCTCTTTTTTAGTGTTGGCAATAAATAGGTATGAAGAAGGGAACAAAACACCATTGGTTGGTTCAACTCTTTTGGCCAAGCCCATGAAGGAATCCTTAGGTACCAATTGAGGGAGATGCTGTATGAAGCCACAAAGATGCACACGTGGGGTCAGTGCACTCAAAAGAGAAAGCACAGGCCTGGGGTCTATAGGCTCCAGGAGTGGGGGGAACTGGAGCAGCTCTGCTATGAGGACAGGCTACAAGAGTTGGGGCTCTGCAGCCTGGAGAAGAGAAGGCTTCAAGGAGATATTGGAGTGGCCTTCCAGTATCTGAAGGGGGCTACAGGAGAGCTGGGGAGGGACTATTGACAAGGTCTTGTAATGTCAGGATGAGGAGTAAGGGGTTTGAACTGGCAGAGGGGAGATTTCAACTGGATGTTAGGAAGTTCTTTGCAGTGAGGGTGGTGAGACACTGGCATAGGTTGCCCAGGAAGGTTGTGGATCACAGAATGTGTTCAAAGATCACATTCTGTGATCCACAACCTCCCTGGAGGTGTTCAAAGCCAGGTTGGATGAGGCACTGACCTGTTCTAGTGGGAGGTGTCCCTGCCTATGGCAGAGGAGTTGGAGCTGGATAATCTTTGAGATCCCTTCCAACCGTTCTATGATTCTAACTCCAGGTTAATTTGGAGAATTAGCAGTCCTGTAGAGAAGCTTCACTCCCAGGGAACAAACACCTGATGACAGATTTGGTCTCCTTCCTCCTCACCGTGCAGCTGATAGCTCTACCTAACAAGTTACGCTTCACCTGTCCTGAGTGAGGTCTCCCTTAACTGCATTTCTTCTAACCACTGGACACTCTTTGGAAGAGACTTCTTCACATTTCAGCCTTTCCAAGGTGAAAGCTGTAAAAACTTTCTTTTGTGTTTCTGCACAGCCTAGATAGACCTGCAGAGGTCATGAGCTATCATGTGGTCGCCCACACCTGACTAAGAATTACACTGTAAAAGTGCAGTTCCATACTAGATTTAGTCTTTCCACCTGCTGTTAAAAACAAAAAGACATTAACAATGGTATTTGGTACATCTAAAGGCACAAAGAACATCCTTCTGATGGTGGAATTTCAAGAGCATAGGCGGGATTAAATGTTTGAGGGCTTGTTTTTTTTCCTTTGCTTTTTCAAGCACTTCTGATTGTGTAGTCTCTAAGAGGAGCAGACACTTCTAAAGCAGTGTTAAAAGTTGTCTTTCATAACTGAGTCAAGAGCTCATTTTTCTTTTGTAATCAATTAAAGCAAGCATTCTCAATTAGAAGAGCTAGTGGCTGTTGGTATTGTACAACAAAACATAAACCATCCTAGTATCCAAAGGGTTAGGGGGTGGGGAGGGTCTCTTTTGGTTTTGTTTCTCTTTCCAGGGAGATCTTTAACATTGTTTGATAAAAGCTAGTTTCATTTCGAGGTTGTTAACTGAAGATAAAGGCTTCTGTGTTCTATGGCTGCTTGGATTCTCCGTACATGATGTCCTAGTAATGTCACAGTGCTGCTGTATCTAGATCAAACCACTGTTTTGATTGGGGTTGGGAGGGGTGGGGATGTTTGGTTTGGTTCATTCTGGGGGGGGGTGTTTTGTTTTTTAAATAAATTCCTTAATTTAAATACATGAGAACTGTTATGTTCTGCTTTCATGAGGTGTGAGATCAAACAGAGCTTTCTCAGCTCCCTGGGACATCGACGATGACTGCACTGAGAGTGGGATGCAGCCCGCATCTTGCTCAATGCCTTCGTGGGTTTGAGGACCAGGGAAGTCCTTCTGCCCCTGTGCTCATAGAGTCATAGAACCAGTCAGGGTTGGAAGGGACCACAAGGATCATCTAGGTCCAATGCTCATTTGCCCTGGGCAGGGACACCCTACCCTAGATCAGGCTGGCCACAGCCTCATCCAGCCTGGCCTTAAACATCTC
>WAAF01020667.1:149467-186622 GCA_013400475.1 Tricholaema leucomelas
AGAAAGAAAGAAAGAAAGAAAGAAAGAAAGAAAGAAAGAAAGAAAGAAAAGAACTAATAAAGATGAAAGAAAAGAAGAAGGAAGGAAGAAAAAGAAAGAAAGAGAAAGAAAAAAGAAAGAAGAAAGGAAGAAAAGAAATAAGGATGAAAGAAGAAGGAAGGAAGAAAAAGAAATAGAAGAAAGGAAGGAAGAAAGAAAGAAGAAGGAAGGAAGGGAAAGAAAGAAAGCAAAGAAAGAAGAAAGGAAGAAAGGAGGAAGGAAGGAAGAAAGAGGAAAGAAGAAAGGAAGAAAAAGAAAGAAGAAAGGAAGAGAAAGAAAGAAAGAAAGAAAGAAAGAAAGAAAGAAAGAAAGAAAGAAAGAAAGAAAGAAAGAAAGAAAGAAAGAGAAAGAAAGAAAGAAAGGAAGGAAAGAAATGAAGGAATAAAGAAAGGAAAGAAATGAAGGAATAAAGAAAGAAGGAAGAAGGAAGGAATGGAAAGAAAGAAAGAAGAAAGGAGGAAGGAAGGAAGAAAGAGGAAAGAAGAAAGGAAGAGAAAGAAAGAAAGAAAGAAAGAGAAAGAAAGAAAGAAAGGAAGGAAAGAAATGAAGGAATAAAGAAAGGAAAGAAATGAAGGAATAAAGAAAGAAGGAAGAAGGAAGGAATGGAAAGAAAGAAAGAAGAAAGGAGGAAGGAAGGAAGGAAGACAAAGAAAGAAAGGAAGAGGGGGGGGGGGGGGGTTGCCTGTGCTCTGTTAACATCATTCCCTTGTCCTTATGCACTGTTATTATTAGGCCCTCACATAATGTTGTTATTATTATGCATTCACTCCAGGAGGAGAAACTAACCTCTGGCAGACTTACAATGCAAACCAGATGCATCCCCTCTGTGGCATCTGCTGATGCATTATGTGTATCAGACTTTCATTTACATTCACAGAAGTGTTTTCCTTCAGGGGAAGTCTCACCTAATTGGCTGCCCCCCTCCATATGCAGCAGCAAGGCAACTGTGAGCTCTGACAGATCCACACCTAGCGTAGTGTCTAATGCTTTCTGCCCTGCACAAAGGACCCGGAGCTCGCCCTTGTCCCATCTCACTGACCTTGGATCCTATTGATCACAGGACTGGGGAAGTGCTGTGGAATGAGTTTTATCTGTTTGCCTTCCCTTTTGGGGAGGAAACTCTGTTGTTTCCCAAGCAACTGGCAGGAGAGGCATTCCTTAATCTGCCCTCTCCTCTCTGAATATATTCACTCACTCGCTCTGAAGGACAGAAATGACACAAGCACAGAATGTCAGGGGTTGGAAGGGACCTCGAAAGCTCATCAGGTCCAACCCCCCCCCCTGCCAGAGCAGGATCACCTAGAGCAGATCACACAGGAACACAGCCAGGCAGGTCTTGAATATCTCCAGAGAGGGAGACTCCACACTGCCCCTGGGCAGCCTGTTCCAGGGCTCTGTCACCCTCACAGGGAAAAAATCCTCCTCATGTTTAAATGAAACTTCCTATGCCTCAGCTTCCACCCAGTGCCCCTTGCCCTGGCATTGGGCATCACCCAGCAGAGCCTGGCTCCAGCCTCCTGGCACTCACCACTCACCCTGCATATATTGATACACATTGCTGAGGTCACCTCTCAGTCTCCTCCAAGCAGCACAGCCCCAACTCCCGCAGGCTCTCCTCATAACAGAGATGTTCCGTTCCCTTCAGCATCTCCATGGCTTTGCACTGGACTCTCTCAAGCAGTTCTGTGCCACTCTTGAACTGGGGGGGTCTAGAACTGGACACAGTACTCCAAATGCAGCCTCACTAGGACAGAGGAGAGGGGCAGGAGAACCTCTCTCGACCACAGCCCTTCTAATCCACCCCAGAATGCCATTGCCCTCCTGCCCACAAATGCTCACTGCTGGCTCAAATATGAGGCCCAAGAGCTGAGGAGGCAGAGCAGTGGAAGAAGTATTTCTGCAAATAGGTGAGTATTGGGAAGAGGGCAAGTAGGAACTGCAGGGAGGGGGGACAAGACACACCTGAGAGTGAGTTTCACCAAGGCTGAAGAAATGAGAGGAGGTAAAAGCTAGACCTCATCCCTGCCAGAAGCCAGAACTGGAAAGGATGAGGTCTAGCCTGGGGCATGGCTTACTTGTTAGCTCACACTCAAACAAGTCTGAAAGCAAAGAGAGAAACATCAACTCGACCCAACACAGCAGTGAGGAATTTATTGCTGATGACACCACAGGCAGCAGTAGTTCCTTCTGGAAGCTTAAAATCATTGCCCTGTTTTGTGTCTGACATTCAGTCAGAGCACTGTGGAATTAAGCACTGACATTTCACATAATGAAAGGATTGAGCTGCAGCTGACAATGTGCGCCCAGATCACCACACTAAACACTGACACACAACAAACAATTTGAGGTTGGGATTACAGGAGGGATTTGCTATGATGTGCTCCTATTTACAGTAGGGAAGAGGGAGGGAAACTTCCTCCATACTTTGCTCCATCATTCCCACTTCAATCCAGCATTTCTGCTCTTGCAGCACTTCTTAAGTCAAAGAGCTTTCAGCCTGCGAACAAAGCCGTAATGGCTGAGGATGTTTAAAAGTTCAGCTTACATCTGTGTTTGCTTCTCATCCATCAAACCTTTCCAATCATCCACCTGGTGGCCTGCATGCAGCAAGGAGTGAAACTCAACCATTTCTCCTCTGCTGTTTGCACCTATGCAAAACATCGCCACAGAAAAGGGGAGCTGAAGCGACGCAGCACAACCCAAGAGGCTCCAAACAAGCCAAGTGAGCAGGCAGGACATGAAGGGCTCCTTCTGCTTAGCTAACAGGAAGCCCACAAGAGGAACCCAAGCTGCTCCTCTGACACTAATCTCTTGTTTTAAGACAAGTTTAGAATCCAGGTGGTACATGAATGTATTTAGAGTGCTGCCCTTTGTAGCTAAGTCACAAATATGTCAATCACAGAATCGCAGAATGGTCCAGGCTGGAAGGGACCTCTAGAGGTCATAGAGTCCTGCTCCCCTGCAGTCAGCAGGGACATCTCCACTAGACCAGGTCACCCAGGGCCCTGTCAAGCCTCACCTTGAATGTCTCCAGGGAAGGGGCCTCAACCACCTTCCTGGGCAACCTATTCCAGTGCTCCACCACCTTCATAGTAAACAACTTGTTCCTAACATCCAATCTAAATCTGCTCTTCTCAAGCTTGCACCCACTGGCCCTCCTCCTGTCACTGTAGCCCTTTGTAAACAGCTTCTCTCCATCCTTCCTGTAGTCCTCTTCAGGTACTGGAAGGCTGCTAATAGGTGTCCCCCTCCCCGGAGCCGCCTCCTCTCCAGACTGAACACCCCCAGCTCCCTCAGCCTGTCCTCACAGCAGAGCTGCTCCAACCCTCTGATCATTTTCATGGCCTCCTCAAGATCCACTCCATCAGGTCCATGT
This sequence comes from Tricholaema leucomelas, assembly GCA_013400475.1. NCBI lineage: Eukaryota > Metazoa > Chordata > Aves > Piciformes > Lybiidae > Tricholaema lacrymosa > Tricholaema leucomelas. Next base: position 152,883 of record WAAF01020667.1, read on the forward strand.
CCTTTCTATAATAAGGGCTGCAGAAGGTGAGGTCTGACCAGAGCAGAACAAAGTGGCAGAATCCCCTCTCTGGCTCTGCTGGCCACACTTCTTTTGATGCAGCCCAGGATATGATTTGCCTCTGGGCTGCAAGCTCCCACTGCCTGCTCATGTCCAGCGTCTCATCCACCAGCACCCACAAGTCCTTTTCCAGGGGGCTGCTCTCTTAACACCTCATCCCCCAGCCTGTGCTGATAGTCAGGATTGTTCTGTCCCAGGTGCAGGACCCTGCACTTGCCCTTGTTGAACCTCATGAGGTTCACCCGTCCCAGTTATGCTGATTCCGTGTGGGAAATAGCTGAAAACCAGTATGTGCAATGCTAGCCAAGCAAGACAAAATGAGACAATGTTTTGTGCCACAGACAAGCACATTTCTGTGTCAGAGTGGACCGACACAGACGAGCTACTGAAGTCAGAATGGTGCTGAACAGGAACAATTCTTCCTGGTGTTCAGGACCAGATGGAAAGCTGCAACCAGCTCCGGCATCACTTTTTTTGCACGAAGGCTTCTAGGGGAGCAGTGATGTGCATGGTCAAAATGTCCAAGAAGCCACCTTTGTAGAGGTTCAGAAGGTTCTGGGGTTCCTCTTGCTCATTAAGCTGGATTGCAGTGGTGTTGCCTTGGGCTGCTGAGCTGCAGGCTTCCTCGCTCTCCTTGCCGTGCCCCATCACTGCCACCGAGCTGCAGCTGCTTCTGCGCCGAGGCAGCCTGCGGCTGAGGAAGGCGCTCTGGCTCTTGTCAGAAAAGGCTTTTGTCTTCCTGTTAGACCTTTTGCTTTCATAGTTCCTGAGCTCCATCAGCCTCTCGTTGAAATACTCTTGCAAGGGTTTGTCACGGAAGCCACCGCTGGCTGTGGAGTGGCCTTTCAAGTAGCCTCTTGAGGAGCCCCCCAAGCAATGGACTAAGGAAGCTCTGTTGGGGAAAGCATTCAGCTGTGGTGAGGAGCTCTTCCCTCCTTCCAAACCCTGGAACAGTTGGTTGAAGGCTGGAGCTTCCAAATGATTTCTTGACAACTGTTAAAAATAGGGAGGGAGAAATAAGATTGGGGACAAAGGGGAGAAGGAAATCTGAATTAAAATGTGCTGGCTCAAGCAGCAGAAAGATAGCAGTGAAAAGCTAAGTGGCAAAAAGTGTCTGGTTCCATACAGTAAACAGCACTTGGGGAAGGGTTTAGGTTCTTAACCCAAGTTCCCTGGAGACCTAAGAGTTTGGTACCAGCCCATGTCTGGGACAGAAGTCCACTCAGCTGAGGTTGAGCAGTGCTGAGCATTTTCACCTCCCACTGCCTCTGATATAACTGCCACAATTTTGTGTAGCCTCTCTGAAAATCTAATCTCCAACCTGTCTGGATGAACAGACCCTCAGGCTTATCCTCTTCAAACCTCAGCCTGCAGCTGCTCTTTCCCATAGTAAAAAACAGATTCTGCCTGTAAAGAGGTTTTCTCCTTTCCCCCACTTTTCTTACTCCCAGGTAACGCTGCTCTGCAAAGAGTATTGTTGGTGCAGTGCTGCACCCAGCTCTGAGGCACTCAACTCAGGAAGGACATGAACCTGATGGAGATGGTCCAGAGGATGGATGGCCACAAAAATTATCAGAGGGCTGGAGCACCTCTGCTATGAGGACAGGCTGTAAGAGCTTGGGTTGTTCAGCTTGGAGAAGAGAAGGTTTTGGTGTGACCAAATAGCTGCCTGCCAGTACCTAAAGGTGGCTACAAGAAGGCTGCAGAGGGACTGTTTGCAAAGGCCTGCAGTGATGAGGGACAATGGTTTGAAATGAGAGAAGAGGAGACTTAGGGTGGACAGCAGGAAGAAGTTCTTTACTAGGAGGGTTGTGGAACACTGGAACAGGTTGCCCAGTGAGGTGGCTGAGGCCTCATCCCTGGAGACATTGAGGGTCAGGCTTGCTGAGGCTGTCAGCAGCCTGATCTCATTGGAGATGTCCCTGATCACTGCAGGGAGGTCAGACTAGAAGGTGACCTCTGGAGGCCCTTTCCAACCCAGTGCATTCTGTGATTCTATTGCAGCACAATACACTTGGACACCTTCAAACAATGAAGTTCATGATCACTGCCCCACAGCACACTGCAGATGTACATGGGATTTTGGCCTCCTTTCCCATCACAGGATGCCCATCTCACAGAACCACAGAACTAACCAGGTTGGAAAAGACCTTTGAGATCATCGAGTCCAACTTATCACCTAACCCCTTCTAATCAACTAAACCATGGCACTAAATGCCTTATCCACTCTCATCTCATTTCTAACCAGACAAAATAACACTCAGGTTACTTGAGCAGCCAAAGAAAGCCCTGATGCAGCCTCCATTGACACTGGTGGGTGTCTTTAGGTGGATTGCAGAAGAACAACCATCCCCTGAGTTTGTTTATTGACTGCCAAGAGAAACTGCTGCTAGGAATTCACCATGGAAAAAAAAATTGCCTTTCTATATTGGCTGTTAAATATCCTCTGAGGTTTCAAAGCTACTGCTCTGCCCTTCCTATCAGCTATTCCAAGATGCCCTAGGATGTCTCTAGCCACCAGGAGCAACAGCAGGTTTCAGTACACTGAGTAAGACTGGACCATGGGGTTTATTTTCTCTTCTGCCTCTCATTCCTCTGCAAAACTTCAGCAGTTCAGCTGGAAGGAAGAAATGTTTTGTATTATATCACTGTTTCAAATCAATGAAAGGAAAAACTCCACTGCAAGTAAATGACAGCCACAACAGGACCATGGAACAGTTTGCAACCACTTATTATGCTTGACAATGCCTTTGGTATGTTAAGAAAATAACAAAATACAATCTCTATCATTCATGCAGGCTTTGACAATGGCTAATTAAGTCTAGATACTTGCTAAGGGTCCAGCCACAAATCTGGTTTCAGAGCACAGCAGTGTCCCAGTAGGGCATTCCATCAGCAGCATTTGGCATGTGGCCTGCTGGTAATGAATGAGAAAGATGGAGTGCAAATGAGAAACCCTGGGTTGGATGTGCCATGGAAACTGAGCAGCAATCAGGTGCTTGTTCTCTCACTACTCCAGCACACTTCATTCTGGAAAGGACCCAGCAAATCTAAATGAGCCTGTCTGGTGTGGTTGGACTTTTGGAATAAGGTAGGCAACTGAAGAATCATAGAATCAGTCAGGGTTGGAAGGGACCACAAGGATCAGCCAGTTCCAATCCCCTTGCTGCAGGCAGGGACACCCTACCTTAGATCAGGCTGGCCAGAGCCTCATCCAGCCTGGCTTTAAACACCTCCAGGGATGGGGCCTCAACCACCTCCCTGGGCAACCCATTTCATGCTTTCACCACTCTCATGCTGAAGAACTTCCTCCTCACATCCAGCCTGAACCTAACCACCTCCAGTTTCTCCCCAATCACAGAATGTTAAGGGTTAGAAAGGACCTCTGGAGATCATTGAGTCTAATCCCCTCCTTGCCCCACGCCCAAGGTCACCTAGGGCAAGTCACACAGGAACACATCCAGATGGGTCTTGAACGTCTCCAGAGAAGGAGACTCCACAACCTCTCTGGGCAGCCTGCTCCAGGCCTCCAGCACTCTCACAGGAAAGTTTTTCTTCATGTTGAGATGGAGCTTTCTGTGCTCCACTTTGTGTCCATTGCTCCTTGTCCTATCATAGAACACTGACATAAAAAACGACTAAAATGTAGTCTCTCCTTCACAGAATCACACAAACATCCAGGTTGGAAAAGACCCTCAGGATCACCAAGTCCAACCTATAACAACCCTACACCTACCTCAAACCTTTAAAAGTGGTTTAAAAGTTAATAATCAACTTAAGGATACATTTAAAAACAGATAATAATGTGGCAGAACAGAAGTCTTTGGAGTGAAGCTTTTCTAGACCCAAAATCCAGCCCAAAGCTTATCATCATAGCAACTCAGCAGGAAGCAGGGACATTATTACTCTGGCTGGCAGCTGCCATACAGAGCTTTTTGCATACACACCTTGATGTCCTGGAAGCCTGGATATTCTGGGATGATGGGCAAGGTGCAGGTGCTAATGCTGTTCGATCTCCTCAGCTTCACTGTCCTGTGAGAGCTCCTGGAGAGTCGTCCTGGCCCCAGCACAGAAGGGTTCCCCCCAAAACACACTGGTTTGCAGTCTTTTATAGAGCAAGTTCTCAGGCACAGCACTGAGGCAAGTCCCTCCATGGCAGCACAGCTTGGGAGAGTTTGGAAGCTGTCTCTGCTCTTCCAGTTTTCCTCTAATGCATCATCTGTCGCCAGTGAGCCCCTCGATGGTGACCTGCAATGCTGAGTGCAGCAGCCACAGTCCAACAGCTCTGAGCAGCACGGCTCTTGCTGAACTGGATCCCTTAGAGACCACAGGCAGGTGATGCCCTCAGCAAGGTCTGGAGCCCCCCAACCGTCAGCGCCACTTTTATCCCCTGAGAGATGTTCGCAGGAGGTTGGTAAATCCAAGCCACGAACGCAAAGGGGACGCAAAGGGCTCACGTGAGGGGGGAATCTGTGGGGATTACAAAGCCTCATCTCATCATCTCAGACAGCCTAACGTGACTCCTGACGTGGCAGCAATTAGAGAGGGCCACATGCAGGGGCTGTCACTCAGCTTACAGCGGAGAGGGCAGGTCGCTGCTCTTCTGGCTAAGGATCCCTGGCAGCAAAACAGAATCACAGAACTAACCAGGTTGGAAAAGACCTCTAGGATCATCCAGTCCAACCTAGCACCAAACCCTTCCAATTAACTAACCTGTGGCACTAAGTGCCTCATCCAGACTCCTTTTAAATATCTCCACAGATGGGGACTCCACCACCTCCCTGGGCAGCCCATTCCAATGCCAATCACTCTCTCTGGGAAGAGCTTCCTCCTAACGTCCAGCCTAGACCTGCCCTGGCACAACTCCAGACTATGTCCCCTTGTTCTGTTGCTGGGTGCTTGGCAGAAGAGACCAACCCCACCTGGCTACAACCTCCTTTCAGGTAGTTGTAGACAGCAATGAGGTCTGCCCCGAGCCTCCTCTTCTGCAGGCTGCACACCCCCAGCTCCCTCAGCCTCTCCTCACAGGGCTGTGCTCCAGCCCCCTCATCAGCCTTGCTGCCCTTCTCTGGACACCTTCAAGCACCTCAACATCTTTCTTAACCTGAGGGGCCCAGATCTGCACTGGTGCCAGGCTGGTCGAAGGCAGTGCCAAGAGTGAGGCAGTTTAGCTCTCCTCAAGTCCGTGTGGCTACAGCCCATCTCCAACCATACAGAGGAAGCTGAGGGGCACAGGATTTATTGGAAGGGATTTTTCATGACAGCTTTCTACCCTGTCTTCCTTGACTTGTTGACTACTCATGTGGACTGACTTACTCACCTCTTGCCTTCCTGAGCACAAGCCTGGCTAGAGAGCAGCCAGGCAGAGAGGGACCTGAGGGTATTGGTCAACAGCTGACTGAACATGAACCAGCAGTGTGCCCAGGTGGGCAAGAAGGCCAATGGCATCCTGGCCTGGATCAGGAACAGTGTGGCCAGCAGGACCAGGGAACTCCTTCTGCTCTGTACTCAGCACTGGTTAGGCCACACCTTGAGTCCTGTGTCCAGTGATTGGCACTGGAATGGACTGCTCAGGGAGGTGGTGGAGTCCCCCATCCCTGGAGGTGTTTAAGAGGAGGCTGGATGAGGCACTCAGTGCCATGGTTTGGTTACTTAGAAGGTGTTAGGTGATGGATTGGACTCAACAATCTTGAAGTTCTTTTCCAACCTGATTAACTCTGATTCAGATCTGACAGGAGGTCAGGGTGTGGGCAAGACTCCTTTCAGCCAACACTGTGAAGCAATAGGTGCCCTGAGCAGCTTGCAACCTAACTATCAGACATGAAGGGCAGCCTGGAAAACAGTTCTGAAGATACTCTAGTGGTATCCTCTGCTAGAAACAGATAAAAGCACATAGTTGCAGGTCATAAACTTTGGCAGCACAGGGAGCCTTACTGCAACAGTGATGGCAGACATCTCCTGCCACTCGGAGGGCAGCACCTCCAGCCACTGCCCTGTTGCGGCCAGTTTGCGTGCAGAGCACTGGCACTGAGGGCTCACCTGCCTCTTCTCCATCACATATCATGGAGTAACTGCTGTGAAAGGTAGACAGAGGGGGATTTACAGTCCCCTCAGCCTCCAGGGTTTCCATCTTATTCAAGGTATCCAAAATCTTTGCACACTCTGAATATGTGCATTCAAATCTGTATGTCCTGGATGAGCTGGGAATCCATATCCAGCCAGGGAATCCATAACTGTTTGCATGTACGTATTCAGAGCACCCACTGTGAGCTGTAAAGAGCTTTGGATCTTATCCACAAGACCATCAGCTGGATTCAGGTTAGTGCTTTAGACTCTCTGGCAGATGGCAGCTCTGCGGGCTCAGGGCAGAACCCTCAGCAGCAGCACTCCTTTGGCTGCTGGACAAGAAGCAGGTCAGACGTAAGAACTCACGTGAACAGTTACATCCAGCCCTTCACTGTCCAAACACAAACTGCAACACCACTGCTTGCCAGCTCTGGCCCTGGCACCTCCTTGACTTGAGGGTAAATGATTCTCAGGCACATAGCAAAGCAACCATTAAAAGGGATCATTTCAGCTACACCCACAGCAGTGTGCCACAGGTTAAGAGTCAGTGCCCACAGCTCTGCCTGAGCCACACTGGTTCTGATTTGAGAGCCCTATGAGGAGAGGCTGAGGGAGCTGGGGGTGTGCAGCCCAGAGAAGAGGAGGCTCAGGGCAGACCTCATTGCTCTCTACAACTACCTGAAGGGAGGTTGTAGCCAGGTGGGGTTGGTCTCTTCTGCCAAGCACCCAGCAACAGAACAAGGGGACACAGTCTCAAGTTGTGCCAGAGGAGGTCTAGGCTGCATGTTAGGAGGAAGTTGTTGGCAGAGAGAGTGATTGGCATTGGAATGGGCTGCCCAGGGAGGTGGTGGAGTCATCGTCCCTGGGGGTGTTCAGGAAAAGACTGAACGGGGCACTTAGTGCCATGGTCTGGTTGATAGGACAGGGCTGGGTGCTAGGTTGGACTGGATGATCTTGGAGGTCTCTTCCACCCTGATTGATTCTATGAATTTGCACATAGAGGTGTCAGGATGCTCACAAAGGAGTGGAGCTATGAGTCACCCCCATGCAGTCCTCATGATTTGCACTGGATAGGGCTGGGTGCTAGGTTGAACTGGATGATCTTGCAGGTCTCTTCCAACCTGGTTGATTCTGTGATACAGAATGGTACCTTCATACACAAGCAGAATGTGTTTTTCGCTAGCAGCACCTGCACAACATTAACAAAGCATTAACAAGGTCTCTTGGCACCAAATTCCCCCCCTAAAAAGACTTTCCTGGTCCAATTCAATAGGGGAAAAAAAAATTTACTACTCCTCCTTCTCAGATCTTTCTGACATTCTCTGAGCCAGAGCTGTCCCTCAGAGATGTTCCAGATAAGCAGTGGGTTTTGTCTGTAGGTCTTCATGCCAAGTCACTGCCTCCAGATTGAAACTGCTTCAGCCATGCAGAGACAAGGGGTGTGCAAACTGGCTGGTGGCAGAACGAGCCTTACCTTGTGAAGAGAAGGAGGGGGGAATAAAACGCAGCAGCAGCAAGTGTCAAACTTATTTCATCAGCAACAGAGAGATTTATTAGTTGACAGATCAAGGTTCAGCTTTGGGCTCCCCAGTTGAAGAGGGACAGGGATCTGCTGGGGAGGGTCTAGCAGAGGGCTACAAGGATGATTAGGGGACTGGAGCACTGCCTGACGAGGAGAGGCTGAGGGACCTGGGACTGTTTAGTCTGGAGAAGACTGAGAGGGGACTTAATCAATGTTTATAAATATCTGAGGGCTGGAGGTCAGGAGGGGACATACAGGCTCTGCTCACTGCTCCCTGGGATAGGACAAGGAGCAATGGATGGAAGCTGCAGCACAGGAGGTTCCACCTCAACACAAGGGGGGAAATTCTTGACTGTAAGGGTCCCAGAGCACTGGCACAGGCTGCCCAGAGAGGTTGTGGAGTCTCCTTCTCTGGAGCCTTTCAAGGCCTGTCTCAATGTGTTCCTGTGTGACCTGAGCCAGATTGTGTGGTCCTGCTCCAGCAGAGGGCTTGGACTGGATCACCTCTCTGGGTCCCTTCCAATCCCTGACATCCTGTGATCTCCTGACCTAGCAGAAGAACAGACTTTGCTAGTAACTGTGGGAGCAAAGCATGTCAGGAAAAGAGAAGCAAGGAGCTATTCCTTGCCCATAGGTGAGTGGTTGCATGTGGGAGCAGGAGCAGAATTGCCACAATTCTGGGCTTCTGAGGTGATTCAGTTCCTCATGTAGAAAGGGCTTTGGTCTAGCCCTAAAAAGAAGCCTGGGCAGTAGCACTGCTTCTGTACTCAGCCTTCCCCCAGTTCTAGGTGGTTTGACTCTGTGTCTATTGCAAGTATCTCCCTTCTACCTGCCAAACAAGGCAGAGGTGTGACTCTGTACCCCATTTCCTTTGCAATCAAACCCCCGCACTGGCACTCTTCGGACCTCACCCCAAGTGTCATGCATCTCTCCTCCTTTCTCAGACGACTAACCCTCTTAAAGGAAGAAGCAGCTGGCAGCCCTTTGCAGATGTCAGCGCTTGCCTCCTGTGGCATGCTTGCTGTTGGGAGTTTCACCAGACACTCCTGGCCCAGATAGGGAGATTTTTGTCCTAGTCACCCGCTTTAAACCTGGAGCAAACATCCACCGGCAAGGCTGAGCCACAATCACATTTGTATCTCTCAAGTGCTTCTGATTCTTTTCTAAACTGACTGTGGGTTGGAGAACAGGAAAGGGATTAGAGATGCTTAGAGTTCAGCAAGCAGAGTATTAGAAGTGGATGTTAAATAAGAGAGGGGAAAAAATATACCTGCTGCACTCCTAGGAAGGGAAGTGCAACCCAAGAGCAGAGCTACGGAGGAGAAGCCCCACATCGAGCAGCTGATTTGGGAGCGGTGCTGTGGGTGTTTGTGATGAAGAGCCTGATTGATACTCTGTGTCCTTCTGCACAGGGCTTTCCCGTGTGAGCGTCTCAAGTGGAGCAGACAGATGTGACCTTTTGTGTCATGGAATAAAGCAGCTGAGAAGCTGTGAGGTTTGCCACTGTGCTCCTCAGAACTACCCTCTCAGGGACTGATTTCTTTCCTACTTTCTCTCCCCTTCCTTCCTTCCTTCCTTCCTTCCTTCCTTCCTTCCTTCCTTCCTTCCTTCCTTCCTTCCTTCCTTCCTTCCTTCCTTCACTTTCTCTCTCTTTCTCCCTCTATTTCTCTTTCTCTCTTGCTCTTTCTTTCTCTCTCGCTCCCTTTCTTACTGTTTTTCTTCCTCCCTTTCTTTCTCTCTTTCTTCCTCTCTTTCTTTTTCTTTCTTCCTTTCTCTTTCTCTTTCTTTCTTTCTTTCTTTCTTTCTTTCTTTCTTTCTTTTTTTCTTTCTTTCTTTCTTTCTTTCTTTTCTCTTTCTTTTTCTTTCTTTCTTTCTTTCTTTCTTTCTTTCTTTCTTTCTTCCTCTTTCCCTTCCTTCCTTCTCTACTTCACTCTTTCTCTCTTTCTCCCTCTATTTATCTCTCTTTCTCCATCTCTTTATCTCTCTTTCTCTCTCTCTTTCTTTTTTTCTCTCTCTTTCTCTCTTTCTTCCTTCCTTCCTTCCTCTCTTTCACTCTTTGTCTCTTTTTCTCTCTCTCTCTTTTTCTCTCTTCCTCCCTTCCCTACTTCACTCTTTCTCAGGCTTCCTTCCTTCCCTACTTCACTCTTTCTCTCTTTCTCCCTCTCTTTATCTCTCTTTCTCCATCTCTTTATCTCTCTTTCTCTCTTTCTCTTTTTCTCTCTCTTTCTCTCTTTCTTCCTTCCTTCCTTCCTCTCTTTCACTCTTTGTCTCTTTCTCTCTCTCTCTTTTTCTCTCTTCCTCCCTTCCCTACTTCACTCTTTCTCTCTCTTCCTTCCTTCCCTACTTCACTCTTTCTCTCTTTCTCCCTCTCTTTCTCTCCCTCTCTCTCTTTCTTTCTTTCTTTCTTTCTTTCTTTCTTTCTTTCTTTCTTTCTTTCTTTCTTTCTTTCTTTCTTTCTTTCTTTCTTTCTTTCTTTCTCTTTTTTTTCTATCTCTCTCTTTCTCCCTTCCTCTCCTTCTTTCTTTCTTGCTTGCTTTCTCGCTTTCTCTCTCTCTCTCTCTCCCTCTCCTGTTTTTGAACACAAGTTTCTAAGCTCCTTGGCTGGGTGACTGAAAGCACAGAGAGAAAGAGACGGGCGTGGGCCAGCAGTGCCTGGCGTGGGATGCCCTTGCCCTTGCCCTTGCCTTGCCGCTGGTCTAAGAGCCAATTCACCCGAACCTGCCGCCCTTGCTGGCGGTTTTGTAGCACATTTACAACGTGGCACATCTTCAAGAAAAGCTCTCTAAAAGGTACAAAAGCAGCTTCCTCCTGCTATGAGGGATTGATTCTGGAAACTAAAGGTGGACACTTAACGGCAGTGCTGACGCTGCCAGGTGTTTCAGAGGCATTAAGCTAATGTGCTTATTCCACAAGCCCACAGAGTGCATCATCTACCCACCCTCATCCCACGGCAGCTTCTAAAGCACAAAGAGGCATTAGCAAATCTGTGGCTAAGTAGTGGTGGAAAAGTAGAGCAGAAGTCATAAGCAAGGTCACTGTCACAGCTACAGACCTGGCCCAACATACTCCATCAGATACATTCATTACCTGAACCGTGTTGAGCTACAGACTGTGTGTATTACCCAAACTGACAGTGTCAGCAAGGGACTTTCCTGTGCTCATTTGGCTACCTCAACAGGCTCAGGACTCCCATGTTTCTGTCCTTCTGCCCTCATCAGCTCAGGTCACACAGGAACACATCCAGACAGGACTTGAGCCTCCAGAGAAGGAGACTCCACAACTTCCCTGGGCAGCCTATTCCAATGTTCTGTGACCCTTCCAGTCAAGAACTTCTCCCTTGTGTTGAACTGGAACGTCCTGTGCTGCAGCTTACATCCATTGCTCCTTGTCCTCTCCCAGGGAGCAGTGAGCAGAGCCTGTGCCTCCCCTCCTGACCCTCAGATATTTATAAACATTGATTAAATCCCCTTTCAGTCTTCTCTTCTCCAGACTAAGCAGCCCCAGGTCCCTCATCCTCTTCTCATCAAGCAGTGTTCCAGTCCCCTCATCATCCTCTTAGCCCTCCACACTTCCTCCTATTGCCTCTCTCCTCAAACAGAGACAAATAAATTGGCCAGTCTAACTTGTTTTCTTCTTGCCACCACTGCATGTAGTACACCTTCACCAGAGCTGGCCAAGACACCTGTACAAACGGTGGCAACCCAGGAAGTTGGCAGTACATGTGCTCAGCTTTAGCTTTTCACCTCAGCACAGCTGTCTGTGGAAGCTGCTTATGCAAAGAGGAAAGCAAACAGAGGTAAGCACTGATGCAAGCCACATCACTGACAGAGGTCAATACTTTAGCAGGCGATGCTCTGTGCCCCCGTGCAGTGTGTGCTTGGTGTTCTGACATCTGCACTTACTGACAGCAGCTCTATTTGCAACTCTACCTCTCTTCAGACAGAAGGGTAGTGTTTAGAAGTCGATGAAAAGCCTGTCCATGATGTCAACTTTTGTTATTGCTGCCAAAAATATCACAGACAGAGAACAAGAGTTGAGAGTCCAATCAGCAAGCCCAGGTTGGTTCCCCTGAGACCACTCCTTTGGTGCCAGAGAAAAAATGTCATTGTTTGGACAATGTTGCTGCAAGTGCTTCGTGCTGGAGAAGGAAGGTATGGGGTATGGCTGCCTTCTCTCGCAGGGGGAGGGAAGGCACTTTCAGAGAAGACCCTCAAGACTCTGATCTCTTCATTTCCCAGGAGACCTTAAGCTGTCCAGATAACTTTCAATGGCAAGTGGAAGATTCACTGTGCCAAATCACCTGGGAAAGGAGGAGTGATAAAAAGGCAGCTTGAAGTTGAAAATAAAGCAGCTCCTCAAATCCAGGTGGAATCTCTTTTATTTGAGGATCGTGAGACTGTGTGGATAATACCTGAACACAGGCAAAAATCCTCCTTGGTGTTCTGCTTTCCTTCCAGCCATCCCCTGTGCTGCTAAGTCACCTTGCCTTGACTCTTGCGACCTCAGCTGGCCCTGCGGGATCCTCCTGCCAACTACATGCCTTGAAATGAGGGCATGGGGAAGGTGGAGCTCCTTCGTGCCTGAGCTATGCCCTCCTCCCCTCACAAGCAGCCTCCGTGGACCCTCCAGCTCGGTCAGAGGTGAAGCACTGCCTGCAACTCACAGGGTTAAAAGCATTTCCAGGCATCATCTCCTGACAACCAGCACGAAACAAGCCAGTTCTGCACGGCTGGCAAGCCTAGAGCAGGCAGGGATGTAGCATTCCACTTGGTGCTTACATCTGGGGGGAAATTGGTCCAGATTTGAAAGCCCTGGAGAAGCATAGCTCCATGCCCTCAGGTCCCATCAGGAGCAAAGCTAAGCATGAAGTCCCAGTGGGCAGACCCAGACAGAAGACATACAACCACCATATGTATACGTATACAGAGGCATATAGACAGACTCATAGAAACATTTAGGTTGGAAAAGACCTTTAAGATCATCCAGTCCAACTGGTCACACAGGTCCCTGACTCCACAGTCTCTCTGGCTGGCCCTCCTCTTGCCCCTCTGACAGCCAGCTACTGCCACAGGCATACTTTTAGATGCTCAAAGGCATGCCACTTGCCCCTTGCCCACTTGACTGGCCCTGCACTAACACTCACCCACCCACACTTGCTCCAGCTGCCAGCCTACAGACACACCAGTTCTTGTGATTCCCTGGTCCCACTCCAGCTGCTGGCACTTAAGTCAGCTCTCCACGTTCACCAGTTGCTGCCACCACAGACACATAGGACCTCCAACCAGTGCTGACTGGGCACAGGGCACAGCCAGACCAACACAGGGCACGGCCAGCATACCAAGAAGTGAGTGATTTAACCACTCTTTTAATCCCCTTACCCTTCTATTTCCCCTCACTTGTTTCTCCCCCAAAGGACCAACACTTCCCTGCTTTTCATTCCTCCCCTCAATCCAAAAGGTGCTCTGGCAATGACTCATGCTGATGGATTTCTAACCTGGACAATGGGACTGATGAGGTCTCCTAGGGCAGAGCTGAGGGGCCCAGAACAAGGTGTCCCTTCCAGTGATTCCTACCTTGGCTCTCCTACCTACCATTCTGCCTCTGTGGTCCTCTGTACTCGTGGAGATGGACCTTTGACATGCTGGTGGCTCCTGGGTATGATGTGTCTGTTATAAAACAAGTTGTATGAGAAGCAGCCAAGGGAACTGGGGTTGTTCAGTCTGGAGAAAAGGAGGATGAAAGGAGAACTTACCATTCTACACCTACCTGAAGAGAGGTTGAAGACAGGTGGGCGTGAGTCTCTCGTGGCAGGTAACAAATGACAGGACAAGAAGTGGTCTCAGGTTGCCTCAGGGGAGGTTCAGGGTAGATATTATGAAAAGTGCCTTCCCCAAAAGGCTTGTCAAGCTCTGGAACAGGCTGCCCAGGGGAGTGAGGTGGTCATCACTCCCAGGTGTGTGTAACAGATATGTAGATGTGGTGCTGAGGGGCACGGTTTAGTGGTGGACTTGGCAGTGCTGGCTTAGTGGTCCTGGTGGTCTTACAAGTCTTTTCCAACCTAAACCACTCGGAGTTTATGACTATTCTGCCCTGGTGAGACTTCATCTTGAGTACTGCATTCAGTTTTGGGCTCCCCAGTTGAAGAGGGACAGGGATCTGCTGGAGGGGGTCCAGTGGAGGGCTATGAGGATGATAAGGGAGCTGGAACATTGCCTGATGAGGAGAGGCTGAGGCTTTTTAGTCTGGAGAAGAGAAGACTGAGAGGGGATTTAATCAATGTTTATAACTATCTGAGGGCTGGGGGTCAGGAGTAGGGGGACAGGCTCTGCTCACTGCTCCCTGGGATAGGACAAGGAGCGATGGATGGAAGCTGCAGCACAGGAAGTTCCAGCTCAACACAAGGAGGAACTTCTTGACTATAAGGGTCACTGGCACAGACTTCCCAGAGAGGCTGTGGAGTCTCCTTCTCTGGAGACTTTCAAGTCCTGTCTGGATGTGCTCCCGTGTGACCTGAGCTCGATTGTATGGTCCTGCTGTGGCAGGACTTCATGAGCTGTTTGGGTCTCTTCCAACCCCTAACATCCTGCGATCCTGTGACTTCCCCTCACCCCTTATTGCCCTGCGCTCCTTTCCGTGCGCGCAGTAAAAAATCCTATCCTTTTCCTGCTGTGATTCCAGCTCAGCTTGAGCGGAGAGGCGCACAGCGCCCGTGAGACCCGGAAGATTCCCCCAGGCCCCTACAGCCCGGAGCCGCCGACGCCAGGCTCGGAGCCGCCACCGCACCGCCCTGCCGCTGGGCTCTGATCAACCGCGGCGCCGGCGCGCCCCCTGCCGGCCGCGCCGCAGTGCGAAGGGGGAGCAGTAGGGGAAACACGAGGGGTCCCCGAGGAATCGGCGGGGGAGCACGGCGGGGTGCCCGAGGCAGCGGTGGGGGGACGCTGGCGTCCACGGCAAGGGTTGAGAGAGGGATGGTTGGTCTGTTACGGCTCCTGCCGTACCCACTAGACAGCAGAGCTGAGACACTGGAGGCTCAGCATGAGGATCCCAGCACGGTGGGATTGGAAAAGACCTCTGGAGAACACCTAGTTCAACTCCCCCTGCTAAAGCAGGGTCACTCAGAGCAGGCTGCCCAGAATCACAGAATCAACCAGGTTGGAAGAGACCTCCAAGACCATCCAGTCCAACCTAGCACCCAGCCCTGCCCAATCAACTAGACTGTAGCAATAGAATCATAGAATTGTAGAATCAGGCAGGTTGGAAGAATCACAATGTCCAGGCAGGATTGGAATCGCGCCAGAGAAGGAGACTCCACAACCTCTCTGGACAGCCTGCTGTGGGAGCTCAGACACTCTCACAGTAAGGAATTTTCCTCACATTCAGATGGAACCTCCTGTATTTCAGATGGTGCTCCTTGCCCCTTGTCCTGTCACTGGGCACCGCAGTACAAAGCACTATACAGAATTTAGCCTCATCCTCTTGATATTCGTAAGACATTCATAAGCATTGATAAGATTCCCTCTCTGTCTGCTCTTCTCCAGGCTAAACAGCCCCAGCTCTCTCAGTCTTTCTCAGTCAGATGCTCCTTTAACTCTTTATGGACCTCCTCTAGGCTCTCTCCAGCAGTTCCTTGTCTCTCTTGAACTGAAGAGTCCAGAATTGGACGCGATACCTGAGATGTGACCTCCCTAGGGCAGGGGAGAAGGGGAGGAGAACTTTGCTCAACTTACAGGTCACATTCTTCTTAATCCACCCCAGGATACCACAGACCTTTTATTGGCCCTAGGGGAATGTGTCCACTTGTTGTGAGGGTGATAGTTAAGCCACCCTGGTGCAGAGGGTCACAGGAAGGTGCTGGTAGTTTATAAAAGTATTATTACCTTTTCCCCCATTTTTTCCAGTGCCACCCTTCTGGATGAGATTTGAGCACTTACAACTGAGCTTTCCAAGATGTTAAGCATCAAAGATGGCCATACAGCAGATCCAGCCTTCCATCCTGCAGCAGTGCAAGGAAGGTGTTTAGCTAAAGCCCTCCTTGGCTCCGGCTGCAATTTCAGGCAGTGTTCAAGCTTCTGAAAATCTCAGCAGCAGTGTAACGGTGGAGATTGTGTCTCTGGCTTCTGTCAGTTCAAGCAGGCCTCTAAGACAGGTTTCTAAAATGCAAATCTATTAATGGTGTTAATTTAATGAAACCTGCAGCAGATGCAAAAGCTATCACCTGATTGAATCTCTTTTAAATTAGTGCTGGTAGCTGTAGAAAGAAATGGGATTGAAGCCTTGGTGGAACGCACACGGAGCAGACAACCTACAGCACCTCTGGGCTGACATAAACAAGTGGCTGCAAAGTACAGCCAAATGATAGCTAGACAGACAGAGAGACAGATAGATGATTGATAGATAGAGAGATAGAAAGATAGACAGACAGAAAGACAGAGAGAGTCCAGCAGAGAACCATGAGGATGACTGTGGGACTTCAGCATCTCCCCTGTGGAGAGAGATTGAGAGCCCTGGGACTGTTTAGTCTGGAGCAGAGAAGGCTGAGAGGAGATCTGATCAATGTGTGCAAATATCTGAGGGGTGGGTGTCAAGTGGCTGGGGCCAAGCTCTTTTCAGTGGTCAGCAGCAATAAGACAAGGAACAGCAGCTACAAACTGGAACAGAGAAGGTTTCAGCTCAACACGAGGAGAAGCTTCTTTAGAGTGAGGGTGACAGAGCCCTGGAGCAGGCTGCCCAGAGAGGTTGCGGAGTCTCCTTCTCTGGAGACTTTACAAACCCACCTGGTTGCATTTCTGTGCAGACTACCCTAGGGGATGCTGCTTGGCAGGGAGGTTGGACTGGATAACCTCTGGAGGTCCCTTCCAACCTCAAAGGTTCTGTCATGCAGTAATTACTTCTTTCCCCCATCACTCCACTTTTCTTGTGATGGATAATGGTGATCTTAACAGAAAGGCTTTTGATTCATCCCAACCACTGCTGCACACTGTTTACAAGCTTTGAAGGGGAGACAAAGTAATAACCTCAGTGTGGATTATTGCCTACATTAAATTGGAGGGGTGAAGGAACAGGGTGCACACCACAAAGAGCAAAGAGAAGGTGGCTGTGAGGCCTGCACCTCTTCTGGGAAGTGGGTTCTTTGTTCTGCTGCAGCCCAGGTGACCATAAATCTCCCCATCTGGTGAGGCAAAACGTGCCTTGAAGCAAAATGCTGCTTAATATGATATCTCCACCAGAGAAGCAAAATGAAAGTTGGCAGGACATACATCATGCTTCTGGCAACCTTAGCTCCCAGCTGAACTCATCCATAGGCAAACTAAATGATGGTTTTCACCCTGTGGCTACAGCTACCCTGCTCCAAGAGTCCTATCCATTTTGAGAGCTTTGCTGGGACACACTCAGAGAATCATAGAACTAACCAAGTTGGAAAAGACCTTTAAGATCATTCAGTCCAACCTAGCACCTAACACCTTCTAATTAACTAAACCACGGCACTAAGTGCCTCAGGAAGCCTCCTTTTAAACACCTCCAAAGACGAGGACTCCACCACCTCCCCGGGCAGCCCATTCCAATGACAATCACTCTTGCTGGGAAGAACTTCTAACATTCATCTGGAACCAGCTCTGGCACAACTTGAGACTGTGTCCCCTTGTTCTGTTGCTGCTTGCCTGGCAGAAGAGACCAACCCCACCTGGCTACAATCTCACTTCAGGTAGCTGCAGACAGCAATGAGGTCTGCCCTGAGTCTCCTCTTCTGCAGGCTGCACACCCCCAGCTCCCTCAGCCTCTCCTCACAGGGCTGTGCTCCAGTCCCCTCCCCAGCCTTGGTGTCCTTCTCTAGACACCTTCCAGCACCTCAACATCTCTCTTGGAATGGAGGGGTCCAGAAATGGACACAGCACTCACGGTGTGTCCTAACCAGTGCTGAGTATAGAGGCAGGACTTCCCTGGTCCTGCTGGCCACACTGTTCCTGATCCAGGCCAGGATGCCATTTGCCTTCTTGGCCACCTGGGCACACTGCTGGCTCATGTTCAGCTGCTGTCGACCAGTACACGGTGGCATCTTAACAGCACAATCTCAAACAGGAGCTACCCTTGGCAGCACTCAGCTGGGTGGCTTTTCCTTTTCTGTGTTCCCGATCCCCTCTGCAACGCCACCCTGCTGGGTGCTGGGTCTGGCTGAGGGTCAGCCACATCCTTGAGCATCTCTCTTTGAAAATACTGAGCCCTGAAAAAAAACCTCATCACTTCCAAGTTTGGGGGTTTTTTTTGGTAGCTTTTAGCTTCTTTTCCGAAGAGGGGTGGGATAAAAAAATGAAAGGAAGGGGGGGCAGAGACCGATTCAGGGTTTAGCAGCTCTCTTCTCAGAGAAGAACATTCCACACTTGCACACGAAAGGGATATTTTAGCAAACCAGAGCAAGGAATCAAAATAGCAAAAAACACAAACAATCAGAGAGAAGGGGTTAAAAAACAAGCCAAAAGTTGCCGGGCTCAGTAGTTTTTCTGACTGCTGCTAGTGGCTTAGCAAGAGGTTGGTTCACTGCCTAATCCGGAGCTCAGAAGAAGAGAGTTCATCTTTAAGTGCTCTTGGCCCAACTACAGAGGACACAGTTTCCCTTAAGCCTTTGCCTGGGGCCCGATGATGACTCCAAAACCAACAAGTTGCTTTGAGGCTGGAAATTTTGGTTCAGGGAGATTTGGTTCACGTTCCCTAAATGACACACAAACGTTCACCCGAGCGGATGGGAAGCGCTTAAGAGCTACGTAAGGTAGTGAACGAGACCAACCCTGAGATGGAAATGATTTCCTTAATTCCTTGCAGCACTGCTGCTGCTGTCACTTCCAGCCATCTGCTAGCTGGGACGCTGCTGATAATCTATTAAGCAGCTTGAGAGATGAAACCTTCTGAAAGCAGAGATCACAAAGAGTTCACTTATTTCTCCACAGCAGAAAAGGAAGCGGGTGAGGGGGAAAGGGATGAAAGGATGAAGCATGCAACTCATACTCTGCTGGCTTCAGGATGAAAGCTTTGCTCTAAAAGAAAAAAGAAAACAACAACAACAAAAAAAATCCCCAACCCTGGTAATTTCATACCTCCTTAATGAGAAACGGTGACAGGGACGTGGAGTGAGCAGCAGTCAGAGGTGTGCTGCGAGCCCATTATCTTCATTATGCAGCAGCTCATGGTTCTAATCTAAGAGGCCCTTGATTTGCCAAGCAGCCTTGTCAGGGTGTTGAGAAGCCTGGAATTCAGTCGTGGCTAACAGAAGAGTGGAAGAACAGCAACAGAAGGATTTCTCTGCTCATTCAGAGAGGGACTTGCCCCTGAAGAGAACCCCAAAGCCCTGTCCCTGCAACGTGGGCATCTCCCGAGGCGTTCAGGCTCAGCGAAGCCCTTAGCAGTGTGTGGTCCTTTTGTCCCTCAGCTTTAGGAGTTTCATATCATTTGGGTTCTCTTTGCAGACTAAAGGAGAGTGGCATCAATATCCTTCTCTCTGCTCCTTGCTGCCAGGCCCATCCCTACAGAATCATAGCATGTCAGGGGCTGGAAGGGACCTTGAAAGATCATCTGGTCCAGCCCCCCTGCCAGAGGAGGATTGCCCAGAGCAGATCACACAGGAATGCGTCCAGATGGTTCTTGAATATCTCCAGAGAGGGAGACTCCATAACTCCCCTGGGCAGCCTGTTCCAGTGCTCTGTGACCCTCACAGGGAAAAAATTCTTCCTCAGGTTCACATGGAACCTCCTATGCCTCAACTTCCACCCAGTGCCCCTTGTCCTGTCATTGGGCATCACCCAGCAGAGCCTGGCTCCAGCCTCCTGGCACTCACCCTGCAGATACTGATCAACATGAATAAGGTCACCCTTTAGTCTCTTCCTCTCCAAGCAGCACAGCCCCAGCTCCCTCAGGCTGTTCTCACGGGGAAGATGTTCAACGTCCTTAATCATTTTTGTGGCTCTGCACTGGACTCTCTCAAGCAGCTTCCTGTCCTTCTTGAACTGGGGGGCCCAGAACTGGACACAACAGCGTGTGAGGTGTGCACAAAGGACACTTTTCATGTGCACTGTGTAAAAACATCTAAACTTAACATTCAAGGCATGGAAAAATGATGAAGTCAGTAAATACAGAACCAGAATTGAGAGAAAAAATATGTTAGGTAGTTTGTCTGGATTGCAGCTTGAAAAAGAACCTGAAAGGCTTTACCTCCAAGTCAGGACGTTTTTGGCAATGCTGGGAGAGCTTCAGTGCTTCAGTTGTTAGCATAACTTGTTCAAATAGATCAAGTTCCCACCTTGTCTTATTAAAGACATGGAAAACCACTTGAAATCTATCTAACCAAACACTCACAAGCCCTCATATCCCATGAGCAGCTGAGATAGGCCTGCTGAAAACAGAAGCCACATTTGTTAACCCTGGCACAACCTTAACCCTGCTCCTGCCAGCTGGCTGGCACCTCGCTCTGCTTCCACACTGACCACCACCATGGCTCTGTGTGTGGGTCCAGCCAGCGAGAGCAGCTCGCAGAACAACAAGGGATTCCTCTGCAAGGGGGCTGCTGCAGCCATGCTCCAGTAAAGAAGCAAACAGCAAGACACTGCTGGAAACTTATGTGGCAAGAAAAGGAGGAGCCCCTGTGCACTTCACATGTGGTGTCAGGACATCCCACTGACAGGAATGTCAGTGTTTGCCTGAGACATGGAGCAGCAGCTCACTCTTCCCATTCCCTGTCTCTAGCCTATCCTGACCCTTTTCACAGAATCAACCAGGTTGGAAAAGACTCCCAAGATCAACAAGTCCAACCTATCACCTAACACCTCCCAATTAACTAACCCATGGCACTAAGTGCCTCATCCAGCTTCCTCTTAAACGCCTCCAGCGATGGGGACTCCACCATCTCCCCGGACAGCCCATTCCAGTGCCAATCACTTTTGCAGGGAAGAACTTCTTCCTAACCTCCAGCCTGAACCAGCCCTGGCACAGCTTGAGGCTGTGTCCTCTTGTTCTGTCCCTGGGTGTCTGGCAGAAGAGACCAACCCCACCTGGCTACAACCTCCCTTCAGGTAGCTTTAGAGAGCAATGAGGTCTGCCCTGAGCCTCCTCTTCTCCAGGCTTTACACCCCCAGCTCCCTCAGCCTCTCCTCACAGAGCTGTGCTCCAGCCCCCTCCCCAGCCTTGGTGCCCTTCTCTGGACACAGTCCAGCACCTCAACATCTCTCTTGAATTGAGTAGCCCAGAACTGGATACAGGACTCAAGCTGTGGCCTAACCAGTGCTGATCAGAGGGGCAGAATGACCTCACTGGTCCTGCTGGCCACATTATTACTGATACAACTTTTTTATCCAGGCTTGCATATTTGTGAGTAAAGCAAAACAAGCTACATAAAGGAGTAACAGGGAAGTGCAGACAGGCAATGGTTTTGCCTTTAGGTGTTACCCCTGGAAAAGCTGAAGCAGCACCAGAGCATGGCAGAAACAAGCTCCATGGACTGCAGTAGTCAGCATGGTCACTGTTCCCGTCTTTGAGCGGCTTCAACAAGCACAGCCTACAGCAGGAACAGCAGAGGGGGGGAAGGACAACTGCTCGCCCTTTGCTGAATTAGCTTTGTATCATCAAGTCTGCTCAGGAGGTTGAGAGCATTGCGTCCTCTCCAACAGCAGCTTTCAAAGCCATTTTAATCACTTACCATCAGAGATCCACCTTTCGACTAAGGTTTTGCTCAAAGCAACGCCAACTGCCTGGAACGGCAGCCAGCCATTTTAAGATTTGGGTGTAGTATTTTACCTTCGCTGCATTTATTGCCCACAGAAAGCTTACCAAGTCCATCCCGTTTGAGGAAACACACAGCTGTGACCTTCTGGGTCTTCGCAGCCCTCCTTCGAGAACCAGATCCCTGTCTGCTATTCCGCCGCACACCAGCAGAGGGCGCCAATAATCATGGCAACCACACCTCGCAAAACGCTTTTCTCTATTCCCTCTCCCTCCGCTTCGGTTGCTTTTTAACTCCTGACTGAAAGGGATTTGCTGCTCCCATCCGTCTAAACGGCACAGCGCCGATGAAACACATCCTTCACCTACTTACGGTGAAGTTTGGAAAGCACTCCAAAAAACCGGAGCGATCAAAAGGCAGGCAGCGGCTGCTTGAGCGCTCGGATGGCAGCACAGCAAAGCTGCTCAGATCCTTCGGATAAAGGATGCCCAGCAGCTTGCTCTGCCAGAAGAGCCCCTGAAGGTCTCGGACATTAGCTGTGTTGGATTTAAAACAAGAGAGACTGTCTCTGGGACAGGGGAAAAAAAAGAAACAACATCATGTAAACAACTGCTCTGGGGGGTCAGGGGCAGGCAGTGGGTGAAAGCGAGTGACTTGCTGCTCTGTTTTGAGATGAAGCAAGCTATAAACAATTTATGAAAGGGCAATACATCTCTTTTCAGCTCTGAACCACAGCATGACTTGGGACCTCCCTCTGCATCACAAACCTAATTCTTTTCTTAACCCAGATCCAAATGCTACTCAGCTAAAATCCGTTGGATTCTTCTGTCAAAATACAAGTGTGTACCAAACTGGTGTCCAAACCTGAATAAGGATCACTTTTTTCCTCTCCCTTCCTATGGTTTATCAAACCTTTATTCTCCACACCAACGGGTTAGCACCTTCAATCAAGGGATTGAAGGAGCTGGGGTTGTTTAGCCTGGAAAAGAGGAGGCTCAGGGATGACTTCACTGCTGTCTACAACTACCTGAAAGGAGATTGTAGCCAGGTGGGGTTGGTCTCTTCTGCCAGGCAACCAGCAACAGAACAAGGGGACACAGCCTCAAGTTGTGCCGGGGGAGGTCTAGGCTGGATGGTAGGAGGAAGTTCTTCCCAGAGAGAGTGATTGGCATTGGAATGGGCTGCCCAGGGAGGTGGTGGAGTCACCGTCCTTGGAGGTGTTGAAGACAAGCCTGGATGAGGCACTTAGTGCCATGGTCTGGTTGATTGGCTAGGGCTGGGTGCTAGGTTGGACTGGATGAGCTTGGAGGTCTCTTTCAGCCTGGCTGATTCTATGATTCTAAGTGTAATGGGAGGAGATGAAGAAAGTACAAGCAGCATCTTCTGCTGTTCAAAGTGACTCTGCAGATTGCTCAGGCAATGCCTCACTGGGAAGGGAACTCAGGGTGTCATCCTACCTTCCAAGAGAAAAACACTCAGAGGCAGAATGTGAGCAGCTGTCTTTACAGGGACTGAAATCGTGTATTTTAAAAGAAGGGAGGGGGATACCTAAGGGATATAAAGTGATCTTGGCCCAACTGTGTTCCAAAGACAAACCAACTGCCAGCACAGGGCTTTGGTGCATTTACAGAACACTTTAATTTCCAGCTGAGAAACACACAATAGTTCAAGGCATGCAGTCAGGCAGAAAACTTCTCTTGCTTGCTTTTCTGTGCTTCAGTGTTAAGTTCTGTGATGAGGAGCAGATTCTATCTTTAATCTCTACATAAAGCAACTGTTGAGCATCCACTTCCAGCCTGAGGTTCCATGCAATGTTTACAAGCTGTTGCTGGAACGCAGGGTTTAGTTGGAGGGGAAACTCAAGTTCTTTTTCTGTCTGTGCCACTTGTTCTGTGCCACACAGAGAGAAAACGTCACCCATCTCGCAAAGCAAGCCTGATCAGCGATGCTAGCAACAGAAGCAAAACAACCTTCTCCACATACCTACATGCTGCAACTACAGACACCTGCTTGCATGGGTTTGCTTTGATTGCTCTTGTAGCAGAAAACACAAATAATTTAACAGCTAGGGAAAAAAAAACTCAAACCAAAACAACAACAACAACAAAAAACCTCAACCTTTGATTTCTGCACCTTGCAAGTCGAGTTGTTGGCTTTCTTCTCAAAGATAAACCAGAACCAGGCACCACGAAGAAAGACAGCAAATGAAGCAATGAATTTTTTCCTACTGCTAAGGCAAAGATGAAGAACTTTTGTGGATTTCAGCACATCATCGGTATTGAAATAAACATCACAGGCATTGAGGTGCTGCTAAAAAGTACATTTCCATTTGAGTAACGTTTGGTTGCCAGCAGGGCAAAGCATCTTTGTGTCTGCTTCTATGGGGCATTGGCTCTTAACGAGCAAATAAAGACAGTACCTGATGGGGAGCATATTGCCAAGGAAAATGTTGTTTAGAAGCAGCTACAAACAAGAGTTTTCTCTCGTTGATGCCCCACCATTGTTCATACAGCTCCTAGTTTTATTTTCTACTCCTGTTTTAAGGTGTGATAGCCAAAGATGCCTCTCCCTCACTCATGCATTGTTAAAACCAGTACGATTAAAAGTGACTGAGCAGCCAAGTGTTGGATGTGGGAAGAGCTCATTCTGCATTTTGCCCATGAAGGTCCCATCCTGCATTTTTTGGTATCACCAAGACAGCTGCAACTACTGGGAAGAGACACATTGCAGCCTCTCAATGTGTGTAAGCTGCCCACTCCCAAGGACTTCGATGGCATCAGCAGTTCCATGCCTGTGGCAGGCATTATGAGCTTGTTACTACAGTGGGTTGTCAAAAGAGGTCATCCTAAGATGATAAATAGTTGGGCAAGTCCAGAACTGGATGGTTCCACTTATTACACCCCAACACAACAAAAGGATCCATGCATGTGCTTACTTCATTTCCATTCAGCAAAACGTTGAAACACAGCTGAAGCATGAGGTCAAACATCAGTGAAAGTGCCTGAAGCAAGATTGCCACTTCACCATTAGATCTTTTGAGACTGTAAAAGGAAAACTAACTCAGTGAACAAAAATTACATCTCAAGAACACACATTTGGAGGCACTGACCTTGTCTTTGATTTTCTAGAAAAGAACAGGCCATTTAATTCTGGAGGAGGAATCAGAATTCCCATCCCCATTCTTACATCCAACTGGGGAAGAGCTCTTGGAAACAATTTTCGGTACACATTACCTGCAAGAGTGGCTCAGACTTAAAAAGGAAATAATCAAGTCTACTAAGTGAGTTTGTATCCTCAAAAACTACCGTCTGTGTTTTAAGTTGTTGATAGCAACAGTAACAGACAAAAGAGATCTGGCCTTTCTGACAGAAAAAAAACCTCTAAAGCTAAACTGTGCACTTAGATTAGCCAGGACATGGATAAAGCATACAATCGTCAGGGCTGGAAGGGACCTCAAGGATCATCTAGTTCCAACCCCCCTGCCATGGGCAGGGACACCTCACACTAGATCAAGAAGAGCAGTGCCAAACACAAAGGAGTGAATAACAAAGAGAACGTAAGATAGCTAATGGCTACACAAAGCTTGCAAGCAGAGAGCACAAAGCTAAGAATTCTAAGAAGCCTTCCCAACTGAAACTGCAATTTAGTAACCTTAAAACAACAGAAGAACACATGAAAAATTGTATGCCCAAATCTGCTTTGCAGCTCTGACACAGTCAAGAGAGGAAAGGCTCATTGGGAGCATCTTCCTTTACCACTCTGACACTTCTTCTTTGATAGAGGCTCTGGGCAGCAATAAATTCCCCTTTTTCTCAAGCTTGCTGTGAGCATGGCTAAACCACAACACTGGCTTCCTGGCTCACTGCTGCTAGCCAAAGCTACAATTAGGAACTCCTGAAATACTTCTCTGGTGAAATAAAAAAAAACAGTAAAAAAAATCAGGCAGGATGATTTTAGTACAAAAAACCCAGTAAAACAAAGCCAGCCTTGGCTGGTTGGTTCTTTGCCAAAGTATTCTTGTCAGACCAGATGCTCCCCAACACCAGCATCTGACACTGCTGCTATGCTGACGTGCAGGACAAGCCCTGGTCAAGCTTTGTTGACATCAGGTGCTCAGAGTGGGATAGTCACTGTCAGGTTTCCTAATGATTGTTATGAGCTCTTCTAAGATTCTATCTTACAGCTTTTTTTCCCCAAGGTTACTCCATTCTCTGAAGGTGACTGTCTACTGCAAAAAGAAAAGTGTCAAATTTAAGAAAGACATAACCTCCATATTAGGAGGAAGTTCTTTACAGTGAGGGTGGTAAGACACTGGCACAGGTTGCCCAGGATGGTTGTGGATGCTTCCTCCCTGGAGGCGTTTAAGGCCAGGCTGGATGAGGCCTTGAGCAACCTGCTCTAGTGGGAGGTGTCCCTGCCTATGGCAGGGGTTTGGAGCTGGATGATCCTTGAGGTCCCTTCCGACCTAAACCATTCTATGATTCTATAAATTAAAATCGTGGCTAGAGAAACCTTTGGATCGAACAATAAAGGCAAAGCACAAGAAGGTAGCACCCTGAAAGAACGAAGCCACATTGCAAAGGGCTGAGCTGAACCCTCAAAAGTGCCGCTGAGCTGAAGCCTGAAAGGTGCTGTCCCTTCATGAGAAAAGTTTGCTCTGAAAGACTCAAGTCACAAAATGCTGTGCAATGTACTCCTCAGCAGCTTCTCCCAGCAAGGCAGGGTGTAAAAGCTGGTCACAAAGAAAAACTGCAAGGCAAAAATAAGGAAAACCAACCACCCTGACTCCCGTTTATCATCATGACCCTTCACAAAAGGAAAGACAAAGAGTGAAAAGCACTTTAGCTTGTGAAACACGCAATGCAGTTCATGCTCTGGAGAATACCCAGCCTCTTAGCACCCCAGGGGGGCTGCTTTATTAGCCAGCATGCAAAAAAGAATTAGTCATTCTAGCAATGAAGAAGGTAAGTATCTCCTAGAAAGGTTTTGAGCTTGTTAAGCCCTAAATGCAACTGCTATAAACCTAAACTGTTCCTGAGTGTAATTCAGTTATCGTGTGGCCTTCTCCTGAGGAGATCCCTTATCATGTGTTGTAAATTCTTGACGCTCTCTTGGCTGCAGTCTGAGCTTCTGGAGGGTTCTCCTCTTGCTCCTCACACTTCTTCAGGTTTAGGAAGATGTCAGACTTCAGGAAGCGGCTGTAGCTGTCGTATTTCATCAGATTGAATATCTGGTAAAAGAAGGGGGGAAAGAAACACAAACACAATGACCTCAGCTAAACTCCGTTTGAAATGAGGCAGACAGGATCCGAATTCACAGAATCACAGAATGGCCTGGGTTGGAAGTGACCTCCAAAAGTCATCCAGTCCAACTCCCTCTGCAGTCAGCAGGGACATCCTCAATTAGATCAGGTTGCCCAGAGCCCTGTCAAGCCTCACTTGTATTATCACCAGAAATGGGGCCTCAACCACCTTCCTGGACAACCTGTTGCAGTGTTCCACCACCCTCATGGTGCAGAACTTGTTCCTAACATCCAATCTAAATCTGTTCTTTCTTAGTTTGAAGCCATTTCCCTCATCCTGTCCCTGCAGGCTTTTGTGAAAAGTCTCTCTCCATCCTTCTTGTAGCCCCCTTCCAACTCCACCCTCTTTTTGCTCTATTAGTACTAAAACACTCTTAAAAAGTACACATTAAAATACACTTCAAGCTCTCACCAGGGGTTGCATGTAGCAGGGATTGCAGCCTCCACAGTTACTGTTCTGCAGTAATCTCCACATTAGTTTAAGAATCACAGAGTGGCCTAAGTTGGAAGGGATCTCAGAGATCATAGAACCAACTAGGTTGGAAGAGACCTCCAAGATCATCCAGCCCAACCTATCACCCAGCCCTATCCAATCAACTAGACCATGGCACTAAGTGCCTCAGCAGTCTTTTCTTGAACACCCCCAGGGACAGTGACTCCACCACCTCCCTGGGCACCCCATTCCAATGCCAATCACTCTCTCTGTGAAGAACTTCTTCCTAACATCCAGCCTATACTTCCCCCAGCACAGCTTGAGACTGTCCCCCCTTGTCCTATTGCTGGTTGCCTGGGAGAAGAGACCAACTCCATCTGGCTATATCCTCCCTTCGAGTTGCCCTTCTCTGGACATGTTCCAGTATCTCAACTGTCCCAACTCTCCTGCCATGGGCAGAGATACCTTTCAACTAAACTGAACTGCTCAAGGCCACGTCCAGCCTGGCCTGGAACACCTCTAGGGAGGGGACATCCACAGACTCTCTGGACAACCCATTTCAGACTCTCACCACCTTCATACTGAAGAACTTCTTCCTAAGCTTCAGTCTAATCCTGCTCTGCCTCAGCTTCAAACCATTCCCTCTTGGCCTGTCTCTAGACATCCTCAGAAAAAGTCATAGAATCATAGATGATGATGATGAATCAGATGATGGTTTTCACAACAGCCAGTTCTGAAAGCCTCATACTGAAGGTTGGAGATCACTTGCCAAGGTCACCAAGTAGGATTTTACAGCTGATGATCAGATAACTTCATGTGTGGGCAAGCCAGGACACTACCTGCTGCCAGAACACAGCAGCCCGCAAAGCCATCAGGAATAAAACCTAATGAGGGTGTCCATCTGGGAGAGGAGTTGGAAGACAGAGGGAGAAGCAGAGCTGCAGAGATACCTTTGAGGCACCTTTCTGACTGCAACTACTCTTGGACAGAGCAGCTCATGGTACATGCAGAGCACTGGATCACTTAGAGAAGCCCTTCAATAATTTATACACCTACTGAGCCTAGACTGAAACATTGGTTTCATCAAAGTTTCTTAAACTCATGCCAATCTTCCCATCCATTTAAGGCTGCTACACTGAATGCCAAGACTGATCTCAGGCCAGATCAGAAGTGTTTCAGCTACCTGCCATAAAAGCCCTAAGCTGGTAGAGATGTACTTTGCCAGTTAAATCGTGGTTTAAAATTGGTGATGGATTAAATTTGTGCCATTGGGCTTTTCACTGCCCCAAGACCTGCCCCTGGTCTCCTAACCACTCTGCAGCCACATAAATTTGTGCCATTGGGCTTTTCACTAGCCCAAGACCTGCCCCTGGTCTCCTAACCACTCTGCAGCCACATAAATTTGTGCCATTGGGCTTTTCACTAGCCCAAGACCTGCCCCTGGTCTCCTAACCACTCTGCAGTCAGCATGGAAATACAATGTCAGTGCTGAATACAGCTCTTACCTCCCAGGCCTTGAGTTTAGGCTCGTCCCTTAACACAACTGCTTCCTCTCCTATTTATACCCATTGCAGACTGGAAAGCTAGGACTCACTTGGAGTATTCTGCAAACAAAAGGGCTTAGGAGATTAGCTTGGAATCCACACAGGTGTCAAGGTCAGGTTTGTATTTTGCTCAGCCTTAACACAAGAGTGGAAGAAATAAAGCCAATCTCAAAACTGTAACTGAGGCAAAACTGAAGCCTGCATCACCCTCTGCCTATTATTTCAAGGGTGGAGCTGCTCTGAGTCATGCTTCATGGCTGACTGCATTTTATGGTACTTGGAGTAACTCAATTTCCAAGACAAATTTCTGGATTCTGACCTGCATGCATGGATAATCTCTGTCTGGACAGCTCCATCTTTACCTTTACAGGCCTCATTCTTAACTGATAGTTTGTTGGGAATAATAATGATGATAATGGTTATTATTGCTACAATAATAATAACAATAATACATTTTTTAAATCATCTCAATCTGCTTTTCCATTTCCTGTCTCAAAGAATCTGGACAGATAAAAGTAAACACAAATCCTGACTATTCTTCTCCTTGCACTGGCTGAAATAAGCTCCTTGTAAATAAATTACACACAGCACTTCACTAATCACTGTTTACATGTTTAAATACTTAAGTTCACCTTTAAAACAGTGGAAGTTTTGCTCTCAAATGCATGTATTTGGAAGAGAAAAATCCCAACACATCCTCTCAGTGCAGACCCAAATCAGCACAGTTAAGCAAAGTCAAATCACATCTTCTGGTGTTGGCTAACTAAAATATAATTAAACTTATTCAATTAGCTCAAGGTGGGGAGAAATTGTAAGGAAGACATCATCTGTTAAAATGTCCTAAGTCAATGTTAAGAATTTAGACCTCTCTTGTTCCTGGCATCATATAAAGCATCTCCTAGACAGATCAAACCCCTCTGGAGCCTGGTCAGCCAAATGCACAGAACAGACCCATTCTATAATCTCATACAAAAGCAGAATTCCCTTGGTTCCTCCCCTCCTCTCATCACCTCCCTGGAACAGAAACATTTACCCTATCAGTATTCTGACATTCAGGTTTCTAGGAACCACTAACACCACTTTGTTCAGCATGAACAACTGCCTCCAAGCTATTAGTTCAAGGCCATCCCATGAGCACAAACCCACACCCCACAAGCAACCCTGTTTAAATCAGTGAGTCCCTGGAGAACTGAAGTGCGAGTTACCAGTACCGCTGCAGACCAGCCTGTGGCTTTTGAGCTGTGCCTTTTTATCCTTCAGACACACGGTGCCAGCAGCAGTTACAGTGCTCTGTAGAGAATAAATTATACCAGCTTTCATAACTTTATAAGGATTGAAAAGTAGGAAAGACCATAACTCTTCTTGAACTATTATCTAACAGCAATAAACTGAAGTTTCAAGCAGCGGAAAGCTGCACCGACCCAGAACTGCTCTGCCTTTGGTTTTAAAAGTCCACAGATTTTCTTCCCACAGCAGTGGGATGCCTTTACCACTGCTCCAGTATGTTTATAGTCCAGGTATCACTAATCCCTGGCTGCTCAGGTGCATGTTCCCTTGTGAAACTGCAAAACCTTCAAACTCCAGCAGTTTCTCCAGGCTCACAATCACCCACCCTGAAACTGCAGCGCTCAAAGTTACCAGAACATTTTCTTTCCCTTCCCCCCAAGTCACAGAAGCTCTTCCATGAAAAGCTCTTTGCTTCTTCATATGGAAATTAAGTCTCTGCTAATGATTTGGAAACCTGCTTGAAAGACAGCAGAGCCTTTGCTCCTCAGAACACTTCAATGGATTAAGCCAAGCAGTGCCCAGCTAAGGCATTCACTACCTGATGTGAAAGGTGCTGAAAAGACTTCAGATGAGCAGGCTGGCTCTCCACTAAAGAGCTACAGATTTAAATCCAGGTAGTCCTGAGGATGGTAGAGTAATTAAAAATAGTACAGGCTGCAAGTGCTGGAAAGCTGCAGATAAGAATGACTCACTTCAGAACTTATGCTTGAAAATAAGAGGAATATCCAGAAAATTTACCACCAGACCTCCCAAGTTCTATGGGAAAAGGCAAAGCAGATCCCAGCTCCTCTTTTTAAGTTGTGTGTTACAGAAGTGGAGCCTTTTCAGGAAATTGCATTATGTTAGTATCAAAGTAAATACCCCCAAGAAAGCAAAGTGAAGGATCTTGAGCTCTCAAGGAAACTAGTGGCAACTGCAGAAACAAACAGCAGTGGTGACTCAGCACCAGTGAACACACAGGAAAACGTGGGCATGGACTTACTAAGCTGGAGAGTTCTCAAGCCACCAGCAGAAGAATTCAAGAGAAAACTTCATCTAATCCACTGCTACCTGTGGCATGGACTGAACAGGTGCCTACCTACTGGCAGCATGGATCAGATAGGTAGGTACCCACCCATCCAATCCATGCTGCAGGTAGCAGAAGGCAGGTTCCCAACTTTCATAGACTCACAGAATCATTAAGGTTGGAATAAACCTCTAAGATTATCAAGTCCAACATTTAGGATGTCAAGTAAGTGACCTTATTGTGGCCTTTCAATACCTTAAGGGAGCCTACAAGAAAGAAGAGGAGGGACTTTTTAGGCTGTCAGGTAGTGATAGGACTGGGGGGAATGGAACAAAGCTGGAAATGGGTAGATTCAGACTGGATGTTAGGAAGAAGTTCTTCACCATGAGGGTGGTGAGAGCCTGGAATGGGTTGCCCAGGGAGGTGGTGGAAGCCTCATCCTTGGAGGTGTTTAAGGCCAGACTGGATGAGGCTGTAGACAGCCTGATGTAGTGTGAGGTGTCCCTGCCCATGTCAGGGGGGGTTGGAACTGGGTGATCTTCAGTGCCCAAAAATAACTACTATGAAATTAAAACATTTTAACAGTTCTTACATCTGCTTCCTTAATTGAGTTCATTGTTTTTAATCCCTTTTCTATTTTTGAAACAAATGAAAAGTGACTGAAGGACCTGGGGATGTTTAGTGTGAAAAAGAGGAGGCTGAGAGGAGAACTCATTGCTCTCTACAACTACCTGCAAGGACATTGTGGGGAGGTTGGTACTGGTCTCTTCTCAAAGGTATATAGCGATAAAACAAGGGGGAATGGCCTCAAGCTGCAACTGGTTAGGTTTAGACTGGACATTAGGAAAAACGATTTCACAGGAAGAGTGGTCAGGCACTGGAATGTGCTGCATAGGGAGGTGGTTGAGTCACTAAACCTGGATTCACTTAAAAGCTGTTTGGATGTGGTGCTTGGGGATGAAGTTTAGGGGTGAACTTTGTAGAGCAGGATTATTCATTGGACTTGATGATCTCAAGGGCCTTTTAAACCTGAATGTTTCTGCAGTCCTTGTGGTCCCTTCCAACCCTGACTGATTTTATGATTCTAATAACCCAACTTCTGTGACCACTAAACTGTATCCTGATGCACCACATCGACAGCTTCTTGAGCACCTCCAGGGATGGCAATGCCACCAACTTTCTGGGCAGCCTGTTCCAGTGCTTCACCACTCTCAGTAAAGGTCCAGTCTAAACTTCCCCTGGCACAGCTTCAACTCATTTCCTCTCATCCTATCACTATTTACTTGAGAGAAGAGACCAACAACACCCTCACTCCAACCTCCTGTCAGGTAGCTGTAGAGAGCAGTAATATCATAGAATCAGCCAGGTTGGAAGAGACCTCCAAGATCATCCAGTCCAACCTAGCACCCAGACATAGCCACTCAACTACACCACGGCACTAAGTGCCTCATCCAGTCTTTTCTTGAACACCTCCAGGAATGGTGACTCCACCATCTCCTTCAGCAGCCCATTCCAATGGCAAATCACTCTCTGTGTGAAGAACTTCTTCCTAACATCCAGCCTACACCTCCCCCAGCACAAGTGGAGGCTATGTCCTCTTTTTCTGTCCCTGGGTACCTGGCAGAAGAGACCAACCTCACCTGGCTGCAGCCTCCCTTCAGGTAATTGTAGACAGCAATGAGGTCACCCCTGAGCCTCCTCTTCTCCAGGCTGCACACCCCCAGCTCCCTCAGCCTCTCCTCACAAGGCTGTGTTCCAGGCCCCTCACCAGCTTCATCACCTTTCTCTAGACACGTTCCAGTATCTCAACAGATCTCTCATTAACCTTTTGTTGTCCAGACTCAACAACCCCAGCTCCTTCAGCCACCTAAGATATGCCCTTCAAACCCCTCACTAGCCTTGTTGCTCTTCTACAGCTTGTGTTTAGAGTCAGTCAAAAGCAGACAAAACCTAATGAAACTGTGCTCTTGAAGAAAATAACTTTACCTGGTCCTGGAGCTTCTGAAACATAAGAGGGTGAGGTGTCTCCAAAATAGTCTCACTCAGCCGGGACTGCCCTTCAACATTGACTTGGGAGGAAGCTTTACTGGACAGGAAAGTCATGTAAATCTCTTTAGCTTTTTCTTGCATCTGCAAAAAAAGGACACATTTATTTAGAGAATGATCTGCTGTGGGAATCTTCTCTGTTATTTGTTAGTGTTTTGGTGGAGAGTGCTCTGGAGGTTCACATCTTAAACCAAAACATAGCCTGAGTTAACAACAACAACAAAAAGAAAACAAATAACAAAACTAATACACATAGGTTATCTTAATCTGTCTGTATTTACTTGTACTGCAGGAAAAAAACATCTCTGCAGGAGATCAGTGGAAGCTACCAGTATCTGGCACTTAGGTTTAACAGCAAGTTAGGATGTTTGAATCTGAGAATCCAGTGTAAGAGTGCTCCACATCAAGTAGGCTTTGCCTTCACTCCTTAGAAGACCCCACCTGGAGTACTGCATCCAGTTCTGGAGCCTCCATTACAAGAAGGATGTGGAGGTGCTGGAGCGTGTCCAGAGAAGGGCCATGAGGATGATCAGAGGGCTGGAGCAGCTCTGCTATGAGGACAGACTGAAAGAGTTCAGTCTGCAGAAGAGGAGGCTCTGAGGTGACCTTCTTGTGGCCTTCCAGTATCTGAAGGGGGCCTACAAAAAGGCTGGGGAGGGACTTTTTAGACTATCAGGTAGTGACAGGACTAGGGGCAATGGAGCAAAGCTGGAGGTGGGTAGGTTCAGGCTGGATGTGAGGAGGAAGTTGTTGAGCATGAGAGTGGTGAGAG
>WAAF01020667.1:186700-285834 GCA_013400475.1 Tricholaema leucomelas
CTGGAGGTGTTTAAGGCCAGGCTGGATGAGGCTGTGACCAGCCTGATCTAGGGTAGGGTGTCCCTGCCCAGGGCAAATGAGCATTGGACCTAGATGATCCTTGTGGTCCCTTCCAACCCTGACTGATTCTATGTTTCTATTTCCACTAATGGATAACCAGCATGCACAAGGAACCCAGAGGGAACAAACACTGTGGAAACTTCCTGCAAGGCAAAATGAAGCAGAGTTAGTGCATAATCCATCTTGTCATACCTACATGCTTTGCCATAACTATGCCTGCACCTCAGGGCAGCTCACGTACAACACATGACTGGAAAACTCAACAAGAAGGGTTTTTTTTTTGACTAATGGTAAAGATAAGACCCTCAAGAGCTTCTGAAAGCTGATAAATAAGGCTAGGTGTGACTTGCACAAAGCATTTAAAATCACAGAACTAACCAAGTTGGAAAAGACCTTTAAGAGTCTTTTCCAAGTCCAACCCATCACCTAACACCACCTAATTAACTAAAGCATGGCACAAAGTGCCTCATCCAGCCTCCTCTTCAACACCTCCAGAGACTGTTAATGTTTGTCTTGATTCCAGGAATCATGAGGAAAGGCTGAGGGAGCTCTGGGGCTCTTTAGCTTGGAGAGGAGAAGCCTGGGGAGTGAACTCATTCATGTTTATAAATATGTAAAGAGTGAGTGCCAGGAGGCTGGAGCCAGGCTCTGCTGGGTGATGCCCAGTGACAGGACAAGGGGCACTGGGTGGAAGCTGAGGCATAGGAAGTTCCATGGAAACATGAGGAGGATTTTTTTCCCTGTGAGGCTGACAGAACACTGGAAGAGGCTGCCCAGGGAGGTTGTGGAGTCTCCTTCTCTGGAGGCAGTCAAGCCCTGCCTGGATGTGTTCCTGCATGACCTGGTATAGGAGATCCTGCTCTGGCAGGGGAACTGGACTGGATGAGTGCTGAAGGTCCCTTCCAGGCCCTGACATTCTGTGATTCTGTGTGTGTTCTGTTTCAGTTGTCTTGGCAAAGCCTTAACAGTGATAACATTTAGACCCTTCCTAGTGTCTTTAAGCTTCAGACATAATTGAGTGTCCACAGTCCTCTGAAATTCACTGCAAGCTCCCTCTCAACTAGGTTAGACAAGAGAAAGCCAGTGGGGGAGAAGAGAGTCAAGCCAGACAGAAGGCAAGCTTCCCTGCTGCCATCTGAATCCTGGTGCTGAAAACAAGGCTTGTGCAGCAGCAGGCACTGTGTGATCCTTAGCCACAGGTACTCATCAGTGCTCCCCCACTGTACAGCTAATGAGCAACCACATCTCCAGAGCAGTACCAGATAGAGGGCTGCATCTTTGATGGAAGGGGGCCTGAGGAAGGAAGCATTTAAACTCTTGCCCATGAAGGAGTCACAGANCTGTGTTCTGTTTCAGTTGTCTTCTCTTGGCAAAGCCTTAACAGTGATAACATTTAGACCCTTCCTAGTGTCTTTAAGCTTCAGACATAATTGAGTGTCCACAGTCCTCTGAAATTCACTGCAAGCTCCCTCTCAACTAGGTTAGACAAGAGAAAGCCAGTGGGGGAGAAGAGAGTCAAGCCAGACAGAAGGCAAGCTTCCCTGCTGCCATCTGAATACTGGTGCTGAAAACAAGGCTTGTGCAGCAGCAGGCACTGTGTGATCCTTAGCCACAGGTACTCATCAGTGCTCCCCCACTGTACAGCTAATGAGCAACCACATCTCCAGAGCAGTACCAGATAGAGGGCTGCATCTTTGATGGAAGGGGGCCTGAGGAAGGAAGCATTTAAACTCTTGCCCATGAAGGAGTCACAGAATTTCTTTCATCTTTTTATGGCTGAGAATCAACATTTGGGGATAATTAGAAAGAAAGCTACACATGTTCAACAACTCACCAGGCCTCAAGAGTTAACTCTCTCGCTGCTGAGGAGGGCACACATTTACCAGGAGCATTCCTTTTTAAAGCAGATTATTCATCTGATGGGTGGAAGGACATCAAGTGTCAGGTGCAGTGTTTTTAACCCTTTTCAGTCTTTCCAGAGAGGATTGGGTCAGCCATGTCTGTGCTGAACCAGCAGTTAATCCAGGCAGGCAGAAGTGTGGCTGCTTTCACTGAAGTTAATACCCCAGTGCAGACACAGTAAAGGTACCTTTGTTATGACAGGAGGAGGTGTAAGGGATTGTACTGACTGTCACTTCTACCCAAGTCATATTTTAAAGGGAGGCTAAGGGCTGAGAAATAATCACTCTCCTACTGAAAGAATGAGTGGCAAGAGAAAGGAAAGGGAGAAAAAAACCCAGCATAAGCACCAAGGGAAAAGCTGCCAGATACGTTTGTAAGTTACCTACTCTGCCTGAACTGCCAGCAGATGCTTAGCTGCTGGCTCATCAATGCCCACAGAGCTCCATTCCAGCCACAAGACAAGGTGCTGCTTGCTCAAGGAACACATAAGCAAGCTGGGCATTGCAGAGAAAGAGGAGAGCAAGGCCTGAGGGAAAAGAGGAAACCACAAGTACTGTGAGGAAGTATTTATACCATGGGGGAACAAGAGGATTGTGTGGGAGGCTGGCAAACTGGGGAGGATCTCTGGATTTTGTGGGGCAGAATGACCAAGAAAGGAAGTGAGAATGCTGTGGTAGGGAGAGGAGGTCCTTGGAGAGATGCTGGGGAGCTCGCTCTATAGCGGTGGGGCAATATGGAGAGGCACAGCTCAGTGTTACAGGTTCTGCTGCACGTGGAGCAGCTGTTGTGCTACGACTGTGCTTCAGTAGTAGAGCAGCACTTCAAACCACAGCATTTCACAGAATGTCAAGGGCTGGAAGGGACCTCCAGCTCTCATCCAGTCTCCTGCCAGGGCAGGATCTCCTATACCAGGTCACACAGGAACACATCCAGGCAGGTGTTAAATATCTCCAGAGAGGCAGACTCCACAACGCCCCTGGGCAGCCTCTTCCAGAGTTCTGTCACCCTCATGGGGGAAAAAAATCCTCCTCATATTATCATGGAACTGCCTATGCCTTAACTTCCACCTACTGCCCCTTGTCCTGTCACTGGGCATCACCCAACAGAGCCTGGCTCCAGCCTCGTGGCACTCACCCTGCATATATTGATAACTATTGCTGAGGTCACCCCTCAGTCTCCTCCAAGCAGCACAGCCCCAGCTCCCTCAAGCTCTCCTCATAACAGAGATGGTCCATTCCCTTCATCACCTTTGTGGCTCTGTGCTGGATTCTCTCGAGCAATTCTATGGTCCTCTTGAACTGAGGGGCCAGAACTGGACTCCAGATGTGGCCTCACCAGGGCATAGTAGAGGGGCAGGAGAACCTCTCTTGACCTATTACCCACAGCCCTTCTAATCCACCCCAGAATGGCATCGGCCCTCCTGGCCACCGGAGCACATTGCTGGCTCATGATCAACCTCCCATCCACCAGGACCCCCAGATCACAGTATTTTCTAAAAGAAATTACAGTTTAAGCTGCCAGCATGTTTGTGCCTCCCCCAAAGGACACTCAGGGAGAGGTTCAGGCAGAGGAGGCAGCGAATCTCCCTACTCAGCAGGTGGCATTCTTTGCTCTTACTCAGCGTGAAACAAATGCCTCAGCACAGGGGACTCTGCTCTGGAATTCAAACAGCACTGGGCTCTTGTTCATAGGTGCTTATTAAAGGATTTCTGGCACTTTTCACTTACATCTGTGTGCTCTCCTCATCATCCATGCCAAATTCCCATCTGGAGTACAAAGCTCTGTCCACAGAAATCCCCCTTTGCTATTTCAAGTGGATACGCTATTCCTTCCCACTTCCTTTCTTAGGGTCAAATTCAGCTCTCCAGCATATGTGGTACCCAAATGAAGTGAATGAAAATCCCAGATGCTCATCAGAACAGGCTCCAGCAGTTCACAGCTGTGCAGCATTCGTTAGCCAGTGTTGCTTAAACACTGCCACATTCCACACGGGAAGCGGCAGAAGAAACTCCCTGAACAAGGAGCACTTTGCTCTGAAATTGTACTCTGTGAAACTTCCCCACATGGGGTATTCTGGAGAGGTTTAGCAATGGCTGAGGAGACAACCTGTTGTTTAAAGCATTTACTACAATCTGTAATACATTTTGAAAGCTCAGCTGCAAGAGCAGAAACCTTCAAGCCTTGAGAAGCAGCACAGTGGACAGGTTGTTTATTTCATTAACAGCCAAAGAATGCAACAGCCTCTGACTAACTCCAATAAAAGAGTTAAAGTTATATTTAATCCACTTAATCCCACCACTCCCATTTCAATAATTAAATGTCTCCTAAGATGAGGACCATATGGGTGGCAGCAGAGCTCACTTTTACATGTGGACTTGACCTAATTCCTTCCTCAATCTTCACCACCCCCCCCCCAAAAAAAAAAACACTTCTATTTTAGCTTCCATTTTAAAGGGATTTTAAAAATGACAGGGATGTGTCTGGAGCTGAAGGAAGGAGTTTGTGCTTCCATGCTGCAAAAAGACAGGTTGAATCCAGTCCATCTAAAACCTGCCCAGAGCAGTAATGTGGTCTGCCAACGTTGAAAACCTCCCCTGCTCCCTGAGACAAGCATGCACTTTGTATTAGTGCAGCCAAACAGCAAAGCGAACACCAACTCCTGAAGCAGTCTGCTCTGACCTCCACTTCTGCTTTCTCCTAAGTGTTCTCTAGAGGCAATGCAACAGAATCACAGAAAACATCTGGTTGAAAGAGACCTCCAAGCTCATCCAGTCCAGCCCCCCACCCAGCACTGGTTTTACAACATTAAACCATGTCCCCAGGCGCCTTAAACACCTCCAGGGAGAGTGACTGCACCACTGCCCTGGGCAGACCACTCTAATGTTTAAGAACCCTTTCAAAGAAGAAATCACAGAATCATAGAATCAGTCAGAGTTGGAAGGGACCACAAGGATCATTCAGTTCCAACCCCACTGCCATGGGCAGGGACACCTCACACTACATCAGGCTGTCCACAGCCTCAGCCAGCCTGGCCTTAAACACCTCCAAGGATGAGGTTTCCATCACCTCCCTGAGCAACTCATTCCAGGGTCTCACCAACCTCATGCTGAAGAACTTCTTCCTAACATCCAGTCTGAATCTACTAATTTCCAGCTTTGTTCCATTCCCCACACTCCTATCACTCCCTGACATCCTAATAAGTCCCTCCCCAGCTTTCTTGTAGCCCCCTTGAGATACTGAAAGGCCACAATAAGGTCACCTGGGAGCCTTCTCCTCTCCAGACTGTACAGCCCCAACTCTCACAGGCTCTCCTCACAGTAGAGCAGCTCCAGCCCTTGGATCATCCTCGTGGTCCTTCTCTGGACACCTTCCAGCACTTCCATATCCCTCTTATCCCAGGGGCTCCAGAACTGGATGCAGTACTCCAAGTGGGGATCTCAGCAGTGTGGAGTAGAGGGGGAGGATCACTTCCCTCCCCCTGCTGCCCACACTTCTCTTGCTGCAGCCCAGCATCTGGTTGGCTTTCTGGGCTGCAAGAGCAGTATTTCCTAGCATCCATCCTGAACCTCCTCTGGTGCAGCTTGGAACCAGTTCCTCTGGTCTTGTTGCTTGCCACCAGGGAGAAGAGGCTGCTCCCTCCTAGTCAACAGTCTGGGTGCTCCTTGCCAGTGCTCCCCTGATCTAGCTATCCTGGCAGCACAGCAGCTCACAGTGTTCAAGGGGAAGGGTGCAGAGAAGATGTATCTGCCTAGCATCTTGCATGATGTGCCTGTGTTGGCTTGATATAAGTCAGCCTCTCAGCAGAGCCCACGTGGCTGTGGTTAGAGGAAAGACTGAACTAAATCCAATAAGCTTTGAGGAAAGGCCCAGGATATTTTCTTAGAAAGGCACTAAAGCAGCTAGACAGTTTGCAACCAACAAAAAGCAGGAGCAGGGTTAGTCTGCATCTGTCTGCAAGGAGCAGAAAAGACAGCAGTTTACTGAGCCAGCCACACTAATGCTATACCTGCCTGCAGAGAACCAAACACTGCTCCTGGCTGGCCCCTGAAAGGATGATCACAACACCAAGCACAATGTTTAATCCATGGGCCAGGTGGTGAGCTCTGTGCAAGTTCAAACTGACCAACAACCCCCCAAAGCTAACATTCTTATGTCTAGTAATGAAAAGTTTATATTATACTGTTAAAAGTATACTTTAAAAAACTCCACAAATGATTTGATCCAGGTGTGACCTTTCAGTATCTGAAGTGGGCCCACAAGAAAGCTGGGGAGAGACTTCTTAGGATGTCAGGGAGTGATAGGACTGGTGGGAATGGAACAAAGCTAGAAATGGGTAGATTCAAACTGGATGTTAGGAAGAAGTTCTTCAGCATGACAGTGGTGAGAGCCTGGAAGGAGTTTCCCAGGGAGGTGGTGGAAGCCTCATCCTTGGAGGTGTTTAGGGCCAGGCTGGTTGAGGCTCTGAACAGCCTGATATAGTGTGAGGTGTCCCTGCCCATGGCAGGGGGGTTGGAACTGGATGATCCTTGTGGTCCCTTCCAGCTCTGACTGATTCTATAAACTGAAATCAGCTTCATGTGACCTAAGTCTATGCATCTGTGAGCTCATTTCTGTGGTAAACCAGTTCTAATCAGAAGCAGGTTATCTAATAAGTAAGACATTGAGTGTGGAATCCTCTGCTCACATCGAATAGACATGAAGTGATTTCTGGACAAGCCACTTTCAGAATAGAAATTCAAGCTTCATGTTATCACAAACACTGGAAAGATTTCTATTTCTAGTGTTTTTTCTAGCTTTGCAATTATCTAAACAAAGCCATGCAGAAGCAGGAGCTAGAAAAGTTTACTGTAAGTCTGGGTCACTCTAAAGCACATTTAGTCAGGCTGGCTGGAATAGCTTTGGCAGTGTGAGACTCCAGACTGACAGTGCAATGATTGGTACTGAATAATTAAGCTAAAGAGAACCTAGTTAAGTCTCTGCCCATTCATTTGGCAATTCATTCCAGAATTCTCTCTTTTTCTCTACATCAATTTATCATTTTCTGCACCAGCATTGCACAGTCCTCAAGCAGCTAAAAAGGAAAAGCAGGATTAATTATCCCATATCA
This sequence comes from Tricholaema leucomelas, assembly GCA_013400475.1. Taxonomy (NCBI): domain Eukaryota; kingdom Metazoa; phylum Chordata; class Aves; order Piciformes; family Lybiidae; genus Tricholaema lacrymosa; species Tricholaema leucomelas. Next base: position 193,770 of record WAAF01020667.1, read on the forward strand.
GAACATGGGACCTTGCAGAAAGATTTTCCACTTCCATTTAAAAATGCACTTTGATACCTGTCCAAGTGGCATCAAAAAAGGCTACACATCACTTGGCAGGGACACTGTGATGTACAAAGGGAAAACATCTGCCTTGTGCAAGCCAAGGGTTCTTCCCACTTGGCTGTGGACTGTGTTGCTGGCTTGTGCTCCATTGGCTTAGAAAGCAAATGATTTGGAGTAGGGAGATCCCCAGCCCTGCATATCCAATGTCCCAGCCAAGATGCTGCACGGACACCTGGGGACAAAAGAGGGGAAATGCTTTGTCACAAGCTGCCATTAATGAGATCTGCAGCTCCTGCTGAAGCAGAGCCAAGGCAATGGGACTGATGGTACGCTGCCTACCAGGTGGGAGCTGGCTTCTGGTGCAACACAGACAGGCTGCAGCTGAAATCACAGAACTGTTGAGGCTGGAATAGACCTCTGAGGTCATCAAGTCCAGGCTATGATCTAACACCACCACATCGACCAAACCATGACACTAAGTGGAGAGCAGCCAGGCAGAGAAGGACTTGGGGGCACTGGTTGACAGCTGAGCATGAGCCAGGAGTGTGCCCAGGTGGCCAAGAATGCCAATGGCATCCTGGCCTGTATCAGGAATAATGTGGCCAGCAGAACCAGGCAAGTCATTCTGCCCTGTACTCAGTGCTGGTTAGGTGTCCTGCGTCCAGTTCTGGGCCCCTCAGGTTAAGAAAGATGTTGAAGTGCTTGAAGTTGTTCCAAGAAGGGCACCAAGGCTGGGGTGGGGGCTGGAGCACAGCCCTGTGAGGAGAGGCTGAGGGAGCTGGGGGTGTGCAGCCTGCAGAAGAGGAGGCTCAGGGGTGACCTCATTGCTGTCTACAACTACCTGAAGGGAGGTTGTAGCCAGGTGGGGTTGGTCTCTTCTGCCAGGCACCCAGGGACAGGACAAGAGGACACAGCCTCAAACTGCACCAGGGCAGGTTCAGGCTGAATGTCAGGAAGAAGTTCTTCATAGCAAGAGTGATAGGAATTGGAATGGGCTGCCTGAGGAGGTGGTGGAGTCCCTATCTCTGGAGATGTTTAAGAGAAGGCTGGATGAGGCACTTAGTGCCATGGGTTAGTTAATTAGAAGGGTTAGGTAATAGGTTGGATGCAATGATCTTAGAGGTGTTTTCCAACCTGGTTATTTCTGTGATTCTGTGATCCAATCTTTCTTCAAACACTTCCAGGGACAGTGACTCCACCACCCCCTGGGCAGTCCATTCTGGTACAGGCAAGGGGAGAAGAGGACTCCTGGCCTCACTCCAGCTACTGATACTGCTGCCATCACAGTGGCATCTGGCACAGTCCCCTCAGCATCCCAGCTCATCTGCTTTGTTTCTCTTTCTGCCTGACAGAAAACCCAGCCCCATTAGCTGTTCTTTTCTGAAGACCATCTGCCTGTGAGGCCCTTAACGAGGGAGGGCAGCAACTAACTACTCAAAGCTGAAATAGTGCACAATCAAATGGTGCATCTTCATCTTCTAGCAAAAAATCACTGCTTTTGCCTTTTTGATGGATTTATCATTACCAAAACCACTACTCACAACTGAAACAAGCAAACTGTTTTGAAGGGAATGCTTTTTTCAGTGCAAAATAGATAATATCTACAGAAAAACAGACTGCACTCTCAACAACATCTTTGGTTGAGAATTCAGGGATTTGTTTCTGTCAAAAATCTGTTGTGAAGCAGTTTCAGCTGACAGGATTTGACTGACCTTAAGAGAGGAAGCCTGCAGTCTGGACACAGCTCTCTTACACCTGCACTTAATGCTCCTAGTAGCTGGGCTGCACCCACCTGATTCCTGTTCCCTGATGTTTGTTACCCAGAGCATTGCAGACCCATCTGAAGCAGGTTTTAGAAGCATTCTCCCACCCTCACCTCTTCATGATAATCTGCTTAATTTGTCCAGAAGAGTAGCATCATAAAATCAGAGTGGTTCAGGTTGGAAAGGACCTCAAAGATTATCTAGCTCCAAGCCCCTGCCCTAGGCAGGGACACCTCCCACTAAAACAGGTTGCTCAAGGCCTCATCCAGCCTGGCCTTGAACACCTCCAGGGAGGGAGCATTGACAACCTCCCTGGGCAACCTGTTCCAGTGTCTCATCACCTTCACTGCAAAGAACTTCTTCCTAACATCCAGTTTAAATCCCCTCTCTGCCAGTTTAAACCCATTCCTCCTCATCCTGTCATTACAAGACTTTGTCAGTAGTCCCTCCCCAGACCTCTTGTAGCCCCCTTGAGATATTGGAAGGCCATTCCAAGGTCTTCTCGAAGCCTTCTCTTCTCCAGGCTGCAGAGTCCCAACTCTCTCAGCCTGTCCTCACAGCAGAGCTGCTGCAGCCCTCTGGGCATCTTCATGGCCTTCTCTGGACTCACTCCAAAAGTTTCATGTCCTTGTGTTGGGGGCTCCAGAACTGTACATAGCAAAAAAAAAGGGGCTGTAGATTTGCCCCCTTTGCCTTCTAAAATATTTGCTTTGGTGATAAGAGTTGCACATGTGTGAAAAGGTGGGATCTCAAAAGGAAAAAAAAGAACTTATGGGACTTAGGAGTCTGATTCTCACTTGGGAGAGCATCACAGTGATGCTCACTTGGGAGTTTTGAAACACCTTCACCTGCTGCTCACAAAAATCCTCAAAGATAAAATAAACCTGAAATTTCTCCAAGAAAAGAAATATACAATAAAATAACTTTGTCAAGAACAAGCAAACAAAACATGGTTCATACTTTAGGCCTGACTCCATAGGCTTCATAGCTTAAACGTGGAAGTGGATTCAGTGTTCTTGATGGAACTAAATGCAGGCCAAGATCCAAGCAGTGGAAACAACTTAGTGGAGGTGGCTGGTCAGAAAATTTCCAGTAGAGTGTTTTCTACTAGGAAAATAAACCTTTCATGAAAATGAAAATACTCTGCAAATATGGACTACAGGAGCACAGGATGGTAGAGGTTGGAAGGGACCTCTGGAGATGTTTGAGTCCAACACCCCTGCCAGAGCAGGACCAGAGAATCTAGCTCAGGTCACAGAGGAATGCATCCAGACTGGGCTGGAAAGTCTCCACAGAAGAAGACTCCACAACCTCTCTGGGCAGCCTGTGCCAGTGTGCTGTGACCCTTACAGTAAAGAAGTTCTTCCTCATGTTGAGGTAGAACTTCCTGTGCTGTAGTTTCCACCCATTGCTCCTTGTCCTATCCCTAGGTACAAGTGAGCAAAGGCTGTCCTTGTCCCTTCCTTCCTGACCCTCAGCCCTGAGACATTCATAGATATTGCTCAGACCCCCTCTCAGTCTTCTCCTCTCCAGACTAACCAGCCTCAAGGCACTCAGCCTTTTTTCATCGGGCAGTGCTTCAGCCCCTTCATCATCCTTGTAGCCCTCTGTTGGCCTCTCTCCTGTAGATCTCTGTCCCTCTTGAACTGGGAAGCACAAAACTGGATGCAATATTCCAGATGGGGCCTTACCAGTGCAGAGTAGAGGGGCAGGAGAAACTCCCTCAATCTGCTGGCCACACTCCTCTTAATGCACCCCAGGATCCCATTGTCCGTCTTGGCCACCAGGGCACATTGCTGTCCCATGGAGAGCTTCTTGTCCACCAGCACTCTCAGGTCCTTCTCCACGGGGCTGCTCTCTATCAGGTCACCTCCTAACCTGTACTGGTGAAGTTTATTATCCCTTCTGAGGTGCAGGACTCTGCCATTTTAATGAACATTTAAAACCTGCACACAAACTGTCAACTTCTTTTGCTTTGCAACTTGTCATTTGAGGAGGCAAAACTTTTCATTTTGGTACTGCAAAACCTTTCATTTGTCCTATTTTTTATCTTTCTATCTCAAACCCCCAAAAAAAAATACTCTAATGGTGTGTATTTCCACAGAACAGCCACCATGCTTCAAAGAGTCCTGAATGAAACCAGCTGGCGGCTGGTCACTAGCGGTGTCCCTCAGGGATCAGTGCTGGGCCCCATCCTCTTTAACATCTTCATAGATGATCTGGATGAGGGCATCGAGTCAGCCATCAGCAAGTTTGCAGATGATACCAAGCTGGGGGCAGATGTTGCTGGGCTGGAGGGCAGAAGGGCTCTGCAGCGGGACCTTGACCCGCCTGAACATGAGCCAGCAATGTGCCCAGGTGGCCAGGAGGGCAAATGGCATCCTGGCCTGCATCAGGAATGGTGTGGCCAGCAGGAGCAGGGAGGTCATTCTGACCCTGTACTCTGCACTGGTTAGACCACTCCTTGAGTACTGTGTCCAGTTCTGGGCCCCCCAGTTTAAGAGGGACATTGAGATGCTTGAACGTGTCCAGAGAAGGGCAACGAGGCTGGTGAGAGGCCTCGAGCACAGCCCTACGAGGAGAGGCTGAGGGAGCTGGGATTGTTTAGCCTGGAGAAGAGGAGGCTCAGGGGTGACCTTATTGCTGTCTACAACTACCTGAGGGGTGGTTGTGGCCAGGAGGAAGTTGCTCTCTTCTCTCAGGCAGCCAGCACCAGAACAAGAGGACACAGCCTCAGGCTGCGCCAGGGGAAATTTAGGCTTGAGGTGAGGAGAAAGTTCTTCAGTGAGAGAGTCACTGGCTACTGGAATGGGCTGCCCAGGGAGGTGGTGGAGTCGCCGTCCCTGGAGCTGTTCAAGGCAGGATTGGACGTGGCACTTGGTGCCATGGCCTAGACTTGAGCTCTGTGGTAATGGGTTGGACTTCGTGATCTATGAGGTCTCTTCCAACCTTGGTGATACTGTGAGACTGTGAAACAGCTCTGTGTTTTCCCCCAAGATGATGCAACAGCACTGAATTAAACCTTCTGCTATTCCCAAGCAACAACAAAGAAGTTCAGAGCTTTCAAAACATGGGAAACTTGACAATTTCAGCTTTTCTGTTGGTTGAAAGTAGACCCAGCTTTGTTTCCAAACAATTCCACCACCGTGATTCCAGTGCATTTCCTTCAAACACACATGTTACAGTTGTTATGTTATGCAAGAGAAACATGAGAGCTCCAGCTCTGCCTTGGGAACTTTGTTGACAAGCAGAATTGATTTAGGAAACATACCTGTTTTTTCCCCTGTGTTTTCTTAAACTCTTCACATGCCAGCCAGAACAAAACATTTTCTTCACTAAATTCCTTCTTTAAAAATTCCTAGGGAAAAGAAAAACAAACAAACCAAGCTTAGGCTTCAATTCCTCAGCTGTTTTTTTCTCTCTTCCTACTACAGTTATTGAAACTAGAAGCTGCCTACAGCTAAGCTTTACCAGAGCAATGGTTTACATAACACAGAGCACCAGAACCTCTGCATCTGCACACCACCAAGGCACACAATCATATATTCAGCACTCTGAAAGCACATTCCTGGAGGATGATGAGCTACATTTCATCTCAGAGCACATCAGTAACTAACAAGGAGAGTTTCTTCAGTCTCCCTTAAATAACTTGAGTAATTTTACTGTCATTGTTCAAAGGGAAACCCCAAAATGTACTAATTCATTAGCAGGTGAGCATAAGGAATTGTTCTAATGAGACTCACAGATCGCTTGAGATTCTCATCTGGTATCTCCCTGGTTTTTTGAATGAGTAAAATCTCTGCACATAAAAGTGTTTCTAAACAGTGGCAATAAATTCACTTAAGTAAGCTGAAGCAGAAGATGTATCTGCATTCTCTGGACAGTGTTTAAACAAAGCACATTCCTCCCAAAGTGAGGCCTGTTTTAAAATGGGGAGGGGGAATGTACATTAAATTTCCTTACAAAACATAATGGTTGGAATATTTATAGCTCTGAGACCATCAGTTTTCTCTTTCAAGTGTCAGAGAACAGAGATGAAGTAACACCAAGAATTTAATAGCACCAAGGTTACTTTACAAGTTGTTGGGTTTTTTTTTTCTCTCTTCAGGAATTCTAAATTAGTGTTTTGCAATTCCAGGCAGCATCACTTTTCAGACCATTTCATCCAAGTGCATTTTATCAGTGCTTGGTATGGTAAAGCCATATTCAAGTTAGGTAGCTCTCATATGGCAAGAAGGCCTTGAAAGCAACTCACCACTGTAACCTAGTTAAGCCTCAAACTTGAGATGCAGAAGCTCACTCTTTGTAGTAAACAAAGGGAATGCTGCAACACAGAGTAAGAGCCACAGAGAGTCATCTGGCTCAGGAGCTGTTGCTGGTAACTCATGGCTTAATTTAAGAACAATGTGTGAGAATAAAGAGTGCAGGATCAGTCCTCAGAGACAAATAATGCTTGGCAAGAGAGGTCAGTGGCTCAAGGATTGAGGTTTATCCAACAGGAACTTGCTAATCCTTGCAACAGCTGAGAGATCCGATTAAAAGGATACAATCAGAAGCCTTCCACGTGCCTGACGAGAGCAAGCTGCAGCACCAGCAGGCAAAAGGCACTGCCTGGCCAAAAGCCACAACCTCAGCAGCTCAGATGCCACAGCTCCAACTCTGCCACCTCCACTCATGGTACACACCTAGAGGGATGTGTGCCTATGTGCCCACAGCACTGGCACAGCTGCAGCGTTTATGCTCAGACTCACACAGAATCAAACAGGTTGGAAAAGATCTTAAAGATCATTGAGCCCAACCTATCACCTAACACCTTCTATTTAACCAAACCATGGCACTAAGTGCCTCATCCAGCCTCCTTTCAAACACCTCCAGTGATGGAGGCTGCACCACCTCCCCGGGCAGCTCATTCCAATGGCAGTCACTCTTGCTGTGAAGAACTCCTTTCTAACATCCAGCCTGAACCTGCTCTGACACACCTTGAGGCCGTGGCCTCTTGTCCTGTCCCCGGGTGCCTGCCAGAAGAGACCAACCCCACCTAGCTACAACCTCCCTTCAGGCAGTTGTAGACAACAATGAGGTCTGCCCTGAGCCTCCTCTTCTGCAGGCTGCACACCCCCAGCTCCCTCAGCTGGTCCTCACAGGGCTCATGCCGCTCCAGTGAGCCATGACTGTAGATAAATGATGGAGAGCAGCTTGGTGAGCTCATCTGAGCAGCTCTCTCATCACCCTAGGATGGATCCCATCTCATCCCTAGACTTGTGAGGAACCAAGAGGCTCAACAAATCTAAACAAATCCCTAACTGCTTCCTGCTGGATTACAGGATCACACTCAACTTTCAGTCCTAATTTGGTTTTGAGTTGGATATTCATAGTTAATATAGCAACCCGAAATCGTTTCACTCCTTCTGGGTCTTCAAGGAGGTTCTCTAGCGACGTAGCCCATTTTGAGGTTCCTTTCAAGGTTTGGTGGCTGCTGCTCGGGTGACCCTCGCTGTCATTTATCTCTGGAAAAGAATGGAGAAAACAAACCCCAGCATCTCTGTTAGAAGCGATGAATATCGGACAGGCTCCTTCCCTGCCGCCCTCTGCACCCTTTAAAGGGAACACTGCGAAGCTGAAAACGAGCACACAGACATATCTGAATTCTGTTTTGCCTGTAAGGAGGCAAAAATGTCTTGCAGTTGTATAATCCAGCAGCGTGCAAGCAGGCACTGTCACTGTTTTATAGGAGTTCAAGTCCATTCTGCATGTGGAACACGATGACCGCTGCCTGCGCAGTAAAAGGATCATTTGCCTTTTGTTCTGGCACTGTCAACAACACTGGCTCCCATAAAAGCAGATCCTGGTCAGTCACACACATCACAGTTATTTTAAAGAGAAGAATCATCACTGGAAGTTGGGAAAAGGCAGAGAGAATGAAAGAGAACGCTTTGGCGAGCAGCAGAACAAGTGCAATATGTTAGCCCAGTTGAACAGGAGGAAAGGCAGCTGGCAGGGCAGCCTCCTTCCAGCTGAGTCGACTTGCTGTTGGCCAGGTGGTATTTGGGTATTTTTTTCTGTTTGCTTTCAAGACCACTGCAGTTCTGCTTTTATAAGGGGTACCAGACTGTGCCCACATCCTACCTGTCAGACAGCCTTCTTGCAGACAGCAGCTTCTGATTTTTAGTGTCCCAGGGACAAGTATGTTACAGGCAAGGCTGGGGATGTCAAAAACATGGCTAGCTACTCATACGTAAACCTGCTACTTGGGAAGACTCCAGGAATGTTACTGCTGATCTGAGTAACTCTAAACCAGGCATAAAGTGCTTAGCCTCCTTTCTTCTCACACAAAAATGTCCAGGGAAGGCAGCAGGAGTGCAGGCCATAAGCAGGCAAGACAAAGGCTCCACTTCAGGTCACTGTGTGCTAGAAAGGTGTCCCAAAACCCTTCCTTAAATCAATATAGCTTCTACTTATTTTTATAATCTCTGCATTGTTCCCTGCCAACTTACTGGAAATATGGATCTTAAGCTCTGTTAAAAAAACCTCCTCCAGCATGAAACTGAGCCTTAGCAAGTACCTCAAAGAACTATCTCTGCAGAGCTACACTATCAGATGCCCTTTTCAGCTGGTAGCTAGGATGATAAATGCTAAAGTTAAAGCCCTACAAAACATTGGCAAAGCAGCAAAGCCTACTGAGTTTTGGTTGGTAGGGAGCTGCAGAGTCTATTTGTTTTTCTAACAGTGAGATGGACCACTGCTGTAGAGGAATGAACATCTCTTTTGCCTTGATAGGAGGCTTTAATACATGAGAAATTACAGAGCTGAAAAAGAGGCAAACATTCTGGTGCTGTGGACTGCACATCCAGTGCCTGCTACTGAGAGATCTCCAGTTATATACAGGCACAGAAGAAAGGAACCACCTAAAATGGCTACTGGAATGGGCTGCCCAGGGAGGTGGTGGAGTCACCGTCCCTGGAGCTGTTCAAGGCAGGATTGGACGTGGCACTTGGTGCATGGTCTAGCCTTGAGCTCTGTGGTAGGGGGTTGGACTTGGTGATCTGTGAGGTCTCTTCCAACCCTGATGATACTGTGATACTGTGATAATGATTGAGGCTAATGGTCACTGCAGGCTACATTTCTGACAGAATCGTTTCCCTCTCTCCTTTGCCTGTCCTGCTCTTAGTCTATGATGCAGCTACAACATGAAACTGAAACTTGTAACACTATGAATGTGTGAGGAGCATCTAAAGGAGCTGGGGTTGTGCAGTCTGGAGAAGAGGAAGCTGAGGGAAGACCTCATCTTGCTCTACAACTACCTGATGGGATCACAGAATGACAGAATGTCAGGGGCTGGAAGGGACCTACAAAGTTCATCCAGTCCTACCAGAGCAGGATCTCCTACAGCAGATCACATAGGAACACATCCAGGTGGGTTTTGAGTATCTCCAGAGAGGTAGACTCCACAACCCCCCTGGGCAGCCTGTTCCAGGGTTCTGTCACCCTCATGGGGAAAAATCTCCTGCTCATGTTTTCATGGAACTGCCTATGCCTCAGCTTCCACCCCTTGCCCCTTGTCCTGTCACTGGCCATCACCCAGCAGAGCCTGGCTCCAGCCTCCTGGCATTCATCTTTACATATTGATAAACATCACCGAGGTCATCTCTCAGTCTCCTCCTCTCCAAGCAGCACAGCCCCAGCTCCCTCAGGCTCTCCTCATAGCAGCAATGATCCACTCCCTTCATCACCTTTGTGACTCTGTGCTGGACTCTCTCAAGCAGTTCTATGTCCCTCTTGAACTGGGGGGCTTAGAACTGGACACAGAACTCCAGATGTGGCCTCACCAGGGCAGAGTAGAGGAGCAGGAGAACCTCTCTCAACCTACAACCACAGCCCTTCTAATACACCCCAGAATAGCACTGGCCCTCTTGGCCACAGGAGCACATTGCTGGGTCATGGTCAACCTCCCATCAACTAGGACCTCCAGATCCTTTTTCCGTTTGCTGCCTTCCAACAGGTCAATCCCCAACCTATACTGATCCCTGGGGTTGTTCTTTCCCAGGATGTTGGAGCAAGGAGTGGGCAGCCTCTTCTCCTTGATGGCAAGTGACAAGACTAGATAAAATGGTTTCGAGCTGCATCAGGGGAGGTTCAGGCTGGATGATAGAAAATATTTCTTCACAGAGAGGGTTCTCAAACATTGCAGTGGTCTGCCCAGGGCAGTGGTGCAGTCACCATCCCTGGAGCTGTTTGAGCAGTCTGTGGACCTGGCACTGAGGGACATGGTTTAATATGGAGCCTTCATGCTGAGTCGAAGGTTGGCCTGAGTGATCTTTGAGGTCTCTTCCAGCCAGATGTTTTCAGTGATTCTGTGACTTCACTGCTTGCACAAAACCTGTCAGGTTCCAAGACCATAACCAAGATCAGTCTCCAAAGCATACCTACAGGTCTATGTAAGAAACAGAAGGCCTACCAGTTAAAAGTCAAGAGTCAGAACCCGAGGACTGCCTCCAAACCACTACTGCAGACTTCATATGTGACAGAAGCGTTCAGCGATGTAGCTGTGCCTCAGCCTCCCCTCCCCTCGTGCAAAAGGATGTGGTTCTTGATCATCGCTTGCAACATTTATTTTAGGAACCTGACTCAAAGTATCTGGGCATCCTATCTCAGCAAAATCTGTCAGATTTAAGTTGGAATAGCCAAGCACATTGAAGCAGAACACAATTACCTCTGACAAGCTTGAATTTCTTCTTGTGATCACTCTCCCCTGCAAGCAGAACGGCGGCTCTGTGGGTACAGCTGCTAGCAGCCTGGATTCCCTTATTTAATAGATGATTTAGCACAGAACATAAGGGAATGAGATTTCATTTCTAGGGTTTCTTTTCTGGTCAGATTTGAAGTGGACATTAATGACTACTTTGAAAAGAATGCATTTCAATGAGCCAATACAACACAGGGCAGACCTGGTGCCATGAGAGCCTAAAAAAAAAGAACAACACGTCTGGTGATTGGAGAGAGGCTGGACCAAGGGCTTCCACAAACCCAGGGTACATTGCTCTGCTTCCCCTCGGCTGCTTTCACATCTCATCTTACTGCTGGACAGCCTCTAGACTCCCTGGCCGCTGCTCTCCATCAGCCTTCTCTCACTTCCAGCCTACCCAGCACAGCCCAACTTCATCCACCGTTTATAGCTCCATCTACTCCTTGTCACCTGAGCTCCCCCACAACCATGTTCCCTTTCTCCCTATCTTCTCCTCCTACAGCTTTAGAAGACAAAAATTTGCCTTTGAAGGGAATAACCTATACAACTTCTTCCTAACACCCATTCTGTGGAGCCTTGCTGTGCAGGCTCCTATTACTCTGTTTTCTCACTCAGCCAGCTTCCCACAACCCAAAAAGTGCTGTGGTACCAAGATGAGGTTTGCCTGTCGGTTGCTTGTACAATGCAGCCCTTTCACTGACCCTGCACTGACTGAAGCTGGGAGCTCCCCAGAGCAGAAAGCTATCACAGAATCACGGAATGGTGAGGGTTGGAAAGGACCTCTGAAGATCATCAAGCCAAATTCCCCTGCCAAAGCAGGATCACCCAGGACAGGTCACACAGGAATGCATCCAGATTGGTCTTAAGAGAAGGAGACTCTACAAGCTCTCTGGGCAGCCTGTTTCGGTGTTTTGTTACCCTTACAGTAAGGAAGTTTTTCCTCACGTTGAGGTGGAACTTCTCATGTTCTAGGTTGCATCCACTGTCCCTTGTCCTATCACAAGATACTACTGAAAAAAAGACTAGAACCTTCTTCTTGACACACACCCTTCAGATAAACGTCTGCCTAAATGCGTTCCTGTGCTACCTGCTCTAGGTGATCCTACTTTGGCAGGGGGGTTGGACTCAATGATCTCTGGAGGTCCCTTCCAACCTCCAATGTTCTGTGATTCTGTAAAGATCTCTCAGTCTTCTCTTTTCCAGGCTACACAGCCCCAGGTCACCCAGCTATGGGATGCTACTGGGTAGCTCTGAGAAGCCAATGCAGGTGTAGCAGCTGCAATCCCAGCTCAGCCCAGGCTACAGCTCCCAACGTCAGCCCACAATGAGGCAGGGGACACCAGCCATAGGATCACGATGGAGGCAGACCCTCAGACCACTTGCACATAACCAACACAAGAGGCCAGATGCCACCCCTGGATCCTGCCATCAGGTAGTGCAGCTCAGCAGTCCTCTGAAAACACAGTAACTGCATCCAAACAGCCTGGCTGGTACCACCCCACCAGCTGTGCCAGGGGCAGCACTGCTGGCAGGGGGCAAAGCCATGCCAGGGAATATGCCAACATTTAGAATCATAGAATCAACCAGGTTGGAAGAGACCTCCAAGATCATCCAGTCCAACCTAGCACCCAGCCCTAGCCAGTCAACCAGACCATGGCACTAAGTGCCTCAGCCAGTCTTTTCTTGAACACCTCTAGGGATGGTGACTCCACCACCTCCCTGAGCAGCCCATTCCAATGGCAAATCACTCTCTCTGTGAAGAACTTCCTCCTAACATCCAGCCTAAACTTCCCCTGGCACAACTTGAGACTGTGTCCCCTTGCTCTGTTGCTGGTTGCCTGGGAGAAGAGACCAACCCTCACTTGGCTATAACCTCCCTTCAGGTAGTTGTAGACAGCAATGAGGTCACTCCTGAGCCTCCTCTTCTCCAGGCTAAACAACCCCAGCTCCCTCAGCCTCTCCTCATAGGGTTTGTGTTCCTCATAGGGTTTGTGGGGGGCTCAGGTCTGTGTGCTGGGCACAGCACTGATCAAGCTCTCTCCTTCCAGGCCGGGTTCCTCTGCAGCCACCATGAAACATGAACATTCCTCTTCAACGCAAATGTAAATAGGCTGCAGATGATACACGACAGTAGGGAATACCCTGACGTGTTATGAGGATATTAAAACTGCTGGCTATTTTTATTATACTCCACTAAATACACCATCACAAACATTTCTTCTAATACAAAAGTGACATTTCCCCCATCCTCCAGTTATGATCATAACTTCCCACTCCACAGGCTGGTTCCATTTAGCAGATCTGATGTGTGACTTGTAGGATTTGCTTTTAAGAGCTTAAAAAAAAATGGCAAAGCAGTTTTCTCCACAACTGACGTGAGAGGCTAATCCCCAAATCTATACCCCCATAAGACATTCCTAAATTACCTTAAAAATGATACTTCCACTGAAACACAACCTAATGAAAGTCTGAAACATTTTAGACAGCAATATTGCAATAAATGTAATTACATGATTGACCCTCCAGAAAGCCTGTTTATCTCTGTCTGCTATTTCAAAAGATTACTTTCTGCTGTTAAAATAATCTGCTGACCAAGTCACTGAACACAGACTTGGAAATAGCAAGCTAGACACCAGCATTTAACCACCAAAACACATACACCAATCTAACATTTAAATGAGGAAGGCAGACATTTGCCGGTCCTGAAAACTAGGAGATGATTTTGTACTTCAAACAAACAAAAGAAGGGCACTGTAAAATGGCAGCAATGCCCCTGTAAAAGTAACAGATGATACCTGTGCTACCGACACTTCTCACTGTCACAGGAGAGCCTTTGCTGTCGTTCATGCGGGTTAGAAGCTGAGAGGCAGAGGAAGCCAACAAAGCAAGCGCAGCGCAGCTGTAGCGTCCCCGCTGAAGCAAACTTTCCACCGAGCGCAGGACTCTTCACACCATGTGCAGCAGGCAGCTGCTTCCACACACGCAGTGAATGATTACGTGCTCATTTTAACAGCACCGAGGCTTTAGAGAAGCAGCCTGCACTAAGGCAGCAAGCAGGCAGGCACATTAGCTGGAGCATTACTTCAGAAAAGCATCTCACAGAAGCTACCTTCCCCCCCCCCCGCCCCGCTCCCCGTCACACAATAGCACCGCTGCATTAGGCTGCGGATAAAAGCTCTTTGTAAGTGGTGGCCGTAACGCTAAGTGCAGCACTAACAACACCGTCATTAGCAGTTTCTAGTGTGGTATCAAAACCGGCAAATATTTGCATTCTCCAAACGGGAACTTGGACTGAAAACCACGGAAAGTGTCAATAGCATCAAAACACACAGCTCTGCAGGTCAAACCTCAGGGCTCTGGCCCTTGCTTTCAAGGAGCACACGAAATTGCAGAAACCCATCAAAGTTGTAGAGCTTCAGAGGCAGCTAATAGAGTGAGGCATGCGAATCCATCTGCCTTCCCGAAGGGCTGCGCACTGCAGCCCTTTCCCAGGGTGCTGGCACTCTCCAACTGTTGATTCGGCAGCCCGCGCGGCGCCGTACTGAATAGCACAGACCCGCACCCTGCACAGAGCCCCACCGGATGCATCCCTCACCCAAGTGCCTGCCTGCCTCTTCCACAGAATCACAGAAACATGCAGGTTCGAAAAGACCAAGTCCAGCCTACAACCCTGCTCTACAAGATTAACCTTAAGCCATATACCCAAGCACCACATCCAAACCACCCTTAAACACATCCAGGATAGGTGACTCCACCACCTCCCTGGGCAGCTCATTCCAGTCCCTGACCACTCTCTCCAGGAAAAACTTTTTTCCTAATGTCCAATCTAAACCTCCCCCAGCCTCAGCTCCAATTATCTATGAGATGAGAGCAGCAGCAGCCTCTCCGCAATGTCCCTTCAGGTAGTTGTAGACAGCAATGAGATCTCCCCTCAGCCTCTTCTTCCGCAAACTAACCATCCCCAGCTGCCTCAGTCGCTCCTCATCAGATTTATTCTCTAGGCCCTTCACCAGCTTCGTTGCCCTCCTCTGAACTCATTACAGCACCTCCATATGTCTCTCGTATTGCAGTGCCCAAAACTGAACACAATGCTCGAGGTGTGGCCTCACCAAAGCCAAGTCCAAGGGGACAATCACCTCCCTGCTCCTGCTGGCCAAACTTCTTCACAAAAAGCAACTGGCACATGAACAGTAGATATGACAAAAGACTCACATAACCAGCATCGTCCCTATCTTATATTTAAGCATCAATGCACAAGGCTAGCAAAAGCCTTCTCAATTCCTCTTGAAGAACTTCTGCTCCCATCACCAGGATTTCCTTCTTTTTCACCGGGATGATAAAGCTGCGAGCCACGAACCTTTGTCATTACTTTTCAAGTTCTCTGAATACCTACAGTCACCAGGATGCCTATTCAGTAACAAACACCAGTCTGGAACTAATACACCCCAAGTTATGAAACACTGGGAAACTTCACAAGTAGGCAGCTGAAAAGGGAAGTCCTCTTACTTTCCATGTATCCAAGCGTCACTGGATGAATCTTCCTCAGACAACAACTATTTCCCAGCAGCAGCTAAACTGTAGACCTTTTTCCTTACAGAAGTGCTGTCCTTCACACACTTTGGTTGTCCAGGGCATGAGACCCAACATCCTCTTTTGACTGTGCCTTACAGATGGCTACTGGATTCCACTTTTAACTATAGGGAAGGAAACTAAAGGGACGTTCCGCTTTTACAGCATCTGTGGAAGGATCCACCAGACAAATATCCTTTTAAAAAAAAAATCTAGACAAACCTTATTTTTGGCTTTTCTTAGAAAGGTTTGAAGTTCTTACTACACACTAGGGAATAGAATCACAGAGTCGTTTAGGGTGAAAAAGACCAATTGTCAACCCAACACCATATCCTGAAGTGCCACATTTGCACCTCTTTCAAACACCTCCAGGCACTGCAACTCCACCACTTTCCTGGACAGCCTCTTCCAGGGTTTGGTCACTCTTTTCAATGAATAATTTTTTCCTAAAATCCAATCTAAACCTCTCCTGGTGCAACTTGAGGCCATTTCCTCTTGTCCTACAGCTAGTTACTTGTGAAAACAGACCAAGCCCCACCTTGCTACAGCCTCCTTTCAGGTAGGTGTAGAGAGCAATGAGGTCTCCCTTCAGCCTTCTCTTCTCCAGGCGAAACAATCCCAGTTCTCTACGCCACTCCTCACCAAACCTGTTCTCCAGACCCTTCACCAGCTTTATTACTATTCACTTAACATGCTCCACATCAGTGTCCTTCTTGTAACAAGGGGCCCCAAACTGGACACAGTATTTGAGTATAGGTAGTGCTATTTTCTGGGATTCTGAGCTCTTAACTTGTACCCCAATTGTTTCAGCACAGCAGTGAGATCTATTAACGTCTCTGAACTGACCGTGTCTGGGACACCGCACCGTAAGATACCCCGTAACAGCACAAAACCGTATTGCGATGCCTATCTGCAGAGGGGACTGCCAAGACCTACATTTATTACACCTTGGTAACTTCCATTCCAGTTAAAGACACTGCCTGCAAAGGCAAACTCCTCGAAGTCAATTTAGAGCTTCAACAGCCACGCTGTGATGTTCTAGGCTATCGCCTCGCTGCCAGTAACAGCGACAGGCAGGAGTTCGCAATTAAAATTCGGCTGACGAGGCATAAGCCCGAGCAGAATCCAGTTCCCTCTTCCGTGCAGCTGCCGCCGGAGGAAGCGCCGCGCTCCTTCCCCCAAGCTGGCCCAGGCACTGCACCCCTCCGGAGGCGCGGGGCACGCAGCCCCTCCGCCCAGCGAGCGCTGGCCCCGCCGCTGCCACAAGCCCGGGCACGGCCGCGCCGGGCACGACGTGACCGTGCCGGGACGTCTCTCCAGCAAGGTGAGCTTTCCCTGACGAGGGGCTTCAGCCCGCTCAGCACAGGGTAGCACAGGGCCAGGCAGAGGAGTCGGCGCGGCCGCGATAACGGAGCCCAGCAACAAGCGCCGCCGGGTGTGGGCTGCCCCCGCTCCCTTCACCCTGCGGGCGGGAAGCACGCCCCAGGGAAAGCCCCGCACAGCGCCGAACCGCCGAAAAGGGCGGGAGACCCACTCGCTGCCAGCTCCCCCCCGCTCCTGCTCGCCATACGCCGCCAGGAGGGGGGTCGGCCGCGCTTCCCCTCCCCGACGCGCTGGGTCGGAAAAAAGCGCAGCCCTTGCCCTGGCACCGGCACTTCCTCGGACGGGAACAGCTGCTGCCGGGGGTCGCAGCGCTCACTCCCCTTACCTGACGGCGGGCGCTTCCTGCTGAGACGGCTCACGGCCCGGTTGAACATCTCGGGGGCGGCCGCGCAGCCCCGCGCTGCCCGGAGCCGGAGGGGGCGGCGGCGCCGGCGCCTTCCCCGCTCCCCTCCGGGGAGGTGCCCTGTGCCGCCCTGTCCCGCCCTCTGCTCCACAGCCCCCCAACTGCCGCCTACTGACAGGCGCCGCGGCCGCGCCCAGCCCGCCGCCAGAGCGGCCGTGAGAGGGAGGCAGCGCCCGCCTGTTGCCCGCCCGCGAGCCGCGGGGCCGCCTCAGCGCCCGGCCGGGGCGGGCTGGGGAGGAGAGGCAGCTGCAGGCTAGGCCGAGGCGGCGGGGGAACGATTGCTGTCAGTACCCCGAGCCTGGGCGCTGGGATGGCACCGTCAGCGTGCCAGTCTCGGCTCTTCCACACGCAGTCGCTCCTCCGGGCTGCGTTCAGGGGCGAGGGGAGCGGCAGCGTTTCTGCCTTACCCTTGGGCACAAACCGTCGAACGCAACGTGGCAGTGCCGAGGGTCTACGTTCTCTCTCCAGTGCCGCTAGAGAACAGCGCCCATCCCAACCTAAGCCCCTTTGCTGTGGACCCTCAGCTGTTCCCCTTCCAGCCTCCTCCACTTCCATACCCTCCCAGGCAGCACCTTTGTCTCTCCCTCCTCTTTTCTAGTCTCAGGCTCAGTTTACTCCTTTCATCGCACTCTTGGACGTTAGGCATCTCCACCCAGCAGTCAGCCCTGCACCACTGGCCACAGCTAAGCCTTTGCAGACAGGTGCAAGAAACAAATTCACTTCCTTGAGACCCTTATGAATTTGTGCATTCTTACCAAACTCATCATAAACAACTTAGGTTTTCCAAGACATGGAAGAACAATTATTTCTTAAAATTATATTGATGATTTCCTTCTTAAGAAAAAAAGGTAATTTAACTTTCAGAAATAGCATTTTAGCAAAATATGCAATGAAAAAAAGTGCAGCATTTTACCCAATGAGAGACATTTGTCTAATTCTGACACAACCAAAAGCCACCGACAGACAATCATCCTGGGAAGCACAGAACAGTAGTGGGAGGCGATGGCAGTGCTTCAGTCCTACTGGAAATAGCACTGATATCTAAAAAGTCACAGAAATCACTCCTAGTAGACAAGCCAACACTTCCTTTATTTCCACTAAAGCCACATCCCACCCTGAACACACACACACTGATGCCTTTATCACCAGTGTTGGTCACAGAGGGAAGGTGGGTGGGCTCCCCATCTCACTGAGACCTATGGATGCTTTTCACTTGGATGCGTAAGGCCAAAAAATTTCATTCCTGGGAACTGGCGACACCAGGAACACAGGAATACACTGCACCCCCGCTTCCAAAACAAACAGCAGTACAATACCTTCCAGCTGAAGTGATTTGGCCTGCTCACCACTGGACTGCTGCCCTTCAGCACCAGGGCCAAAAAAGCTGTGTTAGCTGGTGAAGATTTCTTGGCTCTTGGTGTGGATTTAAAGAGTTTGCTCTGCTGCCGAGGGAACTGCTCAACAGCTGCACGTGGCGCTTCCAAACGGCGTGCGAGGCAGGCACAGCGATGTCTGGACTGTGGCTGGCATTTCTTTGCAAGCATCAGAACAGCTTGGAGTAAAACCACACCAGCAGCAGCACCCAGGTGGCACAGCCATGAGGCAAGGCAGCTGGGCAGGCACAAGGGAAAGGCAGAGACACACAATGACAATGTCAGTCTGTGGAGGAGACAGCTTGAACAACTGCTCCAGAAGATTATTTCTCAGTCACATCCATTTACACCAGGTTACTTCAGGGCAACACATTTACACTGAAGCAGCACAGATCTTACCAGATTTTATTTAAGTACCAGGTCACAAAGCCCCAAGGTTTTGATTTTAAATGTTAAAGGCTAACAGTCCTAGGACAACTACACAATATTCAAACTAATATAATGACAACAGAGTAATGAAGTAGTTTTACGACTTAACTTCATGGATTTGGAGATGGGAGCATGTAAGAAATACAAGACTGCTTGGACACCAGAGTGTGCCCATGGTCCATGTTTCTTCCTGTGCTGGTGTCTCCAAGGATCCCAGCTGTCCATTGGCCCTCCCTTTGTACACTGCTAAACCTGACCTCCAGGTCTGCCATGGATTTACCAGCAGAAAGTAGGACATACTCAGTTCCTTTCCTCCCCTTGATACAAAACTTTGTTTCCACCATTCGTGTTCCTTCCCCTTGAGAACACCAGCAGCGTTGGGGCTACTCCTGCAGAAACAGTCCCCCACGATGGGCACAACAGTGCCTGCGCTGTCAGGCTTGTGGCTCCCAGTGTTTGTTGCATGTGTTCTACTCTCATGTTTTCAGACTCAATGCCTCATTAGACATAGCGACACGAGAGAATTTTCCTTCCAGGTGAATCTGGTGGAAATACTCAGGTGTGGTTCCTTTGCTGGGGATTTTGTTGTCCTTTTTCCACAAACAAGCTGTGACATCTGTATAAAGCCACATGCAACTTTAATTATGACTTAATTCACGCCACACCAGTGTCCACATGCCAAATCTATCCATTCTTAGATTGACTTTAAGCCTCGCATCGCAACCCTCCTACCAGCTTTTCCTTCATTTTGCAGGGTAACACTTCCCTTAAATACCACTACACTAACACAACCCCCCAAGTTTCTCTGGTGCTCCTTGTCTGTCAGCCAGCCACACTAGCAATACACAGCAGAAGATGTACCCTGGGCACTTCTAGAGGCCTGTGCTGACATGTAAAGGATCCTGTACCATTAATATGTGAGATGTACTGAAATGGTGAGACCCCTTTGCTTGGTGCAATCACACAGACAGTTTATGCTCAGCTTTTATTTCTGCTTTCAGCACTGCTCAGTAACAACAGTAAAATTCACTTAAAACTGAACCTGAGCCTCCAATCTCCTGCTCCTTCTGTACATACATGGCTCGTTAGCATATTGTGTGGCAGCAAAGCCTGGACTGCTCGTTAGCCTAAATGAGGGCAGGTTTAACAACTGGGATAAGGCTCAGCAAATCTCTCCTGGATATTGGTAGGAAGGAGGTGGTGAGGAAGATAATGAGAATGTGCAAGACACTCAGAAAGGCAGAAACACTTCAAACACACTTGATAAATTTGCCATTTGAGGAGAAGATATTAAAAGATTCTATTTTAGAATTTTACCTGTATCCTTGGTAAAATTAAATAGCTGGGTTTGAAAAGAAATGGAAGCAGCTGTGCTAAACTGCCACTGCAAAAAAAAAAATCTATTCTGGAACACACTGCACTATGATTAACATCACAAGAAAATCTCTAAGATGTGCAGCTAGCTCTTTTCAATGTCACACTGCAGATGAAGAACTCAAAACTCATCAACTGACTATGAGGAACCTGGCAAATTATTTAAAACCCTAATTTTATTTACACTAAGATAACACAACTGATTTCAGCAGAGATACTACAAAAACTTAAAGTCTGAAGTGCTAACAATAAGGAGAGGCCTTCCAAGTAGGAATCTCCCACCTACGACACAAACCCCAAAACCTTTAGAATCTGATGTTAGACTTGCACAAGTTTATTTTACAGTTACACTGCAGTTGTTTCTGAAGCACTTCAAACCCACAGCACTGCTTGAGTCTGAGTCACAACCCTTGGTTTATGCTATAGTGTAGCCACCTGTTCTGGAGGTGACACAGCAGTAAAAAACTACCAAGTTTCCTTTGGACAGGTACCCAGGAGCAGCTCTTACTCCTACCAGAGCTGCAGCATCAGATGCTGTTGATTCAGCATGTTCTCCATCTGCTAGGTCAGATTCCTGTCCCACCTGGAAATGTCCTCTGGCTCCTTAACTTAGTACAAGGCATAAGAGCACCACTGATCCCAGGCCAGGGCATGTAACAGAATACACTCTATGAGGCAGCATAACTTACATGGCAAGTTTGACTAGACCAGTGTGCTTCAAAAGCTCATGCATTGGGCTGTCTACTGGTAGCTTTCTGCTTGTTCTACTGAAACTGCAGCATCCTTGCAGGAATTTTTAATAACAGTCTTGGCTCATAATTGGCAATGAGGTCTTACAAAGCCAGAAGGCAAGAGACAAAATGCTTTTAAGTTCCTTCACAAAGTCCCTAAAGCAAACAAGCACGCTTTTGTCTTCAAAAGCCAACCACTTCACCCCCACTTCTGTAAAAGAATCAGAAAGCAAACTCCACCTCATTACTGTAATTTTAATTTTATAACTTTCAAAGGACTTTCTAAATATGGCTAAGAATTCAGCATTCTACCCACGTAAGCTTTCACACAAATTTAAATGGGAAGTGATCTGTTAACGTGTTCTATGCACAAACTTAGCCTCCTACGTGACATTTCAGGTAACAGAAGAAAGTAAGATCAGGTGTGACCACAGCAAATTGTGGTCTGGCCAGAAAACAGAAGACATTTTAACCCATATCTGCACTGAAATCACAGCCTGTTCAGAGCATCACGGGCTCAGTACATAAACCCAAGTTTCAAACTGAGTGTTCACCTTAAGTGTTTACAGTGGGTTGGCAAAGCTTTTCCTTCCGAATCAGCCAGTGCTGAAATGCACAGAGAGTATCACTGATTTGTGCATGGTTGGTTGAGTTTTTTAAATCTATGTATTTTCTCCTATGTTTTCACAGTTTAAACACACAGAAATCAGTGACAGGCTCATTTCCAGAACAGAGTCAAGTTAAACCTTCTCCTTTCGGAGCAATGCGATTAAGATCTTGTTGGTTTTTTTTTCAGTTCAAAGCCAAGAGTCACTTTTTTTTTTTTATTACACTAACCAGCAAGCCATTTTTTTGTTTCAAATCAAGCTTTCTAAGCCCTAGCTAAATAAATTTACTACCTGAGGAGTCACAACAATGCCAGAGTAAAAGAGTAGAGAACAAACCACATTTTACATCTTTTAAATACACACAAGAATACAACTACAGCCTTCCTGCAAGGTACTCAGCCTGAAATAGCTTTGCAGAGAATTCTGGTAGAGAACTTTATTCTATTTCAGGCTTGCCTAAATAAATCAGGGGAATCTGTCCAGCATCCCTCACTTTGAGAGAACACTGACTCACTCCTTTGTAATACTTCCTAGTATAAGGAGGTTCACAGGGTCAACTTTTATCCTTAATCTTGTGGAACATTCCTCAATGCCTCCAACTCCAGCAGCTTTGTGCATGCCAAAATACAGCCTGCACAATTTGAGCAGTAACATTGAAACAGGCAGGAACTGAATTGCAGGCCAAATAATTCCAGCACTGCCTTTGCTTTATTTTGGTTACACCTAGACCTCTTCACAAACCTCACTGAAAAAAAAAAAAACCACAAAACTGCTTCAAAGCTTGCAATTTAAGTGGGTGATTATTATTTTTTTTAAAGCTGAGTTTTATGTTTTCTTTCCCATCTGATGAAAAAGTAATTAAAAAAATTCTTTCATGAGGTCAGTATTGAATGCATTTTAATTTTACTTTTATATTCCCTTTAAATTGGAAAAGAAAAAAAAAGACAAATGTCTTTTTTTCTTCCCCCACCCCACACTCTCTAGGATACCTGCAGGAATTAAAACTTAAAAGGAAGAAGTAAGTTTCTCAATAACCAATTGTGCAGCAATAAAAACCTTGGCTCCATGAAACAGTACTCTCATATTCAATTAAAAAAATGCATTCAGAAATCATCAAAACCTTAACAATATTTCAAGCCACTCTGGACTGATGGGAGGAGTGCCAATAAAGAAATCTCAGGTTTTGTGGATTTATCCAGTCTGGTACAAACCTGAAGATGTAAAAAGGAAAAAAAAAAAAAAAACAAACAAATACAAGAGAGAGAAAAGTACTTAAAACCACACTTTCAACATTGAGCTGTGTTAAAACAGGCACAGAGTACAGAAAACAAAGATTTTATGAGTACAGAGGAACATTAAAGAAAAAAATATACCTGCAGTCAAGAGTTTGTTGCTGCTAAGAACGAGGTAAGAACGAGGTGCAAATGCAACAGGTTGGCTCCTTGTGCATGAAAAGCAAGTACAGCTCTGTTGACTAGAAACATACACAAAGTGAGAAACACAGCAAACGGTACTGTTAGAAAACCAAAACCAAACAGCCTTTACAATAGCTGAATCATAATCCAAATTTCCATATGAATTCATAGCATCAGTCAGGGTTGGAAGGGACCACAAGGATCATTCAGTTCCAACTCCCCTGCCATGGGCAGAGACACCTCACACTAGATTAGGCTGTCCAGAGCCTCATCCAGCCTGGCCTTAAACATCTCCAGGGATGAGGCTTCCACCACCTCCCTGGGCAATTAATTCCAGGCTCTCACCACCCTCATACTGAAGAACTTCTTCCTAACATCCAGTCTGAACCTACTCGTTTCGAGCTTTGTTCCATTCCCCTCAATCCTATCACTACCTGACATCCTGAAAAAGTCCCTCCCCAGCTTTCTTGTAGGCCCCCTTAAGATACTGAAAGGTCACAACAAGGTCACTTGAGAGCCTTCTCCTCCGAGGTGACCTTACAGCAAATCTACAATAAAAATGGTTAGGCCTGCTTCTTCACTTGGACACTCCTGACGAGACTGCATCTTGCCTTTTTTTTCTTAGAAGCGATACAGACAAAAGAGACTCTTGGCAATACCTTCCAGTAAGATTTTGCTATAGAACCCCTTCACAAAACATAGGGGTTCTAACCTACACACCTCTATCAGGTACTTGGTGCTAGATGCTGTGGCCAGACTTCCACATGCACATCTCTCAGAGGGTAAGTCATAGATGGCTTCTTAAAGGCCATACAGCAAAAAGATGCTGGAAAGGATGCTCTCAGAAGTCAGTGTGCCCACAGCATCACTTTGTATACTGACCTTAAGCCTTATAAAGCAACAAATACTCAGTGATACACATTGGTCCTCTGACCTCAGGAACTGAGCACTGCAATACTTCTGAGCAACTGTTTCATTTCTAAAACAAGGCAACAGTCATTTGCTCACTTCCAAAACTGTCCCTTTGAAGAGACATGAAGATGGTTCATGGACTTTCACATCCTTATTCCATGCAGCACATAAATCCAAGTAGGAGGCAAAATTCATCTGCAAGTAGTATCCTAGAAACATTCAAATTCTGCCTTTCTTCATGTCTGTCTCAAACTAGCCACTTTTTTCAGCTAATTGGGCACAAACACAA
Source organism: Tricholaema leucomelas (assembly GCA_013400475.1). Taxonomy (NCBI): domain Eukaryota; kingdom Metazoa; phylum Chordata; class Aves; order Piciformes; family Lybiidae; genus Tricholaema lacrymosa; species Tricholaema leucomelas. Next base: position 217,807 of record WAAF01020667.1, read on the forward strand.
CATAAACTTTTCCAACAAAGGATACACCTGTAAAGAAGCCCTAATTCATACTAAGAAAACAAAAGTTCAGGAAGTAATGTTGAACCTCAGCCATCTCTACTTGCAAACACACAGGACAGATTTATTCTCTATGGAACACAAGCTTTGTACTTTAAGCAAACAGCAAGGCAGAAGAGTTTCCAGCATTTAGATGTACAACAGTGATCCAGCATGGGAGCTGCAGCATGTGACAGCAGCTCCAGGGTGTTGATTCCATCTTTATGGTCTAAGGGGTATTCATGTAGCCTCCTTCTGCTTTCAGGTGCAAGTAACAAGGAAGCAGAAATGGTTCTGCAAAGGGATACTGCAAAACTAAATGACTCTTAGTGACCAGAAGGGTTGGTTTCCCTGCAGTCAGTACTTGAAGATTTGAATTCAGCAATAAATTGTATCAATTGGTCTTTCCCACCATGCTTGATAACCCAACATTAAAGAAAACAAGTAATTAGTGGAATGAAAAAGATCTGCTTCACTTAAAGGACCAAAGAAACCACAAGGAGCATTTTTCACAGAACAGCATCCCAATAATAGTTCTCCATTTATTAAGGTTACAGAAGCAGCTCCTCAAATGGAAGGCAGCAGCTTTTCACCATCGCTGGTGGCACTCAACCTTCTACAGAGCTAGCTCTACTAAGTCAGTCTCCCTCTAGGAAAGGTAAACATTATTCTGTGCTTAATGACTCGTGATTCTCACTCAAATCCTACTCACTCCTGTTGCAGAAATTACAGGTTTAGAGAATGGGAAGACATTCCACAGGCAGCCGTGCGTATCTCAAACTCCTTCAGTTACACAGAAGGGTCAATACATGCAGACAACAGAATGCCAAGCTAAGAGGTCTACATTGAACAAAGGTCTGCAAATTCAGATGCTTAATACAGTTTGTTCCTTAAAGTTTTCTTTCATTGTTTGGTCAGCTCAGACATTCCAGCTTGGCTGTTCAACACATCTCTTTTCTCAGATATTAAAAAGAAAATGGTCAGAGATTATGCTTTCTCTTTCTGACATTTTAAAGCAAAATTATTTTAAGCCAGGTGACAAAATAAGTCTGAGTCTGAACAGTCACAATCCTATAGATACTGCCACTGCATCTGCATAAGCCTGTCATCATCTTAAATGACTTGGCACTGCTGCTGCACCACACACACTACTCTGACAACTGTACCACCTAGCCTCACCATTTTTCCCTTTCCCCTTTCTCCCTTCTCTGCAAGTGGCTGCCAAAGATCTGTGGGTCAGTAAGAACCTGGGTAGATGCAAAGGACTGCAACTGATCCCTTGATTTCGAAGTGAATCATTCAAATGCTCTTACCCATCACAAGAGCTTACAGTGAATTCACACAACTCCACTGTTTATTTTCTTCTAAGCAAGAAAATAGAGACTCTGGAAAACTGATGTCTTACTGACAGCTTGGATAGCAAGACACAAGGTAAAGCAATGCCTCTTCCCACAGCATTATCAGCAATACTTTACCAACCAAGAAGATGCAGATCAGCTTTAATCAAAGCATGAGTGGCTATGTATTTAAGAGTAACTTGTATTTAAATAATCATTACTGATGTCAAATTAACTTTGAGTCATTGCCCTTTAAATGTCAGTGAGCAGAGCATGTCATTCACATCCACAATCTAGACCAGCACACATGCCCAGAAAGATGCCAGAACTGGTGTTCACTCATCAACACAAAGTCCTGTTTCCTTTTGAAGTAAAACATTCAGTAAACATTTCAGCATTTTCTTTGACCTGAACTGACATTAAAGGGGGCAGATTTTACCCACAGGGTACTGAAAAATCCCAGTGTTTTTCATTTTTATTGTTTTTTAACAATCAAGTGGACTTAGAAAAGTTGCCTGAAATGACAAGCACCAAAGACTTTCTCAGCAGTTGGGAATTGCTTAACTGCAGTTGCCTTAACAGTTGTCGGCAACATTATTACAGCGAAACCCTTAAAACCACCACTGTTGAATGGGCACCACATGTGACCAGAACAAACAAATCCTCAGTTTCCAAAGAACAACTTCCAGATCCCAAATTCTATCTGTGTATGATGATTCAAGTTGGAACATGACAGTAATTGACAAACCCCATCCATTTTTTGTTCAGTCCACTGAATAAAGGATTGCCTGTACCCTGCAACGTAAGAACAGTGCAACAGAATCTTTTATTGCTGACCAGGAAACAGTTCCACGTGTTAAACACAGACTAGTGCCCTTGTTTGATAACAGTCAGATAATTACGAAGTATCAGACACTAAACATGTCCATACAGTTTAAGTCTGCTTCCTTGTGTACAAACACAAGAAAAACAAATCACTCAATTTTCTGCCAAACTAAGCCTTTTTCACCGAGAGGCTTTTTTTTCTTGGCAAGTGAAACGAAGGAAATTGTTCTGATAGAGTCTCATGAAGTTATCTTAGTAAGGAAATAGGTTCTGCAGGAAGAATACTCCTGAAAAATGGAAAGAAATGTACACAAGGAGGCAGGACTGAAGAAAAGCTCCCTGTCATGTTATATATTTACATCCTCACTACTGCAACTCCGCAAAATACAAAATGGTTTTTGTATGAAAAACTTCAAATAAAACATCTTTTACATGATTGCAAATGCATAGTTTACAAGTTCAGCCTCTCGTGCCCATTGTCAGTTTTACAGCAGAGGGACATGGTTTTGACAGATGACAATACAGGGTAAGCCCTTTATCAGGTTCCACTTTTATTGAATGCTTTCTGCAAGTGCAGATTACAACCTCACTTCAGGTTGCACGAATCGAGTTAAGCCATGATAAATCAATACTTTCCAAATCCCAAATCCTAGTGGGAAGGGGTTAGGCAGTGGTTGATTTCCGTAGTGAGAGAAATTACAACAGTTTAACAGTCACTCATAAAAGCAGTATGGTGCAAGAGGCTCTTTGGTGCCAAAAACACTGTCAGTGACGCATTTGTGAACACTACTGAAGAGAAAGCAATCCAAAGGACAACTCTTTCTTGCAGTGCTCTAAAACATTAAAGGACACTGGAGACTCCCATTACCTCCAGCAGTCTGCGAAGTAGTATCACCATTAAGGAAAAGCTGTATAAAAATCAATGACAAAAGACTTAAAAATGAGAAAGTATATCTTATCTTTCATCCTGAAACACAGTCAGGTACGGCCCAGCTCTACAGCAGGCATATTAAATAATCAGATTTAAGGTGATCTACACATCGAGACCTGAAAGATCACTGCCTTAATCTTACACCCATACAGATGGGCATTTATGTGGCAATGTATTTGCATCATCTAAATCTTCAGTAGCGCCTAAAGAACAGAACTGCTTATATACCAGCAAGCACCCAGAATGCAGTCGTTGTGTCGAACAGCTAGAATGATGCAGAATCCCCAGATTTCAAGTGAAGTCTAAGAGACCCTAAAGTATCTTCCAATTCATATAGGTACTGATTTGTGAAGTTGTTTCTTTTAAACCATCAAATGTAACAAAAATGCAGACTTGTCTGTGGTTTTTGTTTTCCAAACCACAATGTATAGGCCGATCCTCGCGTAGATATACACATATATACAACATGTATAGAAAAACAAGAGTCGTGGAGACCAGATTCCTAACAGAAGTGGAAAAACACTGAGTATACCAAGAAGGAGAAACACAGATAAAGGGCTAGCTCTGTCATCACAAGCACTTATGGTTCCACACTTCAGTCATTATTGCATGCACTAGGTGCCCAGAGTTCCAAGTATCTCTGGGTACAGTTAAGCCAACCAACTAAATCGCTCTTCCAGTATATCTCACTTTCAACCTGATCCAAAAGTCAAGGTACTATTTAGCATGTCAAGTAGAAGAGGAGGAAAAAAACCACCTCATGCCTTTTGCTACAGCATTAAGTGTCATTATATGCACAGCCTGCCTGGGTTTAACAAAACTTCAAGTTTCCATTTCAAAATCTACTCTGACCTGCAACACCTGCACGACAAGAAACAGGGAAGATAAACTACGTGGCTTCTCATACACTCATTTAGAGCTATCACCTCTAAAACCAAACATTCTGTTCCTTTTAAAATGCAGGTTTGCTTCACTGAACTACCACTGCAAATCCTACTGCTGTTTTAGCTTGTGCCTGCCTCTCTATTTGGGTGTAAGGCTGAAGCACCTGCACCCTCTAGCTGTCACGGGTAAGACACAGTACGTGTATCTACCTTACATTCATTTTCAACTTCAAATTTATTGAGGCAGTTTATATCAATGTATCCATAAAATAATTCAGAAATAACCCATGTATACCATTTAAACAGCTTCATGATTTATCCATTTACACACTCAGTACACAAACAACCCAGCCTCTGTACAGGTTCATCACATGCAAACCACCCATAAAGACAAAAAACTTTAATTAAAAATAAGTCACAACTCAGTGTACTGGTTCAACTGCATCTCCATTTACCAAATGGCACATTGAATAGTCTCTAAAATAAGATGTTTTTAACAATCTTGTTAAAAAATTCTTGGGCAAAATATTTCTAGACTTAAAAAACATCAAGATTTTTCCAAAACACTCAAGATACTATACAACTTATAATAACCTTGAAATAGGTTTACAAGGTTGTTAACCAAGGTATTTACATACCAAATAATGTAAAGCAAACCCAAAAATTTTTGTGTTTCTAAATGACAAAAAAAGGTGATGCATTAAAAGATTTATGAAATTAAAATTAAGGCTCTTTGTTATAGTTCTTTGTGTAACTTTACATAATTGCCAACTTTGGAAATGTCAGTCTTGCACATTCTTGTCAACCTACTGCATTTAAAGCAGCAGAGTAGATTAAGTATTACTTTGAATAATTACATTGCTACTTCTAGGTTTGAGCATGCTTTTGAAAACACTGCAATTATGAAATATTTACAATGTGTAGCCTTCAAACTTGATGTAAAAGCACAAGTATGGCTGTCTGACTGCAATACAAACAACATACTTGCAAAAAACCCTTTTGTTTTGTTTGTTTTTTTTACTTCTCAAAATTAAAATGCAAAATTACTACAGTCTTAAGAAGCAAACCACCTCTGAAAAGTTTCAGTGTGTGCCTGAACGTGGACAGTAAAAGTCAGGTGAAGTTCCTCAGACAGTACTGTTTTCCATTGTAGACCAAACTACTCTTTGTATCAGTTTTCTTTATGCATGTAGAAAAATTAAACTTTTTTTTTTTTTTCATTTAAAAAAATTATTCCAAGACCTAGAGATACTTTCAGCTACGCCCACAGGTTCCTTGAAAGGCCAATACTGTCTAGCAGGGTTGTACTGATTGGTCCACAGTTTCTTTCAGGATGTGTGTTCAACTAAAAGCAACTGGCTGTTGTTCAATGTCATTTTTCTCTTAAAAAGCACAGTGATATAAAACACCGAGGACAGACCAAAAAAAAAAAACCCAAAAAGAAAAAGAAAATGGAATGGTAACCTCAGGATCAAATTCATTAGCCATTTCTCCTACTATATCAAAATTTGTAGTCAGAATTGTCTTTATTGACTTTATTTTTAATTTTTGTACACAAAGAAAAACATGTTCATATCCATCATGAACAAAAACTTAAAAAGGCAGAACTAGAAGACATTTGTGTCCTTCACCAAAGCAAAGCTGTGCTAAAGGTTCCAAACATTTCCATTTTTAAAATAAATATTTTCTTTTTTTTTTGTTGTTTTTTTTTTTTTTTTCCTCCTCTCCATTGTCTACGTTCCAGTCTTCAGAATGTCACTGGAAACTGCAGCCTATCATGAAATACACACTTTTAAAACAGAGTCCCAGCTCACTGTGTTTGGTAGCTTGCCATACCATATCCAGCTTGGTTAGGTATTACAGGAGCACCTTGTCCCTGGGCAGGTTGAGCACCAAATCCACCCATCCAGGCGGCAGATGGAGATTGGCTTAAAAAGAAACAGGATGGTTAGAGAAACAAAATAGGGAAGAGATGAGGAAAAAAAAGAACAATCATGCAAGCTAGTCAAGTTATTTACAAGACAAAGACTAAAAAAAAGGCAAAACCAAAAGAGAACATAAAAACATACTTCCTACATTACTATTCAGACCAAAAGAGAACAATTTCTTTTTCTTTTTAATGATTAATTCAGATTAAAGTGCTACAACATCTGGTTCTTGAAAACATCCTAGAGCTTTTTAAGAACAAAGGAGAAAAAAAGCCCCACAAACCTCAGGTACTAGTAGCATGGGACAACCGCCTCCAAAGGCAGGTACATACGCAGGTGGCTGTACGTCAACATCAGTGATGCAGAAATGCACAAAATTCCCCAAGGCCTGATTGGCATGAATACCAGTGATAGGTTTATCAGGGCTTAATATGTTTAATTGGCAAGAGATAATGAAGAACTACGTAAACAAAGAAGTGATTTTAAAAGTATGTTAAAAGAAAAAGCTGTGAAGAGTTCAGTTCTTGAAGAGATCAAGTATTAAAAGCCCACCCACATTCTGAAACTGCCCCAGTTAAGATGTCCAGGATGTAATTCTCTCTGGAGTTAGAAACCTTTTAGGCAAATACCTGGACTCAGACTCTCCAATACTCATCACCTCAAGTCAGAATTCAGAAAATTTCTTCATACCACCCAAAACTCTACCATAGAAGCAGGTTTTTGTGTCTTCAGTTTCCAAACACCCATACACAAAATGTGTGCTGGAGTACAAGGCAGAGTGATTCGTCTCACTATCTGGTCCATGGAAATTATTAAACAAAGTTTTAAGCACATAGGAGTCCACCTAAGGCTTGAAACCTTGTACAATATCCTTGCACCAAATGAGCCTGAAACTCAAAACATTCTTGGAATATTCTAAAAAAAATAAAGGAAAAAAAGAATTCAATCCAATTACTTACTCTACTCCAAAACCCTGTTGATTCCATGCCTGGCCATACATTCCATATGATGGTACTTGCCACCCATTAGCCATATACTGCCCATACTGTTGTGGATTTCCGTATACCTGGCTCCACTGCCCCCACTGACTGTAATCCACCTAAGGAGAGAATAATTCATACTGCTTCAGGTTCTGGAGATGAATTATGTTCCTTCTGTGCTGCTGAAAGCAAAAACTTCAACCACATCAGTCACAGGGCTAAAATAAGCAATAATGAGATCAGAAAAGCAAGATATCACTGTGACTTAATTAGGTCTTTGTACTGAAAAATGTGTTTGTGTGTGCTGAAACACCAAACAACATTTGGCTGGGGAGTCACCTAGTCTGAAATAGCAATAATCACAATTACCTCCAAGTTTCTCCCTATATTGAATCATATCCAGAAAACAGAAACACAGTTTTCATCAAAATCATTAGCCCAATTTGATGAACAACTGGAACATAACTGAGACAGAACACGGAATTTCAGAGGAACTCTACCACAAACCTCAGCTGTTGTAACTGGAAAGGCATTACAGGCATGTACACGATTGTAATACAATGAAAAGTTTCAAGTGCAATTACCTGTTGGAAGTTTTTAGTCATATCAGGGGATTCTTTACCCCAATAACACTTAACAACATGTCCTTCAATTGTGGTTCCATTAACTGAAACAATAGCATGCGCTGCACTTTCGTGGGTTGAAAATCTAAAGAAGGTGAGAACAAACTGATGTTATGCTTGAGAGTACTTTCCCCTCATGGTAAAAATCAGAGGCTCCATACACACAGCAAATCCAGAGTATAACATCTGCTTTCACAGATACTCAGCTTCTCAGTGAAAAGCCTGGTGGCCCCTCATAAAAGTTTTTAGTTTTCCAATGAACATATGGTGACAGCTTTTAATGTGTCCAGTGACATTATAAGAAGGTGAAACATTAGTACATGAGCAACATCAGATCCTGTTTTCATCTCTCCATACCTTACAAATGAATAACCTTTTTCTGGGAACACTCTTATTTCCATAATCTGTCCAAATGGTGAAAAAGTCTGTCTCATAAGTTGATCTACAACATACAATAGTTTTGAATTAGTAACCATCTTTGTGTCCAAAAAAACCTTCCATAACAAAAAAGAGCAGTAAAACCAAATCCTACCTGTTAGCCCCGATGCAATTCCTCCACAGTACACAGTACAGTTTTTTGGACTTGACTGATTTACTACATCTTCAAATCTCAATTGTTTTGTGTTATCTATAAAGAGAGAAGGCTTTTTTAAGCAGCACGTCAACGGTAAGCAGAGTCCCAGAAGACACTTACCTTATACAAAGGTATGATTAGACATTTAACAAACACATTCAATGTTCTACGATAGAACAGTAATGTTACATCAATAAAACAAAAAAATCTATACCTTAAGATCTGGAAGTGAAGCTAGACAGGTAATTAAAGTGACATGATTTTGGCTACACTGTGTTTTACTCTTGCACTGAAGTGCAAGGGAGCAAATAGCATAGCATGGCATGAAGATCTTACTTTCTTGTGTACTTTTGGGGGCTGGTGGTTTCCGCGTTGCCCAGTTAGTTCTGATTTGACGGCCTCCCAACCACTGGCCTCCCATGTGTACAATAGCATTTTCTGCATCCTAGAGAGACCAAAATAAAGATCAGAACACTTTAAAAAAGGATATACAAGTCTGCTTCTAAGAAAAACTTGATTGTTGTTGAACTCTGTTGACAAAACCAGTAACAGTACTAAAAAGTATATGAAATTCTAAACAACCAAAGCAAGCAGCCAAAAATTAACTAATCAGTGTCAGAGCAGCCCCTCACAAGTGATCTGCTAAAAACCTTCCTCCCACCTGCCTTGTGTACACCCAAGTTAGAAGCCAACTACAGTCGTAGAATAATAGAATGGGCTGGGCCGGAAGGGACCTCTAGAGGTCATCTAGTGCGGCCCCCCTGCAGTCAGTAGGGACATCCCCGCTAGACCAGTCATATGTATACTACCTTTACAGAACCAGCAGCTGTGTTAGACTATCTGAAAGCTGCCCAAAAAAGCACAAAGGCCACAGAGATGCTAGACTAAATTACTCCAGATAATACATCATGTTTAGGTAGGCTCAGTGGTAGTTTCTAAGAAACTCTTAACACTGAAATAGACTGAGCATGCAAATTCCTTTGTATTTATCGCTGGCACAACCCTCTGTCTCTTCTGCCCTCTGGAGGCAAAACACTGTGAGCATTAACCACATTGTAAGTTCTCTAGGTATTAAAGTCATTAGGAACACAAACAAGAGTTCTTGGCCCACATTGCTTCTTATCTTGAGAAGATAATCTTTCAGTTCACACTGTAAGCAGAAATACCTAGAGTAAGCAAGGAGTAAGTTTGCTAATACTTGCAAGAAACAATTTTTTCCTCAATTCTCAACAAGAACTAAAAGCAGAGCTAATAGTACTCAATGTTTGAAATACTTTTCCAAGAGCAGAAAGCTGAAAACAGAAAATACCAAGCACAAGGAACAAGGAGAACATAGGGGACAAGTTAAAGGTGAGCAGCTAGCACTGCTCTACCTCAATGTATGAGTTTCATTTTCTCACAACTGTGGTGTGCACTAAGACCTCAGGTCAGAGTGCTGGAGGTCTAGGAACAAATCCCTCTTCCCCAAATCTAGCAGGACAAATTCTGGATGAGGTTCTAGACAGCCTGATCTAGTGTGAGGTGTCTCTGCCCGTGGCACTAGATGATCCTTGTGGTCCCTTCCAATCCTGACTGATTGTCAGAAAAACAGGCCTTAAACTACCAGCTAAGGATGGTCACGCCATGACACTATAGGTGCAGCTGCTGTTTGAATGAACAATACAGATCTAAGATTTACAATTGTTAGTACCACGTTTAAAATCCATCCATTAATTTTGTAGATTGAATATAGATTTTAAGCTGGAGTTTTTATGATTCAGTCTTAAAAGAATCCTGTAAGTTGCATTCCATATGTCTAACATTTCCCCTACGATCACAGATACCAAACACAACCGTATTATCAGGGAAGAGGGGTAGAAGGAAACAAGACATCTATTCCTCCTGTCTATCATAGCTGAAACACATGTAAAAGAAGTGAATCCCAAGTGAAAAAATAAACTAAATCAAGACATTCATTTGCAGTATCTTATGGTATTTGCAAATAGGAAGGAATCAGTAGAGAAAGTTGGAATTCAGGTTCAGCTCCACGTAACTGTTACAAAAGGCAGAAAATAAAGAGTCTTAACATGTTGGACTTCTGAGTACACCACCATACTTGTATGCCTAAATCTTGTAACTCTGCCTGTGCTTCCCATGCAGATATTTAAGGAAAATGGTTGTTTCTCTATGCCCTAAATGTTCTCAGAAACACACACACAATTTTCTAAATGATCTTCACAGATCTCTTATGCTCCTAAGCATTTAACTTCCAAATTCCCAAGATGTGTTGAGTCAATAATAGTATGGCTATAAATGGTTAAGGCATAGCACTGTTTTTATCAGTTGTTTCTATACTGATTAAATGCTACAAATACATCTGTATCAGAAAGGATTCCAGTTGCTCGTTGGAAACATTTCTTCTCATGCATGCATGACCTTACCCATTATGTAACACCACCCAACATGAAATCAAGACCCTCTGCCTTTACAATATGCGTAAGCAAAACGCTTTGGAAGTACAGAATTCATTCTTATCTCCAAACTGATTACTCGCTACAAAGAACCATCTCAGATTTCTAAACTCAAGCAAAGGCCCAACCAGGAGCCTTGCTTAAGCAAATAAATCCAGCCACACTACAGCATATGACACACCTGGCTGCATTAGGTCCCAGAAAGACTGAGCTTTGGTGTGAACCTGAATCTGGCAAACACCAAATAGAGCTGACTGGTGTCATACTGACTCTTTCAGACTAGAGGCTCCAGGCCACCATTCTGCAGGGGTTTCTATCTTCAGACAGGGAACTGTGCTGGGTCTGCTGCGATGCTGCAGCTGAGAGATGCAAAGTACTACTGATCACACCAGAACCCAACTCACTGTAGGAGCGATGGATCCAAAGACCAAGCTGAGCTATCCTAACCCACCCAAACTGGCTTCTTTCACAATATTCTCACCGCATCACTGCCATCTGAAGCGTTTCAACCCTCAACCACAAACAAGGGACAGTTTTTTACTGAAATGAATTTGTCCCATGCAAGCACATTTATTTCCCCTGGGAAAGTCTGATACATGGTAAGCAAAACCAGAAATGGAAACCAGGCAATTATTTTAACTCTACCTTGCAATTACTCACCAGTTTGTTATAAAAAGATACAAAACCATAGCCTTTTGACTTTCCAGTTGCCATATCTTTAACTACCCGTGCATCCCTGTGAAAAGAAGCACAGCTATATGAGGGCAATATAAATCACCTGCAAAATAAAAACTAAAAGGAACCACACACACTGTATTGTGAGCATAATTTTGTCTTATAAATTCAGTTAGCCCTAAAACTACAGTCATTCCTGACCTCTCCCTATTGCTTCTTTACCTGTTAGAAAAAAGCAGTAGGACAAAAAAAAATAACATGTAATAAACATGCAACCTATCCACATAACCTATACTGGCTAAAACTAGAATGTTCAGATTTGAAGTATAAGAGAAACAAAGTTGCCTTTTCTAATATTCTATCGGCTAGGGTCCTCTAAGGTTTACTGTTCTATAAATTACTGCAACAATTCTATCTAATTTACCATGCATTTTCTAAATAGTTAAATGTCTTCTGCCTAGTGATACAAAATATATGAAATATTAAAAAATCGAAAAAGAGGAAAAAATAGGAATTAAAAGGCATACATGGCCTGTTAACAGATTTCTTTATTTTTCTTGGTCAATTCTCTACCATCATTTTGGAGTTTGGGTAGCTGTAAATTTTGAAAAATTGACATTTTCAGAAATTTAAGAAAGGAGAATAAAACTAACAACAATGCTAAGCACACCAGTACGAAAACAACAAATTTACACAGAAATTTTAGTGAGTAAGTTAAAATGATTGGAAATATAGAACTGCACTGAATATAGAATGTTAAAATGTAAATACTAAAATATGTATATATAAATAATGTATAATAAGAATAAATAGAAATGAGAAAAAATCTACAACTGAGTTCCAGTGTGCACAGTTCCTTGCAGTTAGCCTTCAAGATCCTGTCCATTCTTATGAGCAATTCTGCAAAATAACCAGAATGCTATTACTTTTAATTGTGACTTGGACTTTAGAAAAACTGCAGGTCTCAGGTATAAATATAGATTGAGAAACAGAAACCTGAATTATTCTCTTTAAATCGATTTTTAAAACAGTACTACTTACCACATTAAGAGACAAAAAGCAAAGTAAACAAAACAGCAGAGGTAAGAAATCAGATTTATGATTCATTTAAAAATATGAGTACAGAACAAAAGAAAAATAAGATTTTTTTTTTCTTAGAAATATATTCCTGTAAATTAGTACAAAAACCTTCATGTGCAACTTTGAAAGATTTTTTTATAAATATGAACTGATAGAACATTAACAGACTTTATTTTTTGGACATATAACCTTTAGCACTCATAAGGATTCTTGCAATGTTAAATGGTGATTTAGTACCACCTGAATTTTATTTGAGAAGTTAAAAGAAACATTCTCTTAACTGGTAGAAATGTGCACATGTTGCAAATTCACCCTTAAGTATTCAAATGTTAATTCACCCCCAAAAGTAGATTTAATCAATCTCATAAGTATCAGCTTTTTCCCAAAACAAATCACAAGTCATTCAACTAACGCTTCAGAAAAATCAAATTCCAATTGCCCAGTTTTCTATACTGCCTAGGAAACACAGTATGAATGCAGAGAAAACACAGAGGATGCAACATAAACCCCCTTGTCAAGTCACTACTCTCTGTACACATTCTGAACAACAAAGTCACGCTCAGTAACAGTAATTGTAATAAAAAGTTGAAGGACATTAGCATGTAAATGAAGTTAAAAGCACATTGCTTTCAGCAAAACCAGAGCACAATTCCATTACTGCATTTACAACCACAATAGATACTGAGATCAAACAACCGCCCCCTCGTTAAGGCCCACCCAAAGAAATTCACATCAGAAAAATTACCTAAAACAGCAAGAAATAACATTTCAACTCAGAAACAAATATTCACTGGCACATTTTCTAACTGATATTGGGAATATTTATTATGATACTTACGATATTTTACCAAAAGGAGCAAATGCTGACTTGATGTCTTCTGTTGTTATTTCTGGACTTAAATCCCCAACGAACACATGGAAGTGATCTGAAAATAAATAATTTACTAATCAAATATTTAACTGCTATCTAAAATTACAACCCCTGAGAAAAGTGATGCTCTGCACACAGCACTGAGAACCAGGAAGGCCCAAGGATTCCATTTGATGAGCAGCAGCAATTTAATCTGTCCACTCCAGTTTCCCCAGTGGTAAAGCAGGAACAGAAGAATTAGTTTACAAAACTTCTATTAAACACAAGATGGGAAGGAGAAAAGTTACATCGAGATGCATTTATGAAACAAATCATTACCACGCTGTGAAGTACTTTTGCAGAAGTATTACTGTGGCATTACTTTACTTACTGGATGTATCTTTTTTCTGGCTACTTGGTGTTGTTGCCCAGTTTACTTTGACCTCCTGAAAACAAGTATAAGATTTAGTATAAATCCACAAAATTTTCACATTATGTAAGTTCATTCAAGGGTGGGTTATAACTGTCAATGTTCAAGAACCGTTCAACATAAAAACACTCTGGTAATTAGAACATCACAGACAACACATTTCCTAAACAAGGCTTACTTCTGTAAAATCAGTATTTAAAACCAAAAACATTCTATCAACATTTAACCTTGGCAAACATCTTAAACAAAATGTATGTCCCACAGTTAATTTATTAACATTTTTCTACAAATCTACATATAACTTAAATCTGATAAAGCAAGCAACTTACCTTTCCCAAAATTTTTCTCCCATTCATAGCAGCTAATGCAGCAGCTGCATCTCTGTGTTCATAAAATTCCACAAAGCAATAAGGGTCATTGCTTGTATGCTGCAAAACAGAAAATCCAACAGAAGAGTTGACCCTTCTGCTATCGGGTTGCTGAGAAGAAAATCCAGGAAAATATATTACTTATAGCTAGAAACTTTAAGAATTATTTGCATCAGATTCATGAAATAGCCTTTGACATTACACTTAAAATGCAAGAATTCTGGTGGCCTTTTTATTAAAGGTTTAGCAATTTGTGAAGTATAGCTTACTTTGTAGGAGGGCTCAGTGCTTTAAGTTCACTGAGCTAAAACAAATTCAACTACCTGAAAGAGGATCTGCAGACTGCAGGGAAGGGGAGGGGGAATGGTGAAGAATGGAGAGAAGCACAAAAATGGTCTTCTGCCTCACATATATATACGCTCAAAGACCGAAGGGTTTGTTCTCTGGATATATCCTCGCCAGTGTTATCTCTTCCTACTTAAGAAATCTTTCCTTCTGTTTGCCTGAAAAAATCATGTGCAGGCAGCAATATTCTCAGTCTGAAGTGTAAAACTATATACCAAGCAACTAGGTCTAAGAGCTCCTCAAAACAGTTTGAGGGGGGAAAAGCTAGTCCTCAATTGTTACTCAGTTACATCTTGGATATAAGCTGTTTTTGTAGGGTGGCCTACCAAATCATCCTTAAAAATACTAACAAAGCTCACTGAAGTATTACATGTACCAAAATATCAGGTGCCAAGAACTTAAAAGTTTCCAGGGAAAGCTGATTAAGTGGAAAAGACGGTTAAAATGTCAACTCCAACACTGGATTTATCTTCCTAAAAGATGTCATGAGTGTAAGAACTAGGCTTTCACACCAAAACATCTACATTAACTACTCTGCATGTACATGAACTAAAATATGGTGAACATTAATATTCATCTGAAAAACTATCTCTTGCATGGATAGGAAAAGGTCTAGCACATAAAAAACTGCTCTGGTATCATTACTTTTCACATCACCCTCCATCAGCATTAGGTAGAATGTAATACAGATTAGGACAGGGTTTTTATCAATTTTACTACTTAAAATCTATACATGATTTTATGGACGGAGAAATTACAATTCTACCCCATAAAACTGCATTGTACACCTTCAGACTTGGTTCTGTCTCCACTCAAAAAAGGGAAGCTATCAAGAT
The DNA here is from genome assembly GCA_013400475.1 of Tricholaema leucomelas. Lineage (NCBI taxonomy): Eukaryota > Metazoa > Chordata > Aves > Piciformes > Lybiidae > Tricholaema lacrymosa > Tricholaema leucomelas. Next base: position 232,959 of record WAAF01020667.1, read on the forward strand.
CTAAATAGCTGAACTGATCACAAGGCTTTTATATACCTACAATTATGAAGCAGTCTGAAGTCATCCTTCTAAACATTGTCAGTACTGTCTCTTAACTGATGCAAAACGAACAGATGAGAGAAAATACTCCTGAGATCATAAAGAGTTCAAGTAACAACAGCCATGAAGGGCTCTAAAAGCACATTCACCTGAGACACTCCAAAACAGTAACTTCCTGTACTGCTTTCCTGCTACAAAGAAAACAAAATTTGGGAAGCCTATCCAAGGCCACAGCAGATTTAGTGCAATTCATGCTTCAGCTGAAGTGCAAGTTCTACTTTAAGATTGTGTGGAGATCTTCTTTAGCAGTATGAACTTGTCTGATCCCGAGGAGAGCCTTTTTTGCAGAAGCCCAGGTCTTCAGCTGTTCAAGACAGCCATGAATGTTGGTGATACCATCCCAAGTATCACGCACCCCAAATAAACACTAGAGACCTCCACATGCTTAACACATTCATGTTACATTCTCTGCAAATGAAAAGGAGAGTGAACAAACAGTTCCTACACCTGACTAAAGTAGGGGGGGGGATCAGAGAAGTCTTGAAAGCACTCAGGTACAGACTTGACTGATGGTATTAACAACAGTGGACAGGTAAGAACCACTTAAATGTAATTCAGTGCCTGTGGAAAGTTTGCAACACAGCAATTAGAAGAATGGACAGGTACTTTGACGTTAAAAGCACTGGCTGTAGCTGCAGGCCAGTTCCAGTCCAGAATCCAACCTGCACTTGCTGACTGCTTGGTGACAGGTGCTAAGGTCAGCCCAGTGCATTCACCTCTGTATGACTGAATATAGCTGCAAGTAGCTTTTTGTTTATCTACTTATTCCATAGTCTCGCTTGTTATTCCTATGGTTATGTAAAATATTAACACCACAAATCTAAACCAAGGTAAAATGAGTGTTGGAATGTCTCTCCTGGTTCTCAAGAAATCAGTCTGATGCTAACATCTACCAGCCAAAGGCTAGAGCAGCAGTACCTGTGCAGAACAATCAAAACTGTTTCTTCAGAGAACAGCTAATGACTGCACGCTGATATTCTTCTGGTTACTAATCTTTCCCCAACAAACTTAAGAGCTCTCCCATTATTTTCCATTTTCACTAAGAAGTTTTAACTAACAATTTCCCATGTGGTACTTCATTAAGACAAGGATGAGTGATTTAAGTAAACAACAGGTGGATAATAAACACCTAAAAACCAAAAAAGTGCCATGTGATAGGCTGAAAGAAAAAAAATGAGAGAGGAGTGTTCCTAAAGAAATCTAGTGACAAGACTCACGTCTTAAGCCTTTTATTAACAATCCTACCAATAAAGTAATGTGACTGTACTCAGAATATCTGTAATTACAATTCAGTACAAAGCAGAAGTAGTAAAAAGTAGGAAGAGCATGCAGAAAACCAGAGTTGAAGACCCCACAATGAAACGCAGCGAAATTTCAACTACTCTGCTCAAAGTTTATCAGTTCTAAATACAGAAGCAAGGAAAAATGCTAGGAACAAGGAGTTGCCTAAGATGTGTCAAAGAAGCTCACAGAAACAGCTATAAACCCTGAATGCATCAAAGTACACAACAGAGAGAACAAAGCATTAGTACTTACCAAGACTTTGTACAAAAGACCTTATCTGGAATACTACAGAAATTTTATAACTTTGTTTCAAGAACAGAATCATTTTAAGAACAGACATGTGCAGAGGAGTTATTTGCACTGACACAGAAGAGGACCAGGAAGAGCAAAGCTTATTTTGAAGCACTTTTTCACTTTTGAAGAAGCATTTGAGGGGGCAAGGAATTACCGAGGGTCACGTCAAAATAAAGTGAAAAATGCATGAAATAGCCATGAATAACACTTGCAAGGGTAAGGTTACTCATCATCAGAACAATTTGATTCTGAGAAGAGGGGATAACAATCTTTTAAAGTGGAATCATGTCATTAGATGGTAAAAGGTATGCCAAGGTAGCAAGCAGAAGTAGAGGACTGCACACAACAATGGGTCTCCTCTGCAAAGGGTTACCCCTACACCAAACATAATCAGTGTAAAACCCCACTACCAGTAATGCCAAAAGAAGCCTCCAATTCCATTTCTTTTGCACATCTTTATCCCAATTTACATTACACTTACTACCCCCCTGAATGTGAAAAGCCTTACCTCTGTTATCATTTTACAGCTTTTGCATGGTCCAATCTGGCTGAATAACTGAAGTATAAGAACTTCAGTCACGTCTCTGGAGAGGTTTCCTACATAGCTACACAAAGAAACAGAAAAACCAACATTTTAAACCAGGATTTTTCATTTTTTTCCAAATGAGATTACAATTTCAAAGTCTTACATGATCATAAAGAACTTTCTTTAAATAACTTAAGTATTATAAAGGCAGCATTTACAAATTATTTCATTATATAGTTTTAATGCAGCATTCACATGGTTCCCAAATTACCAAGTTGGCCACACAATTGAGAACATGAAGCTTGATTCAAACATAAAACTGGACACTGATACTAAGTGCCAACCACCTCTTTAGAAGAGAAATGTCAAAGGCAGGAAGAAGCACTGCTCCAGAACGTTGGGTAGAACAAGGAATTCACTGGGTAAAGATGTTTTAAGTTCAACTTCCTAAGCACCTAATCAAGAGTACTTCTGAATTTGGGTAGGAACTCACATCTAACCCCTGTTAGTTCACCAGTAGCTCTCAAACAAATTGTGCTGCCTTCCAAGAGACCAACTCAATCTTTCTGTCTTCCTGGAAATCTGGAAAACCAGTCTACTCAGCAATAGTAAGATAACTTATGCAGCATTGTGTCATAAGAATGCTTCACACAGCACCAATCTCAACAGCTACCACTTCTGTAAAACTCCCCCAAATCTGAGTAATGTTATTTTAGTAACATACATGTTTCCTGATTTTTTTTTACTTATTCCTGATTAAAATAAAAATCAGGAATAAGTAAAAAAAAAAAAAAAACTTATAAAATCATAGAAATAACTCCAAGTTTTGAAATACCTATCAAGTTTAGATAGCCCTAGATTCACCCAGATGGTCAGAAATCCAATTCCACGAGTTTTAGTGCTACTTCTGCTACACTTTGCACTCACAAGAAACAAAACCAGGCTACAGAAATGGCTGAAAAAGTCATGCACATAAAACTGAATTCCTAGAAGTGACTAATTTGTAAACATATTGTAAACAAAGAGATCAGTTAAGAGAGAACTCAGAAGTCATCAGCACAGGGGCATTCATCATATTTACAAGCCAGCCTGTCAAGACAAAGTATTCAAATGCAACCAATAACAGCAGCAAAAGTTTTGTGCTGAAACAAATAACATTTTGTTCCTTTTACTCTGATCTATTTCAGAATGTCATAACAGAGCAAATTAAAGTCAGTCTGAGCTGTTAATGCACTACAGTGACCATAAATGTGGCATTTCTTAGGCTTTTAAGTACATCCTGTTAAGTGCACACTTCTTTCGCTTGACAGGCATCCCTTTAAAAACCCGGAACAAATTCTGTTTGACAACCGAGTTTTCATCCAGCTTCAGCAACACCAAAACGGACACTACTTGTTTTCACGTGAACACCATGCAGCGCATCAACAGATTTCTATGTTGTTAATCTTTCAATGACTGAAACAGTTCTGCACTTTCTCACTGAGGACTCAAATTCTATGTAGAAGCCAAAAAGAATTTCTTCTGTATCACATCATCTGAATAGAGAAAAAGCCATGATAAGCCCTCACGTACTTGCTATTTTCTTACTCAGTATGTACAAATTAACAGAAGCTACACTTGCTTCATAACAACACAGGCTGCAGATCAGTGAAGGAAGTTAAAAACTGCAGAACTGTATTAGATCCTTGACAGGACAAACTGCCTGTTGCATTGATCTTTCAATTCTGTTCTGAAATGCAGCAGTTAAACATTTATCCACACTTTCCTTCTGAAACCTTCACTAAATTTTTGTTAATCATTCACCAAGATTAAATTGTAAATCGCCAATAGTTTTAAAGGGTAATATTAACCTTTGCAGATACTACTGAAATCAGATGGAAAATATCATTGCCAGTAGAAGTTCCCTCAGAAAAGTGTCAGTACTGCTGCGAACTTATTACTAGTACTTGTTTCCTTTGCATGTTGTGGAACACTATTAGTTAACACCATGCCCTAACAGCATACTGAGATTAGGGCCTGTACAGCAGCAGTGACATGAAATGAATTCCCATTAAAATTACTGCTACTGCAAAGCGAGCCATAGTAAGGAGTACAGTTAGTAGTACAGAAAAAGCAAAGTCTCAGTATCTCCCATGAAATATTAATATGCTTTTGGAAATGCAACAACTCTGAAAAACTATCTGAAGGATTCCTCTTGATCTCATTAAAAAAAAAGTCATCTTATTAGTCTACTGAATTAAGATAAATTACACCAACTACTAGGAGAGATATTAGGTGGTTTTCCAATAACACTATGTCTCTGTCAGGATGGTTGAATGAGAACCCTGCAGCACAAACTTGAGCTATGAAACAGGTCACCTCTTCATAGAAAAATCAGTGTAATTCTGAACCAGCTGATTGCTGGATTCAATTGGCATGTGAAGTTCTAATGGCCCAATAATTCTCCACATGTATGTACTGCCTTGATGTTTAATCTTACCAGAGTCAGAAGACAATACCTTTCACAAGTTGCTAACACTGTGAAACTTGAGTAATACACATACTAAGAATACTTCACAATAGAAGGTTCATGGAGCAAGAACAACATCCACAGAGACTTGAACTTTTTGAACTGCTTGTAAAATACGGGAATATAAACTTGTACAAATTTGCAACAATACACCAAGTGGTAAGCTTTGATGGTTACTTTCAGGCCTTTAAGTAGGTTGCAGTACAGTTAAAGATGACTTAAAAACCCCATAGAAGAAAACATCTTCAGCATACAACACTTGAATACTACATCACCAAGGAAAGAAACAGATTCAACACATTAGACAGAGACCTTTCTGGAAACACAAAACTTCCCTTAGCTGATGCTAATCACCCAACACAATGCCAGCCTATACTGGTACTCCCCATTTCCCCCTTTATAACTCAATTTACACATGGTATAATGTAACTTTCCATTCTACTTTATCAAACCAAAATAAGCAGAACTGCACCTAAAGAAAACCTACAGCTTTTAACAAGCCATTGCATGGCATTTCAGTCTTTTTGGTCTGTTACATTCTAGAGGAGATTTATTCAGACTTGTTAAAAATTATAAAACCCTACAGAGAAGCACCACTTACTATACTTGTATACACTGTCACCTTGCTTAATATGACAGTATCTGTTCCCCCTGCAAGTCTGAGGAACTTAACTATCAATTAGTAAGCACTAAGGGAATGGGTTTAAGCTGGAAGAGGGGAAATTTAGACTGGATGTTAGGAGGAAGTTCTTTACAGTGAGGGTGCTAAGGCACTGGAACGGGTTGCCCAGGGAGGTTGTGGATGCTTCCTCCCTGGAGGTGTTTAAGGTCAGGCTGGATGAAGCCTTGGGTGAGCTGCTCTAGTGGGAGGTGTCCCTGCCTGTGGCAGGGGGTTGGAGCTGGATGATCCTCGAGGTCCCTTCCAACCTAAACCATTCTATGATTCTATGATTCTATAAAAAAGCCACATGTATCTCTATCCATGTAAATCTATCTCCTGATATAAATTTCAATATATTATACCTTTGAATGGTGCTGACAACACAATGAACAGCAAACTGCACTTGAAATCCCTAGTTCTTGTAGACTATCCAAAGAATAAAAGAGGCAAATAAGAAGTTTTAGAATTGAACTATTTGGCTTTAACAGAAAAAAACATCTTCTTGTGAAGACCAATGGCATCCTGTCCTGGATCAGCAATAGTGTGGCCAGCAAGACCAAGAAGTCCCTCTGCCCCATACTCAGCACTGGTCAGGCCACATCTTGAGTGCTGTGTCTAGTTCTGGGCCCCTCAATTCAAGAGAGATGTTGAGGTGTCGGAACGTGTCCAGAGAAGGGCACCAAGGCTGGGGACGGGGCTGGAGCACAGCCCTGTGAGGAGACACTGAGGGAGCTGGGGGTGTGCAGCCTGCAGAAGAGGAGGATCAGGGCAGATCTCATTGCTCTTTACAACTACCTGAAAGGAGGTTGTAGCCAGGTGGGGTTGGTCTCTTGTGCCAGGCACCCAGGGACAGAACAAGAAGACACAGCCTCAAGCTGTGCCAGGGCAAGTTTAGGCTGAATGTCAGGAAGAAGTTCTTCCCAGCAATAGTGACTGGCATTGGAATAGGCTGCCCGGGGAGATGGTGGAGTCCTCATCTCCGGAAGTGTTTAACAGGAGACTGAATGTGGCACTTAGTGCCATGGCTTAGTTGATTAGAAGGGTTAGGTGATAGCTTGGGCTCAATGATCCCAGAGGTCTTTTCCAAACTGGTTAATTCTGTGATTCTGTGAATCAGGTTTTTATTGTGTCCTACACAGGCAGAAAATAAGGGGTATCTACAACCACTACTTCTAGATCCATGAAACTCCCCTATATACTACTTGGAGAAAAGACAGCAAGTATGTTTTCACACTCACAGACACAACACACAAGAAACAGCAGATTTTGTATTTAAATGAAGAAAGTATGATAAGCAGTAAGGTAACTGATGTGGTGAAAAGCCCACAGAAATTGTAGCAGCATCTCTGCCTAGTACTAGTGAGCTACTGGAAATAAAATGTTGCCAAGAAAAATCCACTCTGTAGACTCCACTAGCAGACAATATTCCTCTGCAAGAGAGCTGCAAGGAAGCAGAAGAGAATCCATCTGCTGATTCAGTTACAAATTCCATGGCACCAAGAACATAACAGAACAAAGCTAATGATAAAACAACTTTTAGGTATTCAGTGACTGCTCATTAGGTTTTTTAAAAATCATTAAAAAAAAACAACATACAAATTTGGAACTCTTCTTTTGTGTATCAGTGACAGCTGATAACATTAGCTTCCACTTTTAAAGTAGAAAGAAGACTTTCATACAGCTTGTGATGGGAAGAAGACCTGGCAGTACTCAGAAAACAGTTTTTGAGCAGTGTGTAAATCAAAAAAAAGAGACCACAGCTCATTTTACGACCAGCTAAAAAATGACACGTTGTGACTCTTCCATATCACATTTCACTTGAGGACTGTTGCAAGTCCTACAAAGAGTCTTCCTTTTCTCACGTTTCCAAATTGTTTAGAGCACTAAGGAAGACAAAATGGCAGAAAACATTGACTGTTATTCTTCATATTTCTATACAGACCTACTACTTATGAAATGTGAGAAATGAAATTGCAAATGGTGTAGATTTTCTATATTAAGCCTCAGAAAATATTTCGAATTCTTAGAGGTTCATGACTGAAAACAACCTAGCAGCCCTGTAAGTACTGCAAATGGAAACAATTATTATTTCTAAGATATTTAAGATGGGCATAAATGTTAAGTGAACAGTAGTTAAGAGGACTTTGTGCTTTTTATAATTAAAAAAACTTCTTGCAATATTTAAAAAAAAAAAATTCCTAAAATTTTATTCTTCCAGGATAGAAAAACTAAGTTAAATACTCAAGACATTTATAAAACATCACTTAAAACTATCAACCAACTGCTTATGCACGTGGTCAAGTGGCTACTGAAACAAACCGTTCTTCACCTACTTTCCCCAACCCTGTAAAAAATAAACAAACAAAATCAAGGAGTTTAACTCACAATATTATTAGATGTTCTTGGGAGTCAGTGAGTTTCATCTATCAGAACTGCTCTACAGAAAAAGTATCACCCAGGATAATGCTCTTTAAAACACAGCTCCCAGTCCTAAATGTAAAGGTATTTCAGATAAAAGCAGGGACAAGAGTGAGATGTCAGAAACGCTAGAGTAGAACTCTGTTCTATGATAAAATTAATCACATAATTACAAGAAAGTTTACCCACATGACTGTAGTTACTACAAAGCTATTAGGAAATGAATGTATATGTTATTAGTTTGACAAATTAAATAGAGCATCATGTGTGCAAAAAAACACTTTGGGCAGCTGTAGAGAAGGTATTTCAGTCAGTACCTACACCTCTTGTCAGTACCTACGGATGCACTAGTGAAAAGAACTCACTTCTGTGTAGTAGCAACATTTGTCAGCAATAAGAGAGCATCTGAAAACTTAGCCTAGGTATAGCATTTATTTTTGAAAAAGAGGAGCAAGTCAGAAAAAGAGGAATCCTGTAAATAAACCCAAGTAAAACACTCTGTTAACTTTGCCCTTTTCCCTCCTCTCATTCTAAAGCAAGACTCTGAAAATTCTATCCACTTTCAGGGCCAAGCAAACTCAGATCATTCAGGGAGTCAACACAAAAAGCATCCAAGATATGCTTATTTAAACTATGCATCTCAGGGAACAAATACTAAGTACTTACACTACATCACAAATAAGCTAAAAGAACTTGCAGGCATAGGAAGGAGAAAAACACAAACTGCCTCAAAAAGCTTTAAATGCCAAGTCATCATTTTGGTAGTGGAAACAAAACTCACGAGATACATTACTTTGTTTCAGTAGTTTCTTTAAAGCGCCCTTCAGCCCAAACTACCTTTGAAAGCCTTCCTGAAGGCTACTGTCCCCAAATCTAAAGGGACAAGGATTTCATTTGCACTGTCTTGAGCTGTGTTTCTCAGACGGGCAGCCTGAACCTTGAGACTGCCTTTCTTATATGGACGGCTTGAATCCTGAACTGTTTATACTGCACCTAACATCCTTTGGCAACTGGAAACTGAAAATCTATCCACTAGCTGTAATAATCCAAAACAGAATTACGTGCTCTCAACCATACATACATACATACATACTACTCCCTCCCCCTTAAGTCAACAGGACAAAGAAAGCCCATCAAAACAATACTACAGAGTTGAACTCAACATCAGGAAAGAAAGCTCAAACATATATTTTAAATCAGAAAGCAGATGACAGCCACCAAGTGATTAAACACTGCCTAGAGAGACACGACCAAGGTATAGCTATTTCTCTTCCCAGGGCCCAAAAGGCTCTTATTGAACCACACGGTAAAATACTGGAGGGAAAAGACATTTCTCCTATCTGCCCGCTATAGAGTCTTGGTTTACGGCGTTTCCCATCCCACCCACCGCAGGCAGAACACAAAGAACTTTTCTACTGCCGGGACCGCTCCGAAGCGGACCCGAGGATGGGCGACCCGATCCGCTCCCCTTGGCGCGGGCCCCGGGAGAGGCTTGTGCCCGCAGGCCAGGCAGCGGGGCTGCCTCTGACCTACACTCTCCACCTCCAGCAGCGGGGGTCTGGATACAGATCTACTTAAAGCCCGACTCCCCTTGCCGCCACGACGGCGGCAGCTCCGGTTTACCCCCGAATTGGCGCAACGCAAGCCGTCTCCGCTGCTGGCAGCTACGCTCTCCCGTGCTGCCCGGTCTCCTCTCCCCTCTCTGTGCTCCTCGGCCGACACCCGCTTCCCCTCCACACGGCCAGCTCCAGACCTCGCTCCCCATCCCTCCCGCACACGCTCTGCCCTCCGTCACACTTCGCTCCTCTCCTGTCCGCCACCTCCTCCCGCTCTCCCGGGACCCTCTCGCTCTCCGCGCCCCCCCGGCCCCGCTTCCCCCCTTTCCCCACCCCCATCGCGGCCCGGCCACGCACGCCTGCGGGAGCGCATCCCGCTCCCCGCCTCGCCTCACCGCCCGCCCAGCCCTCGCCGCCTCAGAGCCACTGAGGCTCACTCCCCACCCTCAGAGCATCTGCACCGCCGCGGCCCCGCGGCCCCCTCCCCACTTACAGGGTCCTGGGCTGCCCGTCGTCTTCCATAATGGTGAGTGAGTGCCGCTCTCAGCTGCACCCGGGGGCAGCGCCGGAGGGGGGCTCCGCTGCGCAGGGAGGCGAAGGGAAGGTGAGGGTGAGGGCCCCGGCTCCCCTCGCTCCGTCTCGTCCCCTCGCCAGGTCCCGACACCGCAGCCCGAACAGCAGAGGGAAGAAGCACCACAAAATGGCCGCCGCCACCAGACACTCAGGAAGCCGCGCTCTGCGCAGCCGCGCCCCGCTGGCCCGTTACCCTTTCGGACCGGATTCTCCTTCCCGAACCCCGCCGCCGCGCCGCAGAGCGCTGTGGGGATGGTAGGCACTGACAGGGTCAGAGCGGAGGGACGGCGAGCAGAGAACGCCGCCCTTCTGGGTGCTGTAGTCTTCCGTCCGCGCACCCCAACGTGGCCCAGCCGGAGCTGGGCGGGGAGGAACTACCACTCCCACAATGCCCGGCGGGAGTGGGGCGGGCAGCGCGGCGCGGATTGGCTGCCAGGAGCCCGGGAAGATTCACTGCTGTGCGCCGCCGCCTCCCGCCAGTATCGGGCCGAGCGCAGCGGGGTCCAGCCTCAGCTCCAGGCCGAGGCCTGTCCCCGTGAGTGCCGCCAGCGTCGGCCTCCAGGAATAGCCGGAGAAATCTTCTGCTGAGTTGAACGCCTGTGTGGGTTTCGTTGGGGAGGGGGAATGATGGTCAAAAGTCGGCGCTGAATGAGGAATAAAGCGAGCTAGTACACCTCAGCGCGTCGTCCTGCAAATACCGGCCGTACCCCCTTATGCCTGCCTGAGGGACGTCTGATTTATATGTCTTTACCAGCACTACCAGGTCACCACTAGACTACGTCCCTAAGTGCTACATCTACACATCTTTTAAATCACAGAATCATAGAATGGTTTAGGGTGGAAGGGACCTCAAAGGTCATCCAGTTCCAACACGCACACCCACACCCGCCATAAGGAGGGACACTTCCCACTAGAACAGGTCGCTCAAGGCCTCATCCAACCTGGCCTTGAACACCTCCAAGGAGGAAGCATCCACAGCCTCCTTGGGTGACCCATCTCCCTGAGGTGGAGACTCCACACAGCCCTAGGCAGCCTGTTCCAATACCTGGCCACTCTTTCAGTAAATAAATCTTTCATGACATCCTCTGAAGCAACGTGACTCCGTTTCTTCTTGCCCTATCACTTGTTACTTGGGAGAAGAGGCTGACCCCTGCCTTGCCCCAGCCTCCTTCCAAGGAGCTGTAGAGAGTGAGAAGGTCCCTTCATGTGGCCGTTTGAGTTAGATTTCTAGCTCAGATGTAAAAAAAAATGGGAACAGAGAAACTTAGAAGTGGAAACTCTGAGTGGAGAAGTGAACATTCCAGGGACAGGCCTTATAATAGCAACAACGGATAAGTTAGTATCATTTAATTGGAGAATCAAGAACTTTATGTCTGGAAGCACAGCTTGGACCTTCCCCTTGCTGCTTCTGTGTCTGCTGCTATCTTCCCCCACCGCTGTTTTTACTGCTGCTGCTTTGCTGTTTTGCTGCTGCTTGACCCCTTCCCCATCTTCCTTAGGGTTATTAAATTTCTGTAATGGTTTATTCTATTTATACTGTTATATGTAGTTCAAACTGTACAAAACTACACATTCATTTTTTTCTCAGACTTTCCAAAATTCTGAGCAGTGCTACAGGCTGGGGACAGAGTGGCTGGAGAGCAGCCAGGCAGAAAGGGACCAGACGGTGCTGGTAGATAGTAGCTGAAGATGAGCCAGCAGTGTGCCCAGGTGGCCAAGAGAGCCAATGGCATCCTGGCCTGGATCAGCAATAGTGTGGCCAGTAGGACAAGGGAGGTTACTCTGCCCCTGTACTCAACACTGGTCAGGCCACACCTTGAATACTGTGTCCAGTTCTGGTCCCATCAATTCAAGAGAGATACTGAGGTACTGGAATTTGTCCAGAGAAGGGCAGTGAAGCTGGTGAGGGGGCTGGAGCACAGCCCTGTGAGGAGAGGCTGAGGGAGCTGGAGGTGTGCAGCCTGAAAAAGAGGAGGCTCAGGGCAGACCTCATTGCTGTCTATGACTACCTGAAGGGAGGCTGTAGCCAGGTGGGGGTTGGTCTCTTCTGCCAGGCACCCAGCAACAGAACAAGGGGATGCAGTCTGAAGTTGTGCCAGGGGAGGTCTAGGCTGGGTGTTAGGAGGAAGTTGTTGCCAGAGAGAGTGATTGGCATTGGAATGGGCTGCCCAGGGAGGTGGTGGAGTCACCGTGCCTGGAGGTGTTCAAGAAAAGACTGGATGAGGCACTGAGTGCCATGGTTTAGTTGATTGGATAGGGCTGGGTTATAGATGGGACTGGATGATCTTGGGGGTCTCTTCCAACCTGGCTGATTCTATGGTTCTGTGACACTTTACTGGGGAAGGGACCCACTCTAACCCAGCACACCTCGGCCTCTTTTTGTCTAGGCTAAACAACCCCAGTTTCCTCAGCTGCTCCTCAGACTTGTGCTCTAGACCCTGCATCAGCTCTTCCTGGGACCCACTCCAGCACCTCAGATGGAACCCATTATTCCAGGTGTGGCTTCACCAGTGCTGAGTACAGGGGAACAATCATTCCCCTAGTCCTGCCGGCCATACTCTTTCTGATGCAGTGTTACTGCATGTTGCCCTCAGAAGCAAAGTCCATGATTACATACCCTGCACGTACACTACCAAAAACAGAGCCTGCCTGTCTTCAGGCACCACAGTGTGCAAATACTTTCAATTGTAAAGATCATCATGGTTACGAGATGTGTAATGCTTAAGGGGCTCACCAAGAGCAGAGACTATGGCTGAACAGGGCTGTCCATCTCATTCGGTTCTACATATACCATAGTGAGGTGTTCTAGAGCAAACATCCTCTAAGAGCACCATTATACAGGATCATTAAACCAACCTCTGTCATAGGCACAGAATAAAGCACCATTAATTAGCACTCAGAACTCCAAAGAGAGGGGGGTATCACAAAGCAGAACTCAGTGCCAGCAACTGGGACTCAGGGCAAATGACAATGGAGTGGTGGTGATGTCTCAGAGTAGTTTTGAAGGAAAAAGCCTTGTGCATTTGTCAGTGATTTCAGCAGAGGCATCAAGCAATAGTTTTTGGAAATTCTTATCCTGGAAGTGCTCTCTTTTTAACATCAAACTCCTTGCTAATATTTTGCTTTAAAAATAGTATAATCATAGAATCAACCAAGATGGAAGAGATCTCCAAGCTCATCCAGTCAAACCTAGCACCCAGCCTTATCCAGTCAACCAGACCATGGCACTAAGTGTCCCATCCAGTCTTTTCTTGAACACCTCCAGGCACGGTGACTCCACCACCTCCCTGGGCAGCCCATTCCAATGCAAATNCAACATCTCTCTTGAATTGAGTGGCCCAGAACTGGACACAGTACTCAAGGTGTGGCCTGACCAGTGCTGAGTACAGGGACAGAATAACCTCCCTCGTCTTGCTGGCCACACTTCTCCTGATCCAGGCCAGGATGCCATTGGCTCTCTTGGCCACCTGGGCACACTGCTGGCTCATCTTCAACTTACTATCCACCAGTACCCCCAGGTCCCTTTCTTCCTGGCTGCTGTCCATCCACTCTGTCCCCAGCCTGTATTGCTACTTGGGGTAGTTGTGGCCAAAGTGCAGAACCCTGCATTTGGCCCTGTTAAATCTCATCTCATTGGCTTCTGACCACCAATCCAGCCTGTCTAGGTCCCTCTGCAGGGCTCTCCTACCTTCCAACAGATCCACACCTGCTCCTAGCTTGTTGTCATCTGCAAACTTACTGATGCTGGACTCAATCCCCTCGTCCAGACCATCAATAATTAACAAGAAAGGTTTATCAGAGGATTTTTAATGGTAATTTTTCTGTAGCCAGTGAGAATCACAGAATCACAGAATGTTAGGGGTTGGAAGGGACCTCTAAAGAAGACCTTGAAAGGCACCTCATCTAGTCCACCCTCCCCCCCCTCTCCAGAGCTGGATCACCTATACCAGATAAAAGTTAAGTTAGGAATTGTCAGTGAGGGCACAGATCAGAATAGCTCTGCACATATCCTCACATGCAGTTACTGCAGAATAATCACAGCACTCTTACCCTGAAAGAAATTCCATTTGTGTGCACATTGAATGTTCAACTAATCTAAAATACTCTCCTTCTTCCAAAATAGTAACATCATGGAGCAAACTGCCTATATTCTTACCAAAACAGCTATTTTCATGCCTGCTGCTCACACAGTAATGTTTTCCTATCTTTAACTTCAACAGGCAAGACTGTTGCCAGGCATGTATTTCTGGAAGAAGCTATTTTAGCTGGTGGATGTGGATATAGGTGACTTAAGTTAACTTTTTTAAACGTGTTAAAATCACAGAAAGTCACCTTCATAACAACCAGAGAAGGTTGACTACCTAGAGAACTGCTGAAACTCTCTGGCCATGGGTTTTGAATTGCCAAAGATCTGCATGTAAAGACCTTACGTATCCAGGAGGGATCAAACTGATTTTTTTTGGTTTTTTGGTCAGATATTGCCACTGGGAACTTCAGTGGAAGGAGGCAGGAGCAACAGGGAGAGGGGTGATGGGTACTGGTGGTGTGGAGAACCAGCAGCAGTGTATCGCTTTCAGGTGGCCTGCGCTGTGCCCTCTAGAGACCCAAGTCTATGACCTGATATCAAACACATTCCTACAGTATAGGCAAGGTTGACTTCTAATGCAAACCATCCAAGTGTAAGGTTCTGCACCTGGGTCTGAGCTATCCTAAGCACAACTCCAGGCTGGGTGGTGAATGGCTGAGAGCAGTCCTGAGGAAAAGGACCTGAGAGTCTGGGGTGATGAAAAAAGCTCAACATGAGCCTGCAGTGTGAGTGCAGCCCAGACAGCAACCCTGTGCTGGGCTGCAGCAGGAGCAGTGTGGGCAGCAGGGTAAGGGAGGGGATTCTGCCCCTTGGCTCTGCTCTCCTCAGACCCGACCTGGAGTACTGTGTGCAGTTCTGGAGCTCTCAGCACAAGAAGGACATGGAATGGTTTGAGCCAGTCCAGAGGAGGCCACAAAGGTGCTCAGAGGGCTGCAGCAGCTCTGCTATAAGGACAGGCAGAGAGAGTTGCGGCTCTGCAGCCTGGAGAAGAGCAGGTTTGGAGAAGACCTTGGAGTGGCCTTCCAGTATCTGAAGGGGGCTCCAGAAGGGCTGGGGAAGGACTATTGACAAGGTCTTGTCATGACCTCAGGATGAGGAAGAATGGGTTTAAACTGGCAGAGGGGAGATTGAAACTAGATGTTAGGAAGAAGTTCTTTGCAGTGAGGGTTGTGAGACACTGGCACAAGTTGCCCAGGGAAGTTGTGGCTGCTCCCTCCCTGGAGGTCTTCAAGGCTAGGTTGGATGAGGCCTTGAGTGACCCATTCTAGTGAGAGGGGGTTTGGAACTGGCAGTTCAGGGTGTCACAGAAAGCTTTACCAAAGGGTGACCTCATTCATGTTCATAAATCTGTGAAGCGTGAGTGCCAAGAGGATGGGGACAGGCTTTGCTCACTAATGCCCAAGGACAAGGGCAATGGGTGGAAGCTGAGGCATAGGAAGCTCCTTGGAAACATAAGGATTTTTTTTTTCCCTGTGAGGGTGACAGAACACTGGAACAGTGTTCAGGCTGACTAATTTTAAGATGTTTCTTTCCTATCAATATCCTCCTTGTCCAAAAGATTGCAAATGCATTTGTCAGTTGATTGTAACTGGAGCTCTCAGTTGATTAAAGGATACTGTTTTAATTACAAACCAGTGTCAGAGGATCAACCACAGGGGCTAAATCACACTTGCCAGGGTTAAAGAATTATTTGACAGTCCATCAGCAATGTCAGCTAAATGACACCCTGTAGCTTTAGCACCCGAGAATTAGGTCAAACCAAGAGGATCTTGAAGGAAGAGATCCAGGAGGATGGAGTCAGTCTCTCATCGGTGATGCCCAGTGACAGGACAAGGGGCAATGGGTGGAAGTTGAGGCATAGGAGGTTCCATGTGAACATGAGGAAGATTTTTTTCCCTGTGAGGGTGTCAGAACACTGGAACAGGCTGCCCAGGGAGGTTGTGGATTCTCCCTCTCTGGAAATATTCAAGAACCATCTGGATGCATTCCAGTTTGATCTGCTCTAGGTGATCCTGCTCTGGCAGGGGGGCTGGGCAAGATGATCTTTTGAAGTCCCTTCCAGCCCTGACATTCTATGATTCCATGATTCTATGATCTGATTGTTGGACAAACACAACCAAGACAATGGACTGAGTGCTGTACTGCAAGGATCAGCTTTTCAGCTCTGCTGCTGATGCTTGACTGTGCAAGAGATTTTTTCCAAGAGCTCCATATGCCATTTAATGAGAGCTAACACCATCCACGTGGTGTTTTGCTGCTCTAAGGCACTGCTTTGCTGTCTTTTTTCAATGAATCATTTCTTACTAACAAGAACTTCCAGCAAACTTGTATTTAATTACATTTCTATTATAAATGGAAAGCAAAAACTTAATTCTGCAGATAAATTTATTGTCTCTCATCTCCTGCCAAACCAGTAATATTTTGAAGTAAGATGTGGCAATTCTCACCTGAAGCTGCCAGCAAACAAAGTCTCTCAGATGCTCCAAGTCCCACTGTTTCAGCAGCACACCTATCACTGACAAAGCAGGAAACATTAGGAAGCCAATGACAAAGATATCAAACGATAAAGGAATTAAATGAGAAATTAAGACAGCATTTGTGATCTGTGGGTACGAAGTTATCTTTGTTTTCCAGCACCACTCAGCTTATCCCCGTGGCCAGCTGATGGTACAACATTCCCTGCAAACAGTTTTCACTAACTATAGACTCCAGCGAGGGAATTGTTTTGGATCAGCCTCTTGATTTATCTCTTTGTTGGAGCAGCTTATCTAAAAGAACTTGTTAGCTTGCATACCTTATTCTTAATTACATGCAGCCAGGCTGGAAGCTGGGCTGTGGCAGGGAAGTTTTGCAGAGGTGGTTTGCCAGCTTGTCTTCACCTCAGCTCTCACATCAAATCAATTCACTTTTTACCTTTCAGTTTTTTACTCTTCAGAACCTGCATTTTACAGATTTGTGGAGGCAATCAAGATGCAACAAAGGTTCAAGGGTCTAATTACTACCTTAAGCCATTGGAGGTCTACTCAATTTAAGAAAGATGTTGAGGTGCTGGAACGTGTCCAGAGAAGGGCACCAAGGTTGGGGAGGGGGCTGGAGCACAGCCCTGTGAGGAGACACTGAGGGAGCTGGGGGTGTGCAGCCTGCAGAAGAGGAGGCTCAGGGCAGATCTCATTGCTCTTTACAACTACCTGAAGGGAGGTTGTAGCCAGGTGGGGTTGGTCTCTTGTGCCAGGCACCCAGGGACAGAACAAGAGGACACAGCCTCAAGCTGTGCCAGGGCAAGTTTAGGCCGAATGTTAGGAAGAAGTTCTTCCCAGCAAGAGTGATTGGCATTGGAATGGGGAGGTGGTGGAGTCCCCATTCCTGGAGGTGTTTAAGAGGAAGCTGGATGAGGCACTTAGTGCCTGTGTTTAATTTGAAAGGTTAGGTGAGACGTTCAATCTCTAAGGTCTTTTCCAACCTGGTTAATTCTGTGGTTCTGTGAAAGGTAGAGCAAGCTACCCTAGGAAGACAATGTGAAATTAGGACTAGGGACACCCTGGGAGACAGAAGCCAGTGAAGCCTCTGGCACAGCTGCTTTCCCAGAAACAAGAAGGAAGGTACCGGGCAGGGGGAGGGGAAATGTGTGGCACAGCACACTTCTGTGACTTCAGTTGCTGAGAGCATCTTTGAGAGGGGCTACTCTCAGCTAGCACAACCCAGTGCAGCTGGGACTGTGACATTGCTGAGAAGCAGGGGGAAGGAAACAAGACCTAAACAGAATCTTCTTGCTTTCCAGCACCCTCACTTCAGCAGCAAGACAGTGAGCCTTGACATGCAGTCTCCATTAAATCTAATTACTTTCATTTGTCTTCCTTAACTGATCGAATTATCCTTCCAAAGAAGAGCAGGTGCAGTGAGACTTCAGATAGGGAAGCTCTTGGGTGTGTAATACAAACACCTGGGGCAAAATTCAGAGGTCTCACCACTCTTAGCCAGAGTCTAGTTGATTGGATAGGGCTGGGTGCTAGGTTGGATTGGATGATCTTGGAGGTCTCTTCCAACCTGGTTGATTCTATGACTCCTCTCAGCAAACTAGGACTTAGCACAGAATTACGGTAAACACCCAGGAAGGGAGCCTGAACTTAAATCAAATCTCAAGAACATACTTCCCACTCCTGACCACAGGGGTTTGGTTTGGCTTTTTTGTTTTTATCTTACCCACCAGAAACCAACACCTAAATGAAATGTATTTGGGTTTTATCTGACACAGCTGAAAGGTTGACATTTATAAGGAGAGAGGGTTAATAGCTGAGCTATTTGAATTTTGCAACTGCTAAGCACACACACAGACAGACATACCCAAGCCTCTTTCCTCACAGCAGGCAGGGAGGAGACCAGAGCTAGGTCAAGATGGGAGCTGAGCAGTGTAAACTAATTAACAGCAATGCATAGGTGAATGGAAAAGGAACAGTCAAAAGATTAAAAGCTTTAAAAATGAGAAAACTCAATGAAGACTCAGTTTGCTGCATCAAAATGCTCATTTATTTTAGCAGCCCTGACATGTTCTCTTATTTTAACATCAGTTACTTCTTTCTAAGAGGAAGAAACCTTACCTACAGGTCAATACAAGAAGAGTCAAGTTGGTTTCTTTCATGTAGCTCACTGACCCCACCATTCTTCTAAGCCATCTGGTTGTAATCACAGAAAGCAGGAGGAACTGCAAGTAAGGAAAGAAGCAAATTACCTTTCAGCTTGATGTCCCAGGTAAACATTCCTCCCACCCTTTGTCTTACAGTTTGAGCAGGAGGCTGTGAGAATCCCAAAGACCTCTTCATTGACTGCTCCCACATAACTCCTCTGAGCTGCAAGTGTTTCTCACATGGAAGTATAACTTAATCAGGAAGCATCTAGGGCCTTCACACATCCAAAGGTCATCCCTCCAAAAATAAACATAAAGACACTGCCAGCTTAATGAAAGTTTACTTCAAATGCCATGCAGAATTTGTCATCTGCTTGTCAACTCTTCCTTTGCAGCCAGAAAACACACACACATACAGTAACATAAAGGAAGCCCTTCCATTGTGTCACACTGCTCCTATTTGATCATAATCTAAACCCAGAAAAAAATATTGGATGTGATCCCACAGGAGCAAAATGTGGTCTCACAAAATCACAGAGCTAAACACACAAATAAGTTGATGCAGATTTGCTTCCCCAAAGCTACCAAAAAGACACTTTGAAGGACTTGCTGGATGGAGAACTGCTGGATAAGGAACTGGCTGAAGGGTAGCACGCAGAGAATTGTGATCAACAGCACAATGTCCACCTGGAGACCAGTGCCAAGTGGCATCCCTCAGGGATCAGTGCTGGGACCAGTGCTGTTTAACATCTTTGTCAGCAACATGGATGGAGCCATCGAGTGCACCCTCAGCAAGTTTGCAGATGGCACCAAGCTGTGTGGCACAGTCGACTTGCTAGAGGACAGGGATCCATCCAGAGGGACTGAACAGACTGGAGAGGTATGGCCAGGCCAACCTCATGACACTCAACAAGGCCAAGTGTAAGGTCCTGCACTTAGGTCAGCACAGTCACAAACACGACCCCAGGCTGGGTGGCGAATGGCTGAGAGCAGCCCTAAGTGACTGGCAGGCAGGCAGGCAGCAGGACTACACAGAATCATAAAATAATAGAATCACGGAATCAACCAGGTTGGAAGAGACCTCCAAGCTCATCCAGTCCAACCTAGCACCCAGCCCTATCCAGTCATCTGGGCCATGGCACTAAGTGCCCCATCCAGGCTTTTCTTGAACACCTCCAGGGACGGTGACTCCACCACCTCCCTGGGCAGCCCATTCCAATGCCAATCACTCTCTCTGTGAAGAACTTCCTCCTAACATCCAGCCTATACTTCCCCCAGCACAACTTGAGACTGTGTCCCCTTGTTCTATTGTTGGTTGCCTGGCAGAAGAGACCAACCCCCACCTGGCTACAACCTCCCTTCAGGTAGTTGTAGACAGCAATGAGGTCCCCCCTGAGCCTCCTCTTCTCCAGGCTTAACAACCCCAGCTCCCTCAGCCTCTCCTCGTAGGGTTTGTGTTTGGTGGGGCCAGGTGAGAAAATGAAGCTATTCAAAAGGGTCTAAGGAATTAGAAGAACACAACCAACCAACTCTTTCATCAGAACCTCCTGACACCTTGAAGCCAAGCTTTTCTCAGGACTGTGATGGTAACATTTTCAGACAAGAGAAAAGACAGAGAAAGGACATGCAATGGTACAGAACTCAAACGGGCTGTGAGGAAGAAAGGTTGAAGTCTTTGATCTGGGTAAGAGTCAGAGGCTTGAACCACAGTGGCTGCCCTAAGCATTGAGCCACAGAATTGTCTGCATTGGAGGAGACTGGGGATCATATTCTCCTTTTATCTCCACAAGGACCAAAAAAGAGTAAACATTTCCTACTCAATGGAGGTGACCAACAGTTAAGAAATCTGAAAAGATTTTGTGGGATGGAAGGAACAACCTGGGCAGCAGACTTGTCCTCTGGCTTGCCCCCCCTTGCCAAGACAGCCTATTCTGGCAGCTTAGGATTTGTGGGTAGCTGGAAGTGATCTACTCCAGCTAACTGTGAGGCCACACTCCCAGCACCAGGGAACAAAAGAAGGCCCTAAAGCTTAGCAAGAATCTTTCCAGGCCAACATAACTCTCTGGAAATCAGATCCAAGTGGTTTTGTGTTTTGCACTGTCTGTATTTTATTTTTTAAAGTAGAACTGATATTTAAACCCTAGAAGAATACAAAATAGATGATGCTCAGCCAAAAAAATAAAACAAAATAAAATATAAGAACCCCTTAGAAAGAAAAATCTGGTTTTCCACTGCCTTGGGCTATTCAGACATCTAAACACTGGGAAAAGAAAATAGCTTTGTTCTGGGTAAAGTGAGCTAGACTGGAAACAATCTTCATAGGTACTACAGACAGATAGAGAATCATAGAATGGTTTGGGTTGAAAAGGGACCTTAAAGATCACCTAGTGCCAACCTTTCCTGACCATGGCCAGAGACATCTCCCACTAGAGCAGGCTGCTAAAGGCCTTGAATACCTCCAGGGAGAGGGCATCCACAACCTTCCTGGGCAATCTGTTCCATTGCCTTACCACCCTCACTGTAAAGAATCACAGAATGGTCTGGGTTGGAAGAGAGCTTGTAATGACATGGGGGAAAGTTGTTATCACCAGTTACAGTAACAGCACTTCTGCAAGCTAAGATAAGCATCACCTAATCTTCTGATTGAGTTTGGAAAGTGTTCTGCTGCTGCTGCAATGAGCTACAGGTTGCATGCATTATCCAGGTTGCAGTCTTCCTCTGGGCCTCTGGAGATGTAATTCTGACAGACAGAAGTGGAGTCCTACCTCTCTGCCCTGCCAGGCACTACTGAACCTTGAGCAGGGACAGCAGAAGGTCTTATAAGGACAGGCTGAGGGGTAATGGGTTTAAACTGAAAGAGGAAAGATTCAAACTAGATGTTAGGAAAGGGTTATTTTCCAGTGAGGATGGTGAGAGATTGGCACAGGTTGCCCAGGGAAGCTGTGGATGCTTCCTCCTTGGAGGTGTTCAAGGCCAGGTTGGATGAGGCTTTGAGTGACCTGTTCTAGTGGGAGGTGTCCCTGCTTATGGTGGGGGGGATGGAACTGGATGAGCTTTGAAGTCCTTTCCAACCTAAGCCATTCTATGATTCTTTGATAATTACTGAGCCATCCTATCCACATTCACATGTGAACATGACTCAGAGCCACTGCTGGAGATGGGATGTTTACTCAACTCCATTAGTGAGGAAATTAGAGGAGAATGATTATGAGTAGGATTCACTGCTCTGATCAGGAGAGTTTTATAAATGCCTCCTCTGATTTTTTTTCCCCAGGAGTAGGCAGACTAAGATTTTCTGCTCGGATTTCCTTACTGTTAAAGACTCTATTAAAATCCATCGTTGCAAAACTCACTTTTTTCATCAGTATACCTAGAAGTATGACTTTGTGTATATTCATTTTATGGAGGGTATTATGCAAGTGGAGATTTGTCCTGATTTCTTGGCCTGTTCAAAGCTCAGCACTGACAAGATAATGTTCTCCAGTACAGAATGGCAGGTGTTGGATCTCTGGAGATCATCTAGTCCAACCCCTCTGCTAAAGCAGGGTCACTCAGAGAGGTCACAGAAACATGCAGGTTGGCAAAGCCCCTCAGCATCACCAAATCCAACCTAGAACACTAGTCTGAAGATTCACCTTAAACCATAGCCCCAAGCACCACATCCAAACCACCCTTAAACACATCCAGGGTGGGTGACTCCACCACCTCCCTGGGCAGCTCATTCCAGTCCCTGACCACTTCATAAGGCTGTGGATTTTAGGGATGCTTTTAGGCTGTGTCCTGGTAGTGTAGAAATACTTTAAAAGTAAGGCACATGTCACAGAAACATGCAGGTTGGCAGAGCCTCTCAGCATCACCAAGTCCAACCTAGAACCCCACTCTACAAGTTTCACCTTAAACCATATCCCTAAGCACCACATCCAAACCACCCTTAAACACATCCAGGGTGGGTGACTCCACCACCTCCCTGGGCAGCTCATTCCAGGCCCTGAACACTCTCTCCATTAAAAACTTTTTTTCCTAATGTCCAATCTAAACCTCCCCAGCCTCAGTATGAGGCCATTCCCCCTTGTTCTCTCTCCAGTTACCTGTGAGAAGAGCCCAGCAGCAGCCTCTCCACAGTGCCCCTTCAGGTAGCTGTAGACAGCAATGAGGTCTCCCCTCAGCTTCCTCTTCCTCACACTGACCATCCCCAGCTCCCTCAGTCTCTCCTCATCAGATTTATTCTCCAGGCCCTTTCCCAGCTTTTTGTCCTCCTCTGGACCTGCTCCAGCACCTCCACATCTCTCCTGTATTGTGGTGTGCAAAACTGAACACAACACTTGAGGTGTGGCCTCACCAGAGCAGAGTCCAAGGGGACAATCACCTCCCTGCTCCTGCTGGACACAGCATTTTTAATCCAAGCCAGGATGCCATTGGCCTTCCTGGCCATCTGGGCACACTGCTGGCTCACATTCAGCTGCCTGGGCACATTTCTGGCTCCTATCTATTACAACCCCCAGGTCCCTTTCTGCCAGCAGCTCTCCAGCCACACTGCCCCAAGCCTGTAGTGTTGCTTGGGGTTGTTATAACCCAAGTGCAGGACCTGGCATTTGGCCTTGTTGAAACTCATCCCATTGGATCTAAGCCTATCCAAGTCTCTCTGAACAGCCTCATTCAAATCAACACTGCCACCTAATTTGGTGTCACCTGCAAACTTACTGCTGGCACTCTATGCTTGAATCAATGTCGTCATTAAAGGTGTTAAAAAGAAGTGGTCTCAACACAGATTCCTGAGGAACACCACTAGTGACCAGCCTCTCAGATAGTCCTTGTAAGAGAGAGTCCTCTCAGCATCTTGACCAGTTAAATATGTGTATATTCTGTGCCACCCTGGGGTGTCACCTCCTCACTTGTTGCAGCATTGATCAGATACATAAATGTCTGTGTTGATACAACTGGGAATGCTGTCCAGAGACTCTCCACCTCTCAGCTGTCCATCCTGCAGATACTGTCAAATCCCCAAATGATGGACTTCCTTCACAGGTCAGTAGTGATAACGGTAGTGCAGCCTAGGTGCAGCTCCCATGGACAAGGAGGGGAGGCACTGCTGCTTTTTCCAACTCCTCTCAACTACTTTTATCAGTGAGCCAGCCCTGAGCAGCCAGCCATGCTCCTACAAGTGGAGGGATTGCATGCCTGTCATGGACCCAAAGAGCTCTTCACATGGCCAGGAAATGCTTCTCCCCAGGAAGATGCTGCTCTAAGAAAGAGAGACAGGAGAAGAGAGAATAAAGGACATGCATTTGTTTCTTTCCTTCTTGTATGCCTCCTTTGTGAGTCAAGCATGCCAGTGAAAGAGAGAGAGAACTCTCAGCTCTGCATCTGCTTCTTCAATACAAGGCATAGGAAGTTCCATGTAAATGTGAGGAGTATTTTCTTCACTCTGAGGGTGGCAGAGCACTGGAACAGGCTGCCCAGGAGGGTTGTGGAGTCTCCCTTTCTGGAGATATTCAACACGCGCCTGGATGTGTTCCTGTGTGATCTGCTCTAGGTGATCCTGCTGTGGCAGGGAGGTTAGACTGGATGAGCTTGGGAGGTCCCTTCCAACCCCTGACATTCCGTGATTCTGGAATAAAACCACTTCGACTGAATGGTTAGAGACAGAGGACTGGCATCATGAAATCAGTTGCAGTACCCACAGAAACTGGAGAAACAGCTCTGCCTCCACATGTGCCATATTCTGCTGCTGCCTACAAAAGGATCAATTTGCCCATGAAAGAGAGGATTCGAGTTCCCTTTTTGGTTGTTTTCCCCAGTCTCTCTACCGTGCCTGCTCCTGGCCACATTCAGCTCTGGAAATGGTTAATTTTGGACTTTTCTTTATAAGAAAAGTTCCTTTGGGTGAGGGCAGCCTCGAGTCGAGTGCAGTTTATCCACTAGGTGGAGGCCTGGAAATACTAATGGAAGCTGGCCCCTGAGCAAGCTGCTGAGATTGACTCCAGTGCACTCCTTCTCCTCATCTCTAACCTATTAAAGCAAGGTTATTCTGCTCCTTGAGCCACTCCTCACCCCCAAAAACTGTCTCCTTAAGCTTCCATATGACTGTTCCAGGGAGAACAGGGAATGGTCAGCCAACAATGCCTATTTGGTGAATATTAACTTAACTTACAGATGCCATCCAGGGCACATTAGGAAAATGAGGAGCTCTGCAAATTTAAGTTCTCTTCTGCTGCCTGTGTTCTGGATTGAATTTTGCTTTCTCTGCATGCAGATCACAGAAATTAAAGCTAGTTTAGCTGTGTTCACAGACAGATTTGCCCCCTGATCTGAGGCAGGTTGCATTCCAGGTGGAAATAAAAAAGTCAAAGAAAAGAAATTTTGTTTGGTTGTCTCTGGTTGCTTTTTCTGCTTACTTATATTTTGTTTTGTTTGGGGAGCTTGTTGTCATTTTTTGTTTTGGGGTTGTGGGTTTGGTTGGTTGGGTTGGTTTGTTGTACTGGAATTAGCTTCTAGAGACTTTTTCAGGTTCAGAAAAAAACCCACAGTTTGAAATCTGAGTATGTGGATCAGGAAGGCACAGATTTAGTGTAGTCCTTTCAGATGGTACACTTAACACTCTCTCATGCAGCCCAACCAGAGCCTGGGCTGCAGCAAGAGAAATGTGGACAGCAGGGCAAGGGAAAGGATCCTCCCTCTCTACTCCACACTGGTGAGTACTACCTGGAGTACTGCATACAGTTCTGGAGCCCCTGGGACAAGAGGGATATGGATGTGCTGGAAGGTGTCCAGAGAAGGGCCACGAGGATGATCAAAGGGCTGGAGCACCTCTGCTATGAGGAGAGACTGAGGGAGTTGGGGCTGTTCAGTCTGGAGAGGAGAAGGCTCCCAGGTGACCTTATTGTGGCCTTTCAGTATCTTAAGGGGGCTACAAGAAAGCTGAGGAGGGACTTTTTAGGCTGTCAGGTAGTGATAGGACCGAGGGAAATGGAACAAAGCCAGAAATGGGTAGATTCAGACTGGATGATAGGAAGGAGTTCTTCAGCATGAGGGTGATGAGAGCCCAGAATGGGTTGCTCAGGGAGGTGGTGGAAGCCTTATCCCTGGGGGTGTTTAAGGCCAGGGTGGATAAGGCTCTGGATAGCCTGACGTAGTGTGAGGTGTCCCTGCCCATGGCAGGGGGATTTGTATCCTTGTGGTCCCTTCCAACCCTGACTGATTCTATGATTCTATGATGAATGTCTTGCATCTCCTGTTAATGCTCACAGGCACTAGATTATCAAATAATTGGTACCTTATTAATGTAACTCAAATCAGCAGATGACATGGTGGAGCTATACAATCCATGTGACGTCTGCACTAGCACAGCAGTCACTGTGAGGTCAGACCATTTGTGGGTGGCACCGAGTCATGCACCAAACAGACACTGGAAATCAAGTCAAGAGTGGTTTACAGCCTAAGTGGCAGATTAGTAGAAGATTATCAGTCACTTTGCATCTTTAGTTCTCTGAACTATGGGGTTCAGTTGTATCAGTGGCTCTTCCTTTGTCCTGTTGAGAGAAGCAAAGCCACAGTTCTGCACAAATCACCAAGCCAAACTTCCGCAGTTGTCTGGTTACAATTAGCAGAGAATTTGTAGCTCAGACCTTTTCTCTCAAGTGGTTCATAACCCTAATACAATAAGCCCCCAATACAAGAAGGACATGGAACTGCTGGAGCGGGTCCAAAGGAGAGCCACGAAGATGATCAGAGGGCTGGAGCACCTCTGCTATGAGGACAGGCTGAGAGAGTTGGGGCTCTTCAGCCTGGAGAGGAGAAGGCTTCGAGGAGACCTTATAGTGGCCTTCCAGTATTTGAAGGGAGCCTACAGGAAAGCTGGGGAGGGACTATTTACACGGTCTAGTAATGTTAGGACGAGGGGGAATGGGTTTAAGCTGGAAGAGGGGAAATTTAGACTGGATGTTAGGAGGAAGTTCTTTACAGTGAGGGTGGTAAGGCACTGGAATGGGTTGCCCAGGGAGGTTGTGGATGCTTCCTCCCTGGAGGTGTTTAAGGTCAGGCTGGATGAGGCCTGGGCGAGCTGCTCTAGTGGGAGGTGTCCCTGCCTGTGGCAGGGGGTTGGAGCTGGATGATCCTTGAGGTCCCTTCCAACCTAAACCATTCTATGATTCTATGATTCTATGATTCTAAAGCAAAGCCAGAGAAGTTCTGGGCTGTTCAGTACTGATACTTTGGCAACGGTGGAATTCACACTGGTCAAATTAGTCATGTCTCTTGAATCTGCAGATTGAGAAACTTGGTGTGCTTGCTGCATTTATTAACAGAGCTTTCATATGACTCAATCTGAAATGCATCCAGCAGAGGACTTGGCCTGGTGCCTGCTTAGAAAAATACAGCACTAGACACATGCCATGCATCCCTTACCCACAGGTCCATCAACAGCAGCTTTATGTGCAATACCTGATCCAGAACAACCATTTCAACTCACAGCCCCAACTAACAGTGCCCTTTTCCATCCAGGTGATCTGCTAAACTGCCACGGGCACTCAAGAGGTGGAAAGCCAAAGTAGAGCTTACCCCAAGACATGCTGTTTCCTGATGCACCAGAGATATCTGCTTATTTATACAACAAATAGCATTTGCAACGGTGCTGATTTGTACAGCCAGAGTCAGAGCTGGAGGGCACCTGGGAGGGAGCTTTCTGCAGCAGGCCAGTCCACTCAGGCATGCCCAAGCATCTCAGGAGCTCTGTAACCACAGACTTCGTGTGAACTGTAGCTGAAGCAGATCAGCTCTGCAGACACGTCCTGATCCAAAGAAGATGTGGCAGCATGCAGTGACTTCCCAGGGTGGTCCATACTCTCCTATTAGCATATTAGCGCTGCCCTGAGGTTTCTGGAAAGTACAGGCTCAGGTAACCACAGACCAGCACACAACTCAGAAGTGGAGACCAATTTTCTCTGCAGTTTTAAGGTCAGAATTGAGGAATTATGCAGCTGAAGGCATGAGGAAGAAATGGCTTGGCTTGGCTTTGGGGTCCTGGGTTGTTTCTTGGAAATCTAGCTGTGCACACAAGCCTAATTTTCTAGCTGGTTGACTTTTCCTCTTCTCCCCATGCCTGGAGGGGCTTGTTTAGCAGTCTGTGCTTAAGGACTGCCTTCCCATGCATACACTTGGCCCAGTATGATTTTGTGTAATTTACATTGGCATTGGTTTGGCATTGGCATTAGTTTGTTGCACTAAATCCATTTCAATTCCAACCTGCAGGTCTCCTCTCTTTTCCTGATTCCCCTTCTCTCCTGGTGAGGGGGTCATCAAGTGACAGAGCAGACAGATACAGGCTAAACATCATAGAATCACAGAATGGTTTAGGTTGGAAGGGACCTCAAGGATCATCCAGCTCCAACCCCCTGCCATAGGCAGGGACACCTCCCACTAGAGCAGGTTGCTCAAGGCCAACATCGACAACACAGAATCATTTTCAGGACAATGTAACATGTGAAGACACTGCAGAGCATATTAAGTCTTGGTAACTACAATGACACAGTTTCTAGCTGCACTGAAACAACCTGGGGCAAATGCTTACACTGATATGTCTGGGTGTGCACAGCACTGCCTGAAGAGGCACCTGGAGAAGTCCCAAGTGCTGTGCCTGCACCTATATGAGGAAGACAAAAACCAGCAAATGCTTCTTGATTATTTTCCCTTCTGAAATGGGATATATTGACCTCGAGCCTGGACTCTCATTTGAGAATAGCCAAACACTACAGAGACTTACTTATCTTAATAACATTTCTCTGAACCCAAGAGTTTCACCATTCCTTCCATGAGCATTTCCATAAATCCCTCTGATCTGAAACATGGTTAACAACATAATCTAGAAGTCATATTGCCTCAGGGTTGCAGTTGTGGCCCAGTGATGACACGGTATAAGGGAAGAAGAAGTGAATCCCTGTGCTGCTACCCCATATAACCTGCATCACTGAGAGTCCTTTCACCTTCACAAGGAACCAGGCTAAAGCCTACGTGTCAAGGAAGACAATTTAATTACAGTAAAAGCATGAGGTCTGGCCAGCTAAATTCAATCACTAAAATGCTTTTCCTTCTCAGCCCAGACTTCTCTCTCTCTCTCTTCAGCTGGATGCTTGTCCACTCATGGGTTTCTTTCCTGCAGCAGCTCAAGTGAATCCTGAGCTATGAGCCCATGCTAATTCCTGTGAAATATAATCCCCTCCCTTTCTCAGCAGGACATGCCCTCACAAAAAAATGTCATTTAAGCCTGTTAGATACCCTGATGAATTTTCCTTTTATTATTTTTTCACCTACTTGCTGACCTTACTCATTACCTCCGCTGAGTACACGATTAGCTGCCAGCTGCCGCAATATCAAGAAGTCCCTTTCTTCATGGCCCTGTTTACACTGCACCAGCTACAGACCCCATCTGTATCACTTCTTCAACTTACAGGAGCAATTTTCCTGCGAGGCCTTTTAACATCTGCACCCCCTGTGCCTGAATCAGCTGCTTTTGTTGTTCTGGTAAAGACTCTGGCATATGCTACAGAGAACATATGGTCTGAGCATGCCTTTCTGTTAGGAGACAGAGAGTGAAATTCCTCTGCAGATCACTACAGATTTGAAGCAGAATAAACCTCTGGTGTTACATCTTCTGAGGAAGCTGTTGACACTAGTGAGGCTGAACAGAGGTCTTAGGCTGCTGAGAGAACATGAGAGGTACCAGGAGTTGGAGATATGTCTGGGGACAGGCACCATAACCGGTTCAGGACTGTCAGCTGTAAAAGGTATGTGACTTGTTGCTGTAGGAAATAGGTTAAGGTGGTAATTGTGATGGTAGTGGAGACATCTGAAGGTAAACGCCTTAGGGAAAATACAATACTTCTGAGTCAAAAGCACACAACAACGAGGGCAGCAACCCAGGTGTGCGACGGACCACAGTGTGGTTCTGAAGCTGAGAGATTTGCAGGAACGGTGCAGCAAGTTTCGAGCCATGTTTAGGTTCGTCAGCGTGTTAAGGACAGCCCACTCTGTCACAAGATGAACGACTATCTGTGTCCAGCAGCACTGAGAGATCATCGATCCTGCCCCAAGCAGGAGATTCTGACTGCCCCGGCGCTGGGAACAGCCAGGTTTTTCTGAAGTAAGAGTTACCTTGGTAATGAGCATCTCTGTGCGAGGAACGCATACCTTGAATTCGTGAAGCAAACAGCTTTGCAGCAGGTCCCGTCCGCTCTTTAGAGGCACCACACCGTGCGGTCACTCTTCTACTTAAAGCAACTCTCAACAGGCATCTGTGGCTCTCGGTGTGACTGTCAGATGACACAAGTAGTATAATGGCAAAGCACAGTTACCTCAAACTAAAAACGCTGACTGCGCGGCACGCTGATACAGCACCCGTGGAGAAAGAGATGACTTTGAAGCTCAGACACATTCTTTGCCTTCAGGTGTATCTCTAAGCGAAACAGAGGACTGAGCCTTTTGCAAAGAGCTGAGAGAGTTTCAGACGAGTTCAATGTGATAATCGATGCCTGCCCACACCCTTACTTGGGAACAAAAATTGGTTTTGTTATCTGTTCATTATAATCTCCAATTATCAGTCGCTGGCAAGAAGCTTTCTGGGGAGGAGCGCTGGGTTTTGGGCAGTGGGACAGGCAGTCGCGCTCTCGTCAAAGGACGCGAGTGTGCCTGGAGGGCTGGAGGCTCTTCCGCGGCGGTGGACGCCGCTTGCCCACCAAGCAGGCTGTGAGGCACCAGACCTAAAGCCGTAGCAGGGACCGGCCAAAGCAATCATAGTAGCTCCGTGCTGTGCATTTCCCTATGCGTGTGCCCGAGCCCTGCACCGAGCGCTGCCTCGGGGAGCGGCCCTACAGAACGAGCGTGCAAAGCGAACCGCGGGCACCCGCCCGTGTCTGGTGCCGCCGGTCCGGGACTGGGGTTGGGCTGCAGCCCTCCAGGCGGCACCACCAACCGCTGGGGAAACGTGTCCGGTAACCCCCAGATCTGTCGAGCCGTGCTGGAGACAACCAGAAGTTTCCACCCTGCCAACGTCCTCCCTGTCCCTCCTCCTCCGCTTCCCTCCTCCCCCCGGCCCTCGTCCCTCCTCCGCCACCGCCCCCCGCACCCCGCGTAGCCGCCGTTTCCAGACACTTCCAGCCCAGCGCCTCCGCCCCCCCCGCCCCGCGGCGGATAAATCCGCCGGTCCGGCGCCCCCGCTCGGCACTGGACAACCGGCACTGTACGGCCCCAATACTGGCCCGCCATGAGCGCCGCCGCGCACTCCCCACCGCCACCACCGCAGATGGAGGGCAGCGCCGAGCCGCTGCCCCCCGGCTGGGAAATCAAGATCGACCCGCAGACGGGTTGGCCCTTCTTCGTGGATCACAACAGCCGCACCACCACCTGGAGCGACCCGCGTCTGCGGGCGGCGGCGGGGCAGGTACGGCGGCCGGCACCGCGCCCGGCTGCGGGTGTCCCGTACTGGAGGGGGCTGCCCGCAGTGGGGTGGAGTGGGAATGGGGGGACAGGGAGGGGGACCGGGCGCTTGCCCCCAGCACTGCATGGCGATGCAGTGAGGGCAGGAGCTGCCTTTTGTCTCTGACGCAGTGCAGGCCCTTTTTTGTGCATTAAATCATTTGATACCTCGGCCCTGTAATGTTTATTTAAAGTTGGGTAAGTCCGCCCGGCCTGCCGGGAGACGCGGACCTCCGTCTCTTCCAGCTGTGAACAGCCAGATAAAAGATACACCTAGCCCAGACTTCTGCTTGTCAAGTTTCAAGTTTTGCTTTCCTTCTTTTTTTTTTCTTTTTTTTTTTTTTTTCTTTTAAATTTGTTTTTCTTTTCTTTCGTGTTATGATTTTTCTTTGCTTGTCGCAAACCCTCTCGGTTGCTGTCTGGTTTTGTTCTTAAGCATGCTTAGAGAAAAGCCGTATCTCGGTCCAAATATGTCCATGGAAGGAAAGCCGCGGAGGGGAGAGCAGCTGTGCTTTTTTGTCGGGGCTCTCAGACCGACCCTTTCGGGTCAAATTCTCTGGGTTTTGGGGAGTTCAGCCCCCTCGGGGAATACAGCTCCTTGGCCCGCGCTGGTATTTTCGCAGTGCAGTGGCTGTGAGCAGAAAGTGCTGGAAACTTGAGCCGAAGTAGAAGTTGCCTGGTGGGAACGCGATTTCCCCCGGGGCTTACGTGCGCTTGCCGACGAGCAGCATCGCGGCACGCCGGGATGGCCTGTCCCGTCCGCAGCCCGGCAGAACGGCAGGGCTGGGGTCCGGCTGCCCGGGTTGCCCTCTGGCAGGGGGCTCCGCCACGTCCCCGAAGCCTTGCGGCTGGCCGGGAGCCCGCGGCCGGCTGCCGCCGGGGAGGAGCCCAGCCCCGCCGGAGCGGCCGGGCCTGGGGATCCAGCGGCTGCAGCTCGGCCTGCTTGGAGCGGGACCCACCTCACCGCGCCGGGCGGAGCCGAGCGGCTGGAGATAAAGTGCTGCTGGGTGCTGCATTGAGCAGGAGCCTCCGAACTGTACTTCAGTAGGTGTTTAAACATACGGAAAAGTCGAGCGGCGAGGAGATAGCTGCTCTCTTTGAAACGCGCCTTCAGCGTTCGTGTTGCAGCTTGTTCTCCTGAAGCCGTACATGAAACGTGAGGGCCAAAGCACTCGACAGTGTTAGTGTTTTAAGGACTTAATGTTTCTTAAAATAGTAATTGCCCAGTTCGTGAGCACAGACCACGACAGAATGCTTGGTGTGAGAGCAGCTTGGTGTTGCACAGAAGTGGAAGGGGTGGACTCTTCTACCGCACTTTAAACCCTCTTTTCAGCTTTTTTTTTAAGGGGGGGGCTGATTTAATCTATAAATAAACCACACAGTTCTGGTAGTAACACGGACGCCTTGGAAAATGTAGTTTGGTAATAGGAATATTGAGAGTGGAGTAGGAAAAAGTGCTTTAAGTCCTTTTTGGAGGCACTGTCTTCCTGCTGTACTGAGGCACCTGGTAACACTGGTTGTTGTGGCAATAAAGGTAATAAATAGTATGTTGGGGTATGTTTTATAACCATGAAACATACTTGAGAAGAAGAGGGCTCTGTTTACTCAAAGGCTTTTGTAATGGAAATACCTCTTGAGACAAGCCTATTTAACAGGAAAGTCACTGCTTTTGATAACTGTGTGATAACAGAGTTTGAGGTAGGCTGAGGGATCTGTGCTGTGCGGGTGTCTGAGACAAAACAAATGTTGACCCCTCTCTGATGCTGGACCTCTGTGGTAATGAAAGGTGCCTCTTCTGCCGGCTTGCCGAGGTGATCACAGATAGGGTTTTCAGCAGCTTTTGTGGGGTACACTTCTTTCCAAACAGAAAAATCTGTTTCTGCACATTACACACAGGAGTGTGTGTGTGCTTTGGGATTGTTCATTGCCATGGGGAAAGGCTTCCAGGGGTGCACGTGGAAAACTGTTGGTTTTTGGAGAGCTCCTGTCTCTCGTTCAAAGAAAAACCCTCCAGCTTACAGTGATGGAAGTTGTGTGTAACTGATCTCACAAGAGCCATTTGCCGTAGCCTGAGTTAAGAATATCTGCTGGAATTGGTTGGAGAGCTTCTGAAATCATCAGAGTACCAGTGTATTTCGGAAGGACAGGTACTACATAAGCTAAAGAATCCCAGACTCGGGCCCAAAGGAAGTATTTCTCTTCCTCAGTAGTAATTCCTTGGACAATGCCGAAGGAGACAGATCACCCACTGCCACTGAATTTCAAATCCAGTAGGGATTCCTGACAGCATTAGACTTTCCTTTAAACGGGTTGGAAGGGCAAAATCACAAATGCGGGCAGAAAGAAGAGTAGATAGGGGGCAGCTTTCTGACTGCCCTCAAGCTTGGCCTAGCTCAAATGAGACAAGTTGGTGATTTTAAAAGTGATCTGAGAGTTGCAGAAGCTGACTGCACCTGTCGGACTTCCATTAAGATCAAACTCATACTGGCTTTATCGGTGCTTTACTTTCTTTGAAATCAACCAGTGGAACTAGGAATTTTATCACCTTTGCGATGGTCTTTAAGCATTATTACTCTGTATCCATCACGTTCGTTCTGTTTCTGAAGAGACCTAGGCGAAGAAATGATGTATCAGAGACCTAGGCAACAAACGGAGGTATCACACCGTAGGTGGGCAGCGACCAGGGTACAGGTCTGCAGCTACCTCAGTTTTTCTGGCTAAATAATACCGCTGAGATGGTATTGATAATGAAGCCTTTTTCCTAAGTGGTTATCTTAGTCTTCTGACTTACTCTAGCCTTGCCATTGGTGTAACTATGCAGACTGCAAGGGAGAAATGGCTCTTAACGTTGCAACCCGTGACAGAGCCTTTTAGAATCAAAGATTTCGATCTCGCATTTAACTCTGCATTTTAGATGTGTTCATCACTTCAGATGGATCTCTCTTATTTTCCCATTCACTCTGGCCTTTTATT
Organism: Tricholaema leucomelas; assembly: GCA_013400475.1. Lineage (NCBI taxonomy): Eukaryota > Metazoa > Chordata > Aves > Piciformes > Lybiidae > Tricholaema lacrymosa > Tricholaema leucomelas. Next base: position 267,025 of record WAAF01020667.1, read on the forward strand.
TTTTTACATACATGAAGGATGAGTAGAATAGAATCAGAATAGAAATAGAATCAATCAGGTTGGAAGAGACCTCTAAGATCATCCAGTCCAACCTATCATCCAGCCCTATCCAGTCAACTAGACCATGGCACTAAGTGCCTCATCCAGTCTTTTCCTGAACACCCCCAGGGACGGTGACTCCACCACCTCCCTGGGCAGCAGAGTGTCGTTCCTTTGCATATTTAGCTCTACTTGTTTGAAACCCTTCCACTATGAGGCTGGACTAGAGAGACCATGCTGAGAAAGAACAGGAAATCTCTTGCCTTACTCCAGTGAGAATCAAGCAATGACTTTGCAAATGACTGAAAAACCAAACATTGTAACAAGCCTCTTCGGTAGCCTAATGATTTTCTTCTGAGTGTCTAATTAGTTAGTGGTGAGACATTCAAAGAATAAAGTACAGTCAATACAGTGAGGCATGTCTGTGCATGCTTTTACTGAAAATAATGTTTGAGGAGTGTTGCACTCTTCCTATCTTTTCTTTTGGCAGAGTTGCTGATTTCCTGTGCTTATCTGTTGCTGGCATTTTCTGCCTTAACTTAGGCCAGCGCAGCTCACCCTGTTCTCTATAAGATTGTTTCAGTGATGTTACAATTGTCTGCTTGGTGTTGCCTAAATGTTGATAACAATAGAAGAAAAGAAAAAACAAGGCTTGTGTAAGTATTTATCGATGCCCCTTCCCTATGTTGTTGCCACATGCAGTGCAACTAAAAATAGACCAAAGGAATTGACCGTGCAGGGCTGCACTGAACTAATATTACAGTGATCAATAGCTCACTAATGCCTTAGGTTTGAGATAAAAGCTGCAGCAGCTAGCCACAAAGTCTGGGAGCAGTCATAAAAATGATATATTTTATTGCTTGTGACTGTGACTGCAGAGGCTTAGACAAAGGAAGAAGCTACCTTCTTACCCTCTTGCTGATGGCTTTGTTGGTATGTGGGGAGCAAGTAACTACATCTAAGTTTCCATCCTTATGCTTCATCACTGTTGCATCTCTTTCCTCTTTGCTTCCCCACGTAAGTCTTCAGTCACTCCTTAGCAGTGAGCTTATTTTTGAGCACTGACTGATTTCTCATGTTAGAGTTGACTGAAAAAGTCTTGTTGGAGTTGACAGAAAATTACACATTGAAGGTTCAGTAGAGCCTCCCTGAAATGCTACATCTTCAGCAGTGGTTCACATCAGTGGAAGGGGATGTAAGGCTAGGTAACAACTTCAGTCTCACTTCCAGTGTTTTTTACACTACTTATCCTGCTATGCATTCTCTCACAGGGTAATCAGTGAGTTACTGCCTTTAAAAGTACTGTACAGAAAAGGCATAATATGTAGGAGTGCTGAAATTATCACCACTGTGAGACAGCTTTATCCAGGTTCTTGGAAGCTGGTTTGTGTAGCTCTCCAAAGCTCCCCCTTGATAGAACATGGTAAGCAAGGAGTTTATCTGTGGAGATACCAATAAAATCTGAAAGCCATGGGTGGATCAAATTTGAAATAAGAGAAAGGAATGTGAAGAAATGACACCAGAAATAACACATCAGCCTCTGAGCAATTGGGCAAAAGGAAAAGTAAGGAAGGTCTTGCATGGTCTGTGTAGCTCCTGACACAGTCTACTTCTTACCTAAGGGAGAAAGGAAAAAAGTCTTGTGCCAGGTGGCAGCATTCTTACCTAGGAATTGTATTTTTTAGCACTTAAAACCTACAGCCAGGACTTTTCCATACCTACATTGCAAAAACTGAATTGTTCTCACTTGATCCGTGATAAAGCAGGTAACAATCCAATATGCTTTGGAGTATGTAGACGGTATCACTTTCTAGGTGAGCTCTGTCTATGGCAGCTAATGTCCTCTCTTTGTGCCAAGTTAACTCTAAATATAAAATAGAAGCAATGGCTCATTCACACAAGGTACATTAATTGTAGATGGAAAATGCTGTGTCTTCAAATATGCTGCAGAAGCTGTTGGTTTGAGTCTTGCTTTCCTTTTTTCTTCCTTCTTTCTTGCCTTTACAGACAGGAAAATTAGACAAGGGGTGGTGAAGTGACTTGTTTGGCATTGCCCAGCAGGTCAGGTAGCATGAAAGTACATTTCCATGGCTGGTGGCAAGGGCTTATGAATGGTAAAGAAGGTACAGTGTGGCTGTGTGCAAAATGAAATGCAGATGAAAACACAGACCCTGATTGTACCCTGTGAAATTCCCAGCTGGCTCCTCAGTTGTTAGCCACTTAACTCTCCCTTTTTTTTATGGGGCACTGTTTTGCTGATTGTTGAGGCTTGTGCTTTCTTCCGTGTTCCAGATTTCTGACTCACAGCTAATAGCAGGAAAAGCAGCAGATTGACCACCAGCTTCTTGGGTAAGCAGGCAGTGAACAGAAATAACTGAGTAAAGTGTGTGTTGTTCTCATCACCCTTGACAAGGGTATTTCTGTTAGTGCTCTAAAGGGCTTTTCTTTAACCCTGTCCATCAAAGCTGGCAGGGTGGGTGGTGATAGCAGCTTTCTCCTAAGAGTGCTCCACTCTTGGTAGCAGTCCCTGCAGAGTTCTTTCTCTGAGCATGTTCTGTTTGGCCCATAAGATGCTTTCTGTGCAACTTCCACTCCCAGGCATAAAGGGCAAGCGTCATCATGTCTGTGCCAAGGCACTTTAGCCTAAGAAAGAATTCATCTCGGTGATAAAAAGGAGCAGCTCTAGTTTCTGAAACAAGATTAGTCTGCAAGATAGCCAACATGTTTGCTCTGGTAAGGCTGGAAAGCCTAAGATAAGATTTCTCCTTCAATTTTTAATGGTGTTTGTTTATTTCTGATGACATCATCATGCTCCATCAGTTAGAGCAGGCATTAATGCAATGCAACATGATAATTACAAGAGAGAATAAAAGGCCTATTTGCCTACACATGTGTATGTGAGGAAATCAAACTCAGCACTCAACGAGTCAAACATCAAAAGCAGCTCAGACTGTAAATGGGTTACATGATGTGGCTGACACAAAGGTCTACCGAGACAGCTCATGCCACCCAGTTTATTCATGGGTGACTTCAGTCATTAGCTAATGATATCTTGCTCAAATGCCTGTGTGCTCAGTGTATATATTTAAGCACAAATTGTGAGTAAAAGAGTGAGAATGTAAAAATCTCGAGTGGATGAAGGGCAACTGGAGGAAGCTCAGGGCCAGTGCTGAGAGCAAGTCACTTTCCACCTCCCCACTTGTATAGTTCTGTGGGAAGTATTAATAAAACACACTTTATGTGGTACTATCAATATGCTTAAACACAAAAGATTGGAGAGAAGACTTGTAGAAGTACTTGGATATACTGATTTATGTGGATGTGGTACTATGAATATGCTGAAACACAAAGGACTGGAGAGAAGGCTTTTAGAAGTACTTGGATATACCAATTTCTAGCAGTAGTTTTGATTTACTTAGTACAACAGAGAAGGGGGAAAAAAAAGGTGGGGACAAAGTAAAATACAAGTGGCTGTGGACTCCAGTTTTAATGGTTAAAGTTTTGCCTTTCCCTGATGTAAAATGGGTTTGTTTGTTTTTTAATAACCAGACCTGGTACCTTGTTCTTAGACTATTAGGTAGTACTGGCTTTTTTGGTTATTCATGGCAGTTTCTGACAAAACATAGATTTGACTGTATCTGTGCAAAGAAAACGTAGTTGCTGTATTTCAACAGGCTCTGTGGTTACATTCTGCTGGGAAAGAACAGAATCCCACTACTACCTTCTCCCTAAATAGATAGGATCCAGACTTAAAATCAGGGGAATTGTGCTCTCAGGTCAGATTCTGTCAGGTAGTGGCATTTCCTCAGTCATTGGAGCAGCCAGAACACTTTTGTTTGTGTGATACTCTTCACAGCGTCAACTTCAAAGTTCAGAAGCGCAGTTACATCGGGAGACCTGTTTGCATACAGCAAGATGTTTCATCTCTTGGTAATGCTGGTTAAAATTTGTGCTCCTTTGCTAGGTAATACTAACAAAAAAGAAGCAAAACAAGAATGATTTCAATATTTACTGCCCTGCAGGAGCTACAGAGGTGCTGTGTGTGCCCGTGATGCATACATGCTTTTGGAGAACCAAATTTACTGTACTACAAAGAAGTAGGAAAATGGAAGAGTGTGATGGTAGCAAAACTTGCTTTTCAGCTTCTTTTTCTGGAGACCATTTTAGTACAGAAGGAATGAAAAAATGTATTATGCAGACAGTCTCAAAAGGCAGGTTCCAAGTTTGATACAACGATTGAAGCAATCTGGGTGCATACGGAGGATTGCTACAGCCATCTGGATGACTTTGATGGCAAGTTACTAACATCAGCAGTGCCTGAATTTGCAGGTTTCTGTTTTTCAGTCTGGAATAACACTTGAGCAGTCTCTGGGGCATGTTATCCACTCCAGATAGACAGTACAGCTGTACCGAGAGTTCAGTTGCAAGGCTGTGGCTTTCCCTTGCCTTTTCATTCCAATGGCACACGATGTCAGAACTCAAAATTAGAGCAAGTTTGGGGATTTTGGTGTCAATCCTGACAATGTCCTTCCCATGGGAAGCCAAGAGTAGGCTGTAGGGGTATGAAGTGTTTTTTCCAGTTGCACAACTTGTGCTGGCTGCACCTTTATTTATCATGGTGATGGCCTCACAACAGAAACGTGTGTCCTCGTCCCAAGCGGTGGAAGTGCTGTCCTTCCCCCTGAGTGGATCTCCTGGCACAGCTTGGCTGTCCCACTGGCAACTTGTCCAAAACACAGCGATGCTTTTTTTCTCTCCTTTGACCAGCAATGATGACTCCTTCACAAATGCTCAGCACCACCTGAAATATGGTGGGTCAGGTTTGAGCTTCTGATGGTGTTCCAGGCTACCTGAACCGTGAACCGCAGGCCAGGACTATTGTCAAAACTTTCTCAGCTGCTCAAGGGATTGGTTTTGTATTTTTTTGGTCCTTCCTCATTTTTGCAGATTCTGTCTCTCAGGTGTGAAGTGAGAGTGTGGTCACAGCTCACATTTGTGCAGTGTTGATAGTCATGATGGGAAAATTAATGGGTATTCTATTGCTTATAGTCACTCTCAATTTTATTGCCAAAGAGCTGCTTGTTTCCTTCCATGAGGGCAGGAGAAATTTACTGCAGTTTTTCTTCATGCAGAAATCTGAGCTGGCCTCCTGTTTGTTAAACTGAGAAAGATGACAGGCTAAGGTTTGTCATTCATTTGTTGGTCATAGTTCCTTGTGCAGGGTTGTGTTAGGTTTTCTCAGCTAATGAGTGTGATAACAGAATGAGCAAGAGCTGTATTTGATAGGAGGTAAATAAAACCAAAGCCCATTTTTTGGTTTCTTGTGTTGACTGTCCTGTGAAACAGGAATTAAAGCCTTCAGAGCGAATCCCTAAATCTCTTCTCTAGCATTATGATGGATTTTTCAGAGCTCAGTTCTGTTCCTCTCCCCTTGCTGCAGTGTCCCCAGGCACGCCTGAGCCTCTCTCGTAGTCTTCTCGAACCTGTTTGTGCAAGCTACAAATGCAGGCTCCCTTGCACAGAACAGAACTGCTGTGACCCAAAGCCTGCCATGGGGGCATTGAGATCCACATGCACTTGCTGTTATTTTGGGTTCTCACTAAAGGCAAACCCAAACCACTTGCAACCATTTACTTGAATCCTCTCTAGTTTGCAGTCGTGGTACTGCAGTGTTGTTCTTTGTTGTGGGGTGCTTCGAAGTATATGGATTGTGTGCATTCATGGACACAGGAAACAGTGGGATGCAAGGGAACAGGGAGGAAGGCATGGTGAGGATGAAGTGATGCAAACTGGCTAGCATGAGCAGCTGTTTAGAATTCAGTATTAATTGTGTGATGAAGAGAACACTGTGGATCGGGAAAAGCAGTTCTGATGAGAGCACCTTCCCTAAATTTATCTGTCAGCGTCTAAGCTACTGACAGTGGAAATAAAATAGAGGATGGTGCATTTGTTCCTTTGCTGCCATTATGACTGCACTGTTCAGAGGCAGACGCACACATTCCTCTGTGGTTAGCAGACCTGACTACAGGGGGAAGAAAGCCTGGCAAGGAAAAAAGAACCAGCTTGGAATACTTAACTTTCCACAGGAGCAGCACAAGTTGTCTGAAGCTGTTAAGAATAAATGACAAAGTACAAAAATACAGTTTATGTAGTGGTTCTGAAAGAGGGGCTCACTGAAAAAAACGAGTTTTACATCAGATATAAGCAGAATAGTTTGAAAAAAAAACCTCTAGCCTGAATTGTCTTTGGTTTTGGGCTGCTGCTTCTGTGTTTCTCACCAGGACCTTAGTTGCAGAGGCAGATTGCTCAGATTGCTGAGGCTGTTCAGAACAAAGGCAGCCTCAAGGGGCTGAAGATGAAGACAAACGAGGGGGAAAGCCATGGTCAGACTCCTAGGAGGGGGTTTATGGAGGATGGAGGGACACTGCCATAGAATTGTTTTGGTTTGAAAAAGACAGGTTGAAGCCTTGGCAATGATTTGTCATTGTGGATTACACCAGAAGGTGAAAGGTCTTAGCCCTAAATGGAACAATCGAAAACATCATAGAGCTCTAAAATACCGAGAGAGGAGCTGGCAACTAGTTCCTTACGGCAGATTTGTACACTCAGATGGAATAAAGCAAGCGTGGCCAAGAGCCTTCTGATGTCGGGGCACCTGTAGGTGCTGCCGCCCCACTCCTGACCCCTTCGCAGGAAGAGCCTGGCAGCTCTGGGAGTGAATGACTCTCGTTTTTGTAGCGATGGGAGCCGTGCCTGCGGGTGGGGTGGCCGTTCCGCACGCAGCCCACCGCCCGCTGCCTGTGCCTGGGAGCCGGCGGTGGGCGCAGAGCGGAGCAGCAGAGTGCATCTTCCGAGCGGCGAATCCTCACTTCGCCTCCCTGCCTGGCAGCCTGCGCGGCTCCGCCGGCCCGGCAGACGCTTGGCTCTGGGCACAGGCTCGCATTGTTGCTAGCTGAGCGCACCTCAGATTTGTTTTCCGGCAAGCAATTTGCTGGCGTCGCTGCGTGGCCCTCCGCATCCTGGCGGTTAGGCGGCGGCCGGCGGCGCGGCCGGCTTCGGGGTTGCGCTGGTAGAAGGTGAGCTGGCAAATGCCTGTTGGTCCTCGGGGTCCCGCAGCCCCCCTGGACGGCCTGTGCTCGGCAGAGGAAAGTGCCTTCCCGGTCGGGTCAATTTAAAATGACTCATCTGTCGGCGGTGGATCCCGGTGCAGACGTTGGCATGAGATCATCCTTGTTCTGCAACTGCAAAAGCCGACTTCAAATTGCTTCTCTGGGCGAACTTTCTAGGCTCTGCTCTGTGCCTCTTCCAAAATGTTTCCTTTGTTTGTGGAGTTGGTTTATATTTTTTTTTTTCGTAAGTAAAAGGAAATGTAGCATCAGGACTCTGACTTTGGACTTGTTGCTTTCAGTACTTATGTTATTAGCTTGCCTAAATCGTAGCCTTTGTTCTCTGCAGTTCCATTGCTCAGAGGAGTTCTCAGAGCTTACTTTTTAAGAGGATGCTGTCATATAGGAAGAACACTCAGAATGTGGTTGGTGAAACAGTTAATTCTTAATGAATTACTACATTAATATGTACAGAAGTGACATTAAATATTTTTGCAGCTTAAACACCTCTTTAAAAATAGGGTTTCCAACACTTGCACCATATGTCCCCTTATTAAATTCTCCTCTTACTGAATAATGACATTACCCTCTGAATGACAGAGGTGCTTGTTACATGATCTGACTTAGAGATACATCTGGAACTTGGCCCTCGCAGGGCCTCAAAATAGAATGACCCATGCAGGAAGAACTTACTGGAGGACTTATGAGGGTTCCTAGTACAAACCACTTCCACCCTTGCCAGGGCTTTGACATTGTGCAGGGACTGTACTCAGACAACACAGGGATACATTTTATCTTGCTTTTCAACCTTTTCCTGTTTATGTTATCTTGTCTCCTCTCCTTCAGTAGTTACTGAACTGGATCCTCCTGTAGGTGAATTTGTCCTTCGTGTGCAGCATTAGTAACTCTTCAGGTAGCCCGCGGGAAGAGCACCACCAGCAAACACTGTGCTTCTGATGGGGTTAGGCTTTCTCAAAAGGTTCTTGTCAGATGTTATCTGTAGCACTGGGTGGTTTTGAGAGGTGGTAAGGAAATGTCTCCTGTCTCACAGGCACTTGTTTGGAGCTCCATCTGAAGGGAGTGGGCTGGGGGATGAGTGGAAGTAATGCATGCTAAGTAGGAAGTCGGCTTGTAATGAGGTTGGTTTTTAAAGCTAAGTTGGTATTTATGAGAAGTAGGGGGGAAAGACTATTGGCACATAAGCATATTTTTTGCTTAGCCTCCTCTCTTGCCTGCATATCTGGTGTATTAGCACCTGTTATTGGCTGTCCTGCACAGGCCCAAGATGGTCTGAACCTGTCATATGCAGCTGATACTGCTTTCAGCGCGGACTTCTAGGCAGCTTTTTCTCACCAGGTGTATTGAGCTGAGCCTACCAGCAAATGCTCTGTGATGTTTTTAACTTCTAGGAAGGCCAGGCGTCAGCAAATGGTCCATCTCGTGATAGCCCCAAGCAGCCACTGACAAGAGAAGGAAACGTGGGATACCCCAAGCTCCGGGCTGGCTATATCCCTATCCCCGTCATCCACGAAGGCATCGATGGCAGACAGCAGCACCCGTGCTTCTCTGCTCCGCAGCCTGCCACGCAGCGATACAAGACAGAAGCTGTGCCTACCACCGTGCAGGCTCAGCCACCTCTAAGGGGGAGCTATGGCAGCCCCGAGTCCCCTCCAAGGGGACCGGCGGAGGCTTCTCAGCCAGATAAACAATGTGGACAGACAACAGCAGCTGCAGCAGCACAAGCGCCGGCCGCACACGGACCCGAGGTAACTTCTCAGCGTTGCTGGGGTGTGTTTGCATTGGTCTTTGCAGCATTTATGACCTGAATGTCACACGGGTAGTTTGTCCTTCAGAAAGCCAGACTTGCCACAGGATTACATTTTCCCTGGTACTTCCAGAGTATTAAAATGCAAAAGCGCTCAGTCAGAGCAGCAGAAATATGTTGGGTCCCTTCTGGCATCTGACTTGCTCCTTGTGGAAATAAATGCATCTTAAATGGCTTTTGCAGAAAGGGAGCCTCTGAGCCGTGTAGGTCCTGCAGCAGGGGAGAGTTATTTTAGGGTTTATAGTGGTTCCCCCACCAGCAGAGGATACAGGCAAACCTCTTGTGTTCTGCACCATGAGTCAGAAGATGAACCCAACAAAGTGGAAGAGATAAAAGTAGTTTGCTAAAAATCCCAGGGCCATTTCCCAGGTTTTACCACTGTGATCTTTGCTTTCTAGTTTAACACTTCAGTTGGATTTACACTTACAGGTTTACACATGCATAGCTTTCAAAGTGAACTGGGAAAGTATTTTTGTCACCCAGGGGCACGTTAAAGTATTTTCAAGCTATCACAGAATGTCAGGGGCTGGGACCTGAAAAGATGATCTACTCCAAGCCCCCTTGCCAGAGAAGGATCAGCTATGAACTCCTTTAAGAGAAAAAGAAGTCACTCCTGCTTGCTTTGTGTTTCAGAATGTGGGATTTTGCTGTGCCTGTTCTCTCTAGAGAATTAGCAGAATTTGTGTTCCTGTAATATATGGAAATGCCAACCTCATTTTTATTCAAAGGACAATGCACAGGAAATTCTGCCTTCACCAAGCTGAAAATGTATCATCAGGTCTGTAATTCAGCAGGGGTGTTTTTTTTTCCTCTGGAACCTGTTTGGAGTCTGAACATTGTAATTAAAATTCTGTTAGCAGGTTTCTCAGCTGCCTTGAGTAAATGCTTTGTTCGTGCAGTGCTGAGACAGGAGGCTTAGCTTTTCCTTCTCCCAACACTGCAGAGCTTTGTCTGGCACACGGAGTGGCTTCAGGAATGTCTTCTGTGCCTCTTGCTGAGGTCCTAACTGAAGACCTCTGAACTTGCTGTTACAAATTCAGGCAGCACAGTGTATCAGCTGACCAGAGCCTGTGACTGGGCCTTTAAACCTCATGTCAGTAGCAGCCGTGATGGGTACTATAACACAAACCAGCATTTAGCTAGTTAATCAGGAAGTTAGTTAGTTAAGGTTATGGTTTCATGAGCAGCTGAGCAGTTCACCAGCACCAGAGGAGGAGTTTTGTCTTCCCCTTCCTCTCCTGCCTTGGCTGCCCTTGCCTCTTGATGTGTTGTCCTGCCCTCTCCTCTGCCAGCTCCGGTCAGACCTGGCCTTTCACTGAGTGGTGTAACAAACCCATCAGGAAATAATTGTTTTCCTTTTATTTAGAGAGAGAAGCTGGTCAGAGTAGCCTGACAGCTCTTGGAGTTGGTGCAAAGTAGGTGAGGTGATGGATTGGCATAGCAGGAGGTGGGAGGGAGCAGTGAGCAAAATGCCTTTCCCCAGACTGCAGCCCCACGACCTGGGACATGCTGGGAAGTGGATTCTGCACTGAGCTCAGTGCTTGCTCCTGCTAATGGTAGGTCTAAGCTTAGTGCAGCTCCTGCTGCTGGTGCTATGGGGCTAAGGTGTTAGAAGGTCTTGGGCAGGGAAAAGAGGGCATTACCCTTATGTGCATTGTCACTGTCATAGCCTGCTACCAAATAACACACTTGAAAAAACACAAACCAAGCAAAATCTGTTAGTGTGACCAGGATCAGAGATCTAAATGCTGTTTTCTTCTGTTAGGGGTTGTTTTTGTCTTCAGCACATAGTTTGTTTGCTTAACTTTAGTTTGCTTCAAATTTAACAGGTTTAGACAGGAACAGCCATGCAAAAGCAGCAAACATTCTGACTGAGCATCCACTCCCTGCTCATTTGAGGGCTGGGAATGCTGTAGCTCAGGTTTCTACTTGTTATAATGATGCTCTCTCACAACTTCTGTGGTTTGTCTGGTGAGGCCCTTGGCCAAAATAACAAGGAAATGGATCTCTTGTGTGCCGGAAAGAGGAGTTCAGAGTTTCTGTGACTCTATGACAGAGTTTCTATCTCCTTCTTTTCTCTCTGGAAATGAGAAGCACTGTGAGTACAAAATGTTTATAATGGATTTTGTTTTCGTGGCAGCCTCAATCTCCTGGAGCTTCTGATTCTTCAACGGCTTCCCCTCAGTCCTCTGGCAGATCTAACGCAGGAAGCCATCAGCTCCCCCGCGGTTATATTCCAATTCCCGTGATCCATGAGAACATCCAGCGGCAACCAACGCAAGTCTACCATCAGGCACAGAAGACACACTACCCTGCCCAGCAGGGCGAGTACCAAGCCCACCAACCAGTGTTTCACAAAATCCAGCCAGAGGAGAGGGAGCCAAAGGCAGCACGAGCGCAGTCTCCGTTCAGAGTGTCTCAGAGGGGCTCATCGAGCCGTGAAAGTTCACCGGCCAGAGTCACCACCCAGATCCAGACCCCAACTCCCATCAGAGTGCAGACAGTTGTAGACAGACCCCAGGTATGTGATGGGGAAGGGAATGCATAGAATCATGAAATGGTTTAGGTTGAAAGGGACCTCAAAGTTCATCCAGTTCCACCTCCTGCTAGAACAGGTTGCTCAAGGCCTCATCCAACCTGGTCCTGAACACCTCCAGGGAGGTTGTGGATCACAGAATTACAGAACACGATCACATTCTGTGATTCTGTGATCCACAACCTCCCTGGGCAAGCTGTGCCAGTGTCTAACTACCCTCACTACAAAGAACCCTTTCCTAACATCCAGTTTAAATCTTCCCTTTGCCAGTTTAAACCCATTCCTCCTCATCCTGTCATTACAAGACCTTGTCAATAGTCCCTCCCCAGCTCTCCTAGAGACCCCTTCAGGTACTGGAAGGCCACTCCTCAAAGCCTTCTCTCTCCAGGCTGCAGAGCCCCATCTCTCTCAGCCTGTCCTCAAAGCAGAGCTGCTGCAGCCCTCTGAGCATCTTTATGGCCTCCTCTGGACTGACTCCAGCAGTTCCATGTCCTTCTTGTGTCCAGGACTGTACACAGCAATTGCTTTGCCCAGTGTGGCTAGAGCTGAAAAATCGGTGTATACCAAGAGGTAGATAAAAGCATGTAAAGCAGTCTCCCTTTCTGGTGATAATGAAATAGTAATAGCAGCAAGCTGCCTTTCACCTGTCAGGCTTGTGGAGTCCTTGAATCACTGAAATCAGATTTAACAGACAATTAGGGTTTCTTCTCATCAGAGTGTAATTTGGTGTAATTACACTGAAGTCACCGACATTGCATGATGTTTGTCAGAAGAAAATCAGGTCTGAGGGATTTATGGCATCTATGTAAATAGACCTTGTTGATGTCTCAGAACCACTTAGTGATAGCATCAGATGCACAAAGTAATTTTAGTTCTGAAGAGCATCAGCAAAATCTGACCTTGGAGCTTTTATTACTCTTACATGAAGCATGCTCTTGCTTATAGAACATAGAATCACACAGAATCAAAGAAACAGACCCTCAGGATCACCAAGCCCAACCTGTGACCCTGCTCTACAAGATTCACCTTAAACCATATCCCTAAGCACCACATGTTGCTCATGGAATATTTTGGTTTTTCCATGTTAAAACTTCTTATTACAGTTAAAGGTAACTGGGAATTGGACAGCTGTGAGTGTGTGGATGGGGATATGTATAAAACCAAGCCTTCATTTCCCCTCTGGAAAGAGCTCACATTGAAGCTGACAGAAGCAGAATTAGGGTTTAATAAAATTTTTGAAAACCCAGGTGTTAGAACTGAACAATGAAAACATCAGATTTAATGGTGCATTGTTAGGGTATAAAGCTCATTTAATTTTGTGGGGGAGAATTTCAGCTCCTTAACCATATTTTACATTTAAGTGGGTAAAACAGTAACAGCTTGTTCAGTGCAGGCCATTGAAATACAAATGTGGAGCCATCTAAATCCATGGGAGCTGGATCTTCTTACCTTTCCAAAATCACTGTAGATGTGCACAAATAAGTGAAGGGGGAGGGGCAGGAGAAGGAAAATGCAGATGTCACAAATTCCACTTCTCAGCTAAGATTTCAAAACTTAATCTCAATTCTGAGAGATTGGATGGTTGCTAGATCTGCAGTAATCCCAGGGATTGTCTCTAATCACTGCAGCTAATAAGATTGACATAGTAACCTCTGCATGTAAATACTCTAAAGATAAAATCAGTAAAAATAAGCACTGGAGAAAAATAAAAAGGAATGTCCTGGAAAGAGGAACAGGATGCAAATAGCTCAAAATGTGATTAAAAGTCATCAGTTAGCTTTTCAAGAAGATGCTCTAAGGGATGATGTCTTGACCAAGCTGCAGTCAGCTGCAACAGATCTTAAGGACTTAAGTCAGGAGAGGGCTTTGCTCCAAGGTCCTATCTTGTAATACTGCCTGTAAGGCTGATTTTAGTGAGCATGGGCTGCATTTGGTCAGTGGAAGGCTAAGGTCTTTGAGAGTCACTTGGTGCTTGCAATCTGCAATAGCTTGAAAACAACAACTGAGCTCTTAAGCATGGTGCTTTTTGATTTTAAACTAGTAACATTCAGCAATGCACAGAGAAGATGAATCAGCCCCAGTGTGCAGAGATGTCAGCTCTAGAAGGGCATAAAACTGGATGTTAGGTTGCTTGTTCTTTAGAAGGAGATAAGGAGCGTTGTTTGCTGTGTCTCAACACATGCTTGCCTTCCTCACCAGGTTTCTCAGCAGCAAGTCCCACCTCAAGAACCACCAAGACCACCCCCACCACCTGAAATCAAACCTGAAAACAAGGCAGCCCCTCCACCTGAAACTGAGGCACCATCATCATACATCCCAATTCAGGTCACCCACCAGGAACCAGATTCTAAACTGCCACCCCAGAAGCCTCCAGCTACAGCAGAGAAAGCTGATAAAAAGGTTCCCTGCCCAGCTAAGATTGTTCCTCCCCAGGAAAGGCCTCCTCCTGAAGAAGCAGCGGTGCCGAAAACAGTGGAAACTGAACCTCAAAAGCATCCTGGTGTGTTGAAAGTGGAGGCAATTCTGGAAAAGGTACAAATGCTTGAGCAGGCTGTCAACTCCTTTGAAGGCAAGAAAACTGACAAAAAATACTTGATGATTGAAGAGTATTTGACCAAAGAGTTGCTAGCCCTAGACTCGGTGGACCCTGAGGGTCGTGCAGATGTGCGCCAGGCCAGGAGAGATGGTGTAAGGAAGGTCCAGAACATTTTGGAAAGACTTGAACAGAAAGCAGAAGATGTCCCAGAACCTGCTCAAGTTGATGGACTTCAGCCAAATTTGCCAGAGCCTAAGCCACCACAGGAAATCATGGAGATTGAGCCTGTGGTAGTCAAGAGCAAGGGAGATCCCAGTAATAAAGATGCTAAAGAGGAAACCAAAATGGAAAGACATCAGCCTGAAACTAAGGAAGAAGTGTTTACCAATCTTGCCACCACAACAAACACACCTAATAATCCAACTGAACCATAGCCATGTGCTGAAACTAAGATCTCTCAGACTTAATAACTTAAAAGTGTGTTTAGGTGAATTTTGAGTTGCATGCATTTCCAGAGCTCTTTTCAACTGGTTTTTAATCAACATAGCAGCTTGGGACACAGTAAAACACTTTGTGGGGGAAGGAGGGAGTTAGAAAGTAATGTATTAATCCTTTATTCTTACACTATGTAAAAGACATGGTTCAAAAAATAAACCCTGTACATTAATTGCTTGCAGATCAGCTGAGTGTGTGGAGGGGGAAACCCAAAGCAACTCACTCAGAGGGTGTATTCTTTGGCAGGTGATTTTTGTGGTCAATGGCCTGCACTGTCAGAATACCAGTCCCTACCAGTCCTCCTACAAGTATAGCCACTCTTAAGAGTAATGTTTTTATTTTTAATGTTCACAGCTGGGCACTTTAATGATGGATAGAAAGTGTGTAAGAAACTGTAGGGGTATTTATATGTGTGCAGGACTTCGATGCTATATTTTAAGAGGGAAATAAAATAATATAGAAGCCTTAATTTTAGTCTTGTGATTTTATAAAGCAGAAATGTCAGGGCAGTGGTGGGTTTCAAATACACTGTTCTGAAAAAGTGGAGATTTCTTTTAGCATGCCATTGTGAAGTCTTGACAGCTGCTCTCTCACCAAGATCAAAACCACAAAATCATTTTGGTTGGAAAAGACCTTCAAGATCATCAAAGTCCAACCATTAAATGTGCCTCTCTCCAGTCACCTGCTGCTTTATAATGTCATTGCTTTATTACACCTGTGGATTGAGAATCATGGAATTGTCAGGGTTGGAAGGAACCTCAAGGATCATCAAGTTCCAACCCCCTTGCCATGGGCAGGGACACTCCACTGGATCAGGTTGTCCAGAGCCACATCCAGCCTGGTTTTAACTTCCAGGGATGTGGCTTCCACCACTTCCCCAGGCAACCTGTTCCAGTGCCTCACCACCCTCATGGTGAAGAACTTCTTCCTAACATTTAATCTAAATCTCCCCTCCTCTAGCTTGGATCCATTCCCCCCACTCCTATCACTACCCAGCATCGTAAAAGGTCCCTCACCAGCTTGAGGAAACAATTTGGCTTATTCTTGCTTCTTATTTTTTCCCTTCCCCTGTCCTGAGTCACCATTCAACAGAAATGTTTAGAGCATTAAGAAATCTGTATCTACTGCTGTTGTCTTACAGAAATTGACTCTACAGCATCTTGGCTTTATTCTGCAGAGTCATTAGTCTTGTTAACAGCTGCTTCTGAATTTCCAGCCAAGCACACTTTTGTATTCAGAAAGCAAGTAACATTAAGAGGTAATCCTCTCATTTTGTGAAGCTTAAGCAATACTTTGTGGTTGTTATAAGTGGTTAGCAACTCACATTTAAATAAGGGATATACTTTAGCTACATCCACACAACACAAAAGCAGCAGAGTCAGAGCAGTGTAGAATGAGTCCTCGCCAAACTCCAGAAGTTGCCCTTGATTTGCACTTATGAAATGCAAAATCTTTTAGGCCTGATTGTGTAAAGGCACAGGAAAATCTTTTCCTATAGCTGCTCAAGGCAATTGGTTACTTACTGAACTGGCATTCTGACTGATGAGATTAGATTGGAAATTGGGTTTAAACCAGTCTGAAAACCTGGTTTTTAGAATCAAGTTGAGAATGATCCTCTAAAACTGCCACTCTTTGTTTTACAATAGCATTGTGGCACACAGGTTGTTATGCAAGGAGCAGTAACAGTTGAACTGTGAAGCCTCTGCTTAGTAGGTAGAAGGTTGATGCTGCTTTTAGTTTCAGTTTGGTAGTCCTCACCACCGTGTAAGAATGGATACACAATGTCTTGTAACCATTTGGCTATTCAAGCTTTTGCACAGCAGCATCCTGGGCATTCTAGCAGAAGGGGTGTGAAAGTTCATCTGCCTGCATAATTCTTGTGTGAACTCACTTCAGTGACACATTCCTCCTGCAGGATTACATTTCAGCTGAGGACACGTTGCCTCTTGACATCATACAACAAAAATACTTAAATCAAGGAAAATCAACTAGGGGCTCTTAAAATGAAGCTGTAAGCAAGGTCTGTGGGATGTTTCTTTCTGGTTACTCTTACTAGCCTACTAAAGTAATTGAGATCAAAGCTATCTGATGAGCTGAGATGGCAATGTGGAAATCCAGCTTGCACTCATAGAAACATAGCATTTACAGGAAGTTAAACAGGTGCTGTCCTTTTAAGACATGTCATCCACTGCTAAGGGAGCCTGATTCATGTTTTACTGCTCTGTGTTGGTCAGAGTAGGTGGAGTCAAATCTAATTACAACTGCTTGTTTTTTTTGAAAGGAGCAAAGCTAGAGTTACACTCTGCTGAACAGCACTGTAAAAGTTGATTGTTAGAGTCAGTGATAGTAGTGCAGAATTAGGTACCACTCAAAATGAAGCAAGGTTTCATGATCTGGCCTAATAAGGGAAAGTACATTTGGCTGCCTTGGAGCTGCCTGGCTGGAAGACTGTTGCTCTGAGTCATCCTCTCTCTTTGTTTCCTCTCTTGCTCAAGAGTAAACTACACCCAGACCAGCATATATGTCTTGACACATCAGCATAGCTACAAATTCTGCACAGGGGCTGGGAGAAGGGAGTAGCAAAGGAGAAAGCAGATGAAGACTCACACTCATCCCATGTCAGCTTCTATCCCACTCTAGAAGAGCCTGCTTGCTTTGCTTTGGTACCAGTGAAGATCCTCCCTTAATTTGCACTTCTGCAATATGGTACTAGCTGATCTGGCTTGATCTTGAGTGACTTAACTGGAAACCTAGCTTGGAAACTCAGGTAGAAAGTAATGGTTTTAATACTTGTGGTAAGGGTTAGGTTGCATTGCTCTTTAAATAGGGCCATGTACAACAAGTGGCAGATGGGCTGTGAAATACGAGGTGTTCAGATAGAGACTGCTTTTGCAGTAGCCATTGAAAAAAAGGAAAACACCCCAAAGACTGTGATGAAAACACAAAAGTGGCTTGTTACTCATTTGGAGTACATCCAGCATTTAACTTAGTCAAGAGGCAAATAATCCCCCAAGTCAGCGAGGGACACTTTCAACTCAGCAAGAGGGATATGAAAAGCGTAGACACAGCATCACTGCACAGGCTTAGGCTATTTTCTGATCACACTATCTTGTCCAGCTAGTGATATTTTAAATGCCAGCACTGGCCTGTTCTCTATATTTAAACTCACAGCAGTGAGGCATTGTGTTTCCTATAAATATAGCATTTTGACTATTTACACGTGGCCAAGCCATAGCCTACCCCGAGGAAGTGGTAGCAGGTTGCTTCATTGCCCACCCAGGGACAGTGCTCAGACAAGACCTGTGGCACTCCCTGGTGTCCGGTGGGAGGTACCAGCCCTGCAGCTGGGACATGTTTTGCTCCCTTGTTAGCTCAGCTGTGTTTGCAGGCAAGCCGGGGAAGGAAGAGAAGTGACACAGCACAGTGTGTAGCGGCAGGTGATTGCCCTGCACTCGGCAGCAGTGTTCTGCTCAGGGAAGCCCTGGTTTCAGTAGCAGTATCCTCAGTCAAAAATGACAGCTGAAATAAAGCTGCTGGTGGCTGGCATCTAGCTGCTGAGGAGGGCAAAGGTTAGTCAAGAGAAGGTCTTCATTCTGTTTTTTTAAACTCCTTAGATGTGCAGGTATTGATATTTTTAACGTGCAGGTAACCAAGTGAAAGACACTACTGGATCATGAGGTTAAATGAGATGTGCACAAACACGGGGGTAAAGTGGGCTTAGCCTAAAGAACTTGCTCCAGGCAGTGACTTCAGTGCTTTTGGTCCTGTTGTGTCCAAGTAATGAAATGCAGCTGTCTCATGGAATTAAAGTCATCATTAGCTGTATTTAACATTTAACATCAGATCAACCTTTGGGGTTGTTACAAAAACTAAAATTGATCAGTAACAGGGTTGGGTTTTCTTGATAGAAACAAATGCAGCCCTTTTGGTGGGCCACTTCTCTAGAAATAAAGTTAATCTGAACTCAGGAATGCTGAATGGAGAGCACAGATTACAGAATCCCTGGAGTCACCTAGGGATCAGTGCTGGGTCTAGTACTGTTCAACATCTTCACCAATGACATTAACAAGGGGACAGACAGACAAAGTCTGCTCAGCAAGTTTGCTGATGACAACAAGCTGGGAGGCTTGGCTGATACAGCCAAAGGCTGTGTGGCCATCCAGAGAGACTTGGACAGGCTGAGAGCTGGGCACAGAGGAAACAAACGAGGTTCAACAAGGACAAGTGCAGAGTCCTGCACCTAGGAAGGAATAAACTGCACCAGTACAGGCTG